>OZ026620.1:63963933-64563933 GCA_964020975.1 Hermodice carunculata | reverse complement strand
GAGTACCACTCACAAGCTTCAAATGCATGATAAGAGTAGCCGTCTGTTACCTTTTTCAACAGGTCTCTCACCATGATGTCACTAACGGGACACATTACAAAAAATTTTTGATACACAGGTATATCATAATCATATGAAAACCAAACTCCCATACAACACAAAGTTTTATTTTCTTATCAAACATGGCGTTGTGTGTTTATCATAAATGACATTTTCTGGTGCTTGTGGAATGTATACATTGTCAATCTGGTGACTTGATTTTGTCAACTTGAACTTGGAACGTGTCACTAACGGGACAAATTGGTATTCTTAAATGCCATATCTTTTACAGAAGTATAGGTAGGGATCCAATTTTAGCTCCCAAAATAGGGCCGGCCAAAGTTAATGCTATGATATAGTTAGCCATGTAAAGTACCCTATAGATCTTGTGTTGTAATCCAAGACATGTTTGGTACAAAAATTACGCAATTCACCCTAATACTGGAAATGTTTGTGTGTGTGTGTGGATACATAACATAGTGTGCTAATTTATTCTTCTTGTAGAGCACAGTAATTTATTTAAGAGCATAATTTATGTTTGACTGTATTAAAAGCTACAGTTACGATGTCTAACTCTCCACAGGTAACTTGTCACTGTATTTCCTTGTCCGTTTGTTCAGGGACCATTCTGGAAGGACATTAACCTTTGCTAAAAGGAAAATCCAAGCAAAATTATTGAAGCATGTACCCAAGATGTTCAGTACTAGATATGAAAGTAATTTTGTGCCCAACATATAATCATGCATAATCTACAATGTACATGTATGTGTGTGTGTTGCGTACAGTAATTTGTCCTTTCAGTATCCATGAAATAAAAAAATTGCCTTTGCAACTATTTTGTGTTTCTTAATCTTCAGGCATGTGAGAGTTCAGATATTTAACTGATTTCAGATATTTTGATCAAAATTTCCCATTTTATCCTATGTTAAATCAGATAATTTACTTCTAAGCTTACCCAATTTAGCGAATTTCAGATATTTTTCTAATTGACCACTCACATGCCTGATGTTTGCAAACTGTTGAGTTTCTTTTGCTTGATCGTCATCAATGCAGAAGCAGATTTCATCATTATGCATCTTTTTAAGTGTATATTTAGTGCTTTGACAGGACTCTTATTTTCAGCCCAAGTCCCCTCCAAATGGCAGGAAAATGCATATTTTAATGTCTTTTTAAAAAAAATTTCCGGGGGAGCATGCCCCCGGACCCCCCTAGCAGGGCTTCGCAGCTAACGCCGCTCGCAACGCTGAAAATGGGGCAACTGATTTTGTGAAGGGGGCAACCAATTTCTCTGGCCCAGTAGCCCTGGGGGCAACCACAAAAAATCCTTAATGTCAAGCCCTGACTTGTCAGACTTAAATAGATCAACTTTAGACATGACTGGCACTGAAAGAGTTGATAGATAGATATTAATGTTTAACCCACAACTTCAGAAAAAAGATGATGCAGGTCATGCAACAAATGCTGCACCTTTTCGCAAAATCTTGACTGATGGGTCCACCTTTGCACATACATGGGTCATATGATCTTGAAAAGAAGGTCAAGGTTAACAAAATGTAATCAAGTGAAGAAATGGTGCCAAGTTACAAATGAGGTAAACTTGAGTTTCAGGTGGCCAGTTAGTCTTCGATATTTGATGTTTACAAACAAATGGTGGATGGACAGAATCATGAATGGATGACGGACTGATGAATGGATAGATGACCTGACAAAAGGACAGCCCAAAATATAACAGGCCCACAACCCCCTTGGGGTGGACCCATGAGCAGAAAAATCTGTAAATGGAGCCATGGAAATATTTTCAGCGCCCTTTCTGATTTGATTAAAGCAAATTTTATTACACAATCACATACTTTCCACTGCATCATTTCTTCTTTAATTTTCCTCTATCCCCTCCCCGCCCCCCAAAAGTAGGTTGACTCTTTCACAGGTTCGTCATTAAATTCAATGATAAAAATTATTGTTTTTACTGATTGTCTTTTGCTGAAAGGAAGTCTGGGCTTTTTTCCATTAACAGTGATCAGGGGGCTAGTCAGAATTTGCTTTTTTTAACCTAATTTTTGTTTTGATTGATTTGACTCTCACCTCTTATTTGGCTGGTAAAAATACATTTCCAAAGAGAATTAGTTTGGTTCAGACTCTGGCATGGAATCACTTACCATGCATTCGAATTCAAATTGAAGATTGTATTTGGAATCTGGATTGTTTTCCTAATGCCCATCCACACACAATTTCGTAAAAACAAAAATAATTCAACAGTGTTGATAATAATGAAGAGCCTTTAAGGATGATACAACTTTTTTAATGCAAAATGGGTGCCTTGATACTTATCATGATGGTTTACATAAATCATGAGATCCATCCATCTGCTGATACTATGTATTCACGATCATTCATCATGTGTTCATTGTATATTTATGTTTTTGTGTGAGTTTATTCATAAAATTGAAAACATATCCAAGGGCTGGTCAATATTCCAAACACTCTCAAGTTCTGACCTCTGTGCTCCCAAAAACAGTTTCCCTTTATCCTCTGTGGAAACACAAATATGTTGGTACTTGAACAAATGGTCAATTTGCAAGAAATTTGAATCCAAGTTTGATATAATGATTTAAACAAGCCGTTATTTTTTGTGAATAAGACTGAAAGAATGGAGTTGTACTCTATGGTTACTTGTGCTGCTGAATGATGACTTTGTTATGAGTGGTGCCATGGCAAGAAGTTCAGACTTGTTCTTTATGCTCACCTGTGCTGCAGCTTTGCCTTTTCCCATCTTCAGATCGCTGCGCACCACTAAAATCAGCTTGTGTTCCCCACTGTCAGATGCTACGCTTTCTTCCCCTTGGCACTGAATACACAAAGTGCAAAAATGAAATAAATAAAAACAAAGATTTGTGTAGTTTCACAGGGAGTTATAGTCAGCCAGCCAGCTTCATGAAAAATTGCTTAAAATTAGTAAGATGGCATTTGCATTTAACAGCTCACGTTACCAGTAAGGAGTGTCCTTTAAAGTCTTCAAATCACCACCTGGGTGGATACCAATTTCATATGAACTGAAAGTTATTTTTATGCATGAAGATTAATCAGGTTTCCTCATGTATGATAAAATTTTAACAGACATTGTGTGTGGACACATGAACTACACATGAAAATTGGACAGTGATAGAGACACTGAAAGTCCAGTACATAATAATTACATTTACAAAGTAATGACTTTTTTCGATATTGCTATTTTAACTCAATAAGTTTTGACAGCTGTATGGATTAACCATAGGATTAAGGTACAAAGTGGAGAGAACAACAGACTCTACTGGAAAGCAAGTTGGTGTGTGGATGAGTGTCAGCTCAGTGATTTGCTCAACCTTGCAGTTTGATACTTTAATGTGCCTGCTGGTAATAATTGAGTTGGGACCTGTTCTTCATAAATAGTCTATTGACTTTATCTTTCTACATAGTACATGTAGTTGATATTTAATTGATTTTTTTTTCAAGAAATACAGGCAAAATGTTGAAAAAATGCTTTTCTCATTTATTTCATGTGGGATTAAGATGCATGTATCTGTATACATGTATAAATATACATGTACATGCATACATGTAGATGTGAATACATGCACATGTATAGCTTCTCCCTGATCTTTGTTGCTCATCCACACAACCCAAAACATCTGACCCTCTGTAAAGTGGGCATCCCCCTAAAGTGGGCATTTTGCTCCGGTCTTAAGGGTGCCCTCTTTACAGAGGTTTTCCTGTACAAAATATTTACATTTACTGCGATATTATGTTTTTTAATTTACTATTTCACCTGCATAGTGACAGTCACTGTTTTATCCCCACGAACAGATTAAATGTTGCTTTATTTGACAAAGAGCTATTCCTCAAATACAATGAAATGATAACAGACCTTGTGCCTGGCGACATGGAAATACACATGTAAATGGGACAGTGAAAGAAACACAGAATCTGCGGTACATAATACTTACATTAACTGAGATATTACCTTTTTTTTTAAATTTTGCTATTTTACCAGCATATTGACCAAGCCACCTTTTTTATCCCCATCTACAGATCAAATATTTCTTTATTGGACAAAGAACTATCTTTTATTTGTAAATAATGTTGAAGTTCAAGTGATTCAAGGGTGATGAATAGTGCTCAATCCTGTAATGACACTCTTGATCCTTCCTGCCACTGTGAATAACTTAAAAAGCTACATACTGAATGCTCTGGGCCTGGACATAAATTGAGGGCGCCTGCAGAGCACCGGGGTGAGTCACTAACCAAGCCCAGACACAGGCTTGGGAAATGATCTCCCTATCATGAAAAGGTTTTTGATAGTCAGGGACCAACCATTAGAATCGGGGGGGGGGGGGGGGGAACCCCTTTTTTTTTTAAATAAATGATGTGCGTCTCAAAATTAGTAAAAAAAAACAAAACAATGTACTAAAACCTTTACCTTAAAAAAACATAGTACTGCTTGCCAGGCGCGCATCCAGGGGGGGGGGGGGGGGGGGGGGGGGGAAAGCAGACCTCTCCTTGCTCTTGCCTTTTTTGTTTTTTTAATGCCTAAAGATGCCGAAAATGCTGTCTGGATCAAATCAGCGGACATTGTCCTTAGCTTGTGTATACATGGCCCAACCTCCCTAGGCCTACTGCATTGATGTACATCATGTGGTTAGAGACGGCCAGCACTAGGCAGGGCGTAACCATGTAAGCATGGCAAGCGTGACTGACATCAAATAAATTTATTATTTGAAAGGCAAGTTATTAGATGTACATGCCGATTTGGTTAACTTTCATGAAGCACTCAATGAAGCCACAGACATACCGGTTAAAAAGCCACAGCAATAACTGGGCCTATATAGGCATAGGCAGAGGAAAACTTATGTCAACTTTTGTATTCATCTAGTACTAATCAGGGGTCACATTAGGGATTTTTCAGTGTCCCATCTTTCTTCTTTTTTCAGGAAAAATAGTGTCCATGGACTGAATCGATGGGTCCAGTCTGAACTTGTGCAAACTAGACTTCATTTTGTGCGATTTGATTGATTTTAAATGGTATGATCAACATACAGTGATGCATGAGTTTACATAAAAATGTTAAATAGATAAAACATGCAGGTAACTGTAGCCTAGAAACAAACATTATATATGGTCTATATGCTAATGCAGGTAAATCATAATTATAATTAAGATTGAATAAAAAGTTACCAATGTGCCAATGTAAAAGAGTTTAATTACTAAAAGTTTGTTGATTGAACCAAGGATGGATTCAGTCTATCCAGGGACCTGCTATTAAGACATAAGTCTATAAGTTATAACACGTCCCTGTCTACCAAACTATGGTTTGTGAAGTGGTCCTAGCCCCTAGCACACTGCCACTGTGCCAGTATCTGATATTGCACACCGTGTCGGCGTGTGCTATCGAGCCTTTTTTTTACTCTCTTGCACAACAAGTGGCATGCATATTGAACACGCCTGGGCTCTGTTATTTTGGAGATTTATTCCACATGATGAAATGGTCAGAAATTACATGATTTATATTTCTTTGCACTTTCCATTTCAATTTACCTGAAAAAACTGATGCCGTAGGAGGTGTCAAGAGCCTGATCTTAAGTGCTGTCACTTTTTTGACTAAGCAACATGGTACAAGCCGTGCAACACAACACAAGCAAGTGCACACAGCCTGTCACAGGCATGCATGGTTTTCCACTATGTTGTACGTACATTTTTTTCGGCCTGCCATCGTGAATTTTATTCCTCTCTCGTTCTGTCATACAGATTTGTTCCATTCAAACAATTTAATAAAATCAAAACAACAAAATCTTGTTAAAAATACTGTTCAAAGAACGCAGTACCCTTCAGTCGCCTTCATTCTCTTTTGTTGTAGATCACCCTATGTTGCTTCTTTTGTTTTAAGATTTAGATTTCTAGATGCACAATGTCACTCAGCAAACTTGTGACCCGTGTGTGACCTTGAAAATTAGGTTAGGGTCAATTATGCTTGCACACAGAGCAAGCCTTATAGTGGTGTACTATCATATGCAATTTGAAAGTCCTGTCTCAAAAGCTTCCGAAGTATAACAAATTTTCAATGAATATGTCACTGTGACCCAGATACTTGACCTAGTGACCTACTTTTGATTCATGACATTCTTTGGTTTTGATACATGTGTGTAAAAATTTCATGTAACTGACTTAAAAACTTCCTTACTTATACCAATATCACCATTGTGCACTTGACCTTTGACCTCAAAAAGTAGGTCAAATATGGAGATATGACTTTGATTTACAATAGGCTTCTAAATCACTCTATGAAGCTACTTGTGTGTAAGCTCTAGATTGCTAGATGCACGCTTTCAATAGTTAGAGTGACAACGCCGCTCAGCACGTGACCATTGTGTGACCTTGAGAATTAGGTCAAGGTCAACTATGCTTGCACACAAAGTAGGCCATATAGGAGAATACTATCATGTGCAATTTGAAAGTCTTGTCTAAAAAATTTCTGATGTGAAAGTGGTAAACAAAATTTCAATGAATAGGTCAGTGACCCAGATACTTGACCCAGTGACCTACTTTTGATTTATGACACATTCTTTGGTTGTGATAAAAAAAAAGTGTGACTTGATTCACACTAACCCTTATATTTGAATCACTATAATTAAATGACATTCAAATTCCTCATGCAAAGCTCTTTCATTCAAACACAAACACTGCTAGTCTTAAGGTAATAGACTAGGGACAAAGTTTGGTTCTGGTAAACAGGTATTCCTGGTGTAATCTGCACGCATTTCGTGGGAAGTGCACAGAGAATAGCTGTGGACTCAGGCTTAAGCTTGACATTGAAAGAGTTAATTAGGTATCACCATGTCATAATAATGTTGATTACCAGTAACAATATATATTTGCAGGAACAGGTCACAAATACATATTTCCAGGAACTACTTGTCACTGACTCATATTTTCTTTGATTCATTTTATGTGAATTGAGTCAGATAGGCCTACATAGCGGAATTTGATTTGTGGAGCCCAGTTTAGTGAAGTTTGAATCCCTGAAAATCCAAGTGGTCCTCATGGAAATGCAGTTGCGAATGCCATAAAAATGCGCCTGAGCGCATCTATTTTTAAAAATTTTCTGGGGGAGGTCCCCCCAGACCCCACCCCCCCCCCATTGCAAAAAATCCTGCTTGCAAAAGTTCAAATTTTGTACTGTTGATGGTAGAACTAACAAAAAAATAATAATATTCGATTAGCAATGTTGAAACCTCTTGGTAGCGAATATTACCCTTTAAATATTCCGTATAAATACGCTAGAACTCGGATATATTTTGTGTCATAAACTTGGGTCTTTTTGGCAGGGTTTCTAGGGTAGGAACACTAGATTTTTAGTGACAAAATAATAGAACCTCCAAATGGAGCCTTATTTTGTCATAACGTGGGCTTTCTGGGGTTTCGCTTCCTGCACCATCAACATACCTGTCAAGTCTCTCCCATAAGGTGGGAGTTTCCCACTTTTTCATCCAAAATAAGTTAACGCACAAAATTTTGCAAATTCGTCACAATCTCCCCCATCAAAATTTAATATTTTCTACTATATTCTTTGCAAAAATACAAATGTCCCCCGTGGATTTTCCAAATTACAAAAATCTGCCTATTTTGAGTTTTGAAATGTTGACAGGTATACATCAAATGATTTCTTTTTGAAATCTCTGTGCTCACATAACTTTCAAATGGACCCGCCATATTTAAGGCTTCTAAAATGCCTCGCTCGATGCTATGTTTCTTACACAATGGCAGCTAAAATATAAGCATCCATTGGTTTCAGTATTAAAAAAGTCTGTGAGGTAGGTTGGAAAAATAATGTACTGTTATGGGCACCTGAAAAAAAAAATTGTATGATTTACTTAAATGCATAGCCCCCCCCCCCCCCCCCCCAAATAAAAAGATTCTAATGGTTCGTCCTTTAGTTACTTTATAAAAGTAGATGTAAATCATACTGAATCAATAGGCCTATCCAAAACAAGA
The DNA here is from genome assembly GCA_964020975.1 of Hermodice carunculata. NCBI lineage: Eukaryota > Metazoa > Annelida > Polychaeta > Eunicida > Amphinomidae > Hermodice > Hermodice carunculata. Next base: position 64,555,872 of record OZ026620.1, on the reverse strand, counting down.
CAAATTAGTATCCCGAATGAAGAGAAGAATGATTCTTTTTTTTTGAAGCATGTGTATACTTTGTTTTTGTTACAATATAACCGGTTATAACAGCAACCTTTCACCCATTTGTCATTTTACCTCAACCTTCAACTTGACCTTGTTGTCAACATGATGGAGGCGCTGGACAATCCCACTGGAGCTGGAAAGTTCAGTTTTGCTGCAAACTATCAAATTTGTATAGTAGTGTGTGAATTTAAAAAGGCATAGGCCTACAACCAGCAATAAAATTATGATTGCATCATCCCTCAGGACATAGTGATGGAAGCTACTGTGTACACTTTAGGCCTACATAGCTCATCCAGGGGCTCTGCTCAGCACTCTACTTACTGACATGGTCTCTAGCCCTCTGCTAGTACAAGAGCTGCCCTTGTACAGACTGCAGTCTGAATTTATTCGGCGAGGCAAAGGCTTGGATGTTCAGGAAGCGATATCGATTTCATATCTGCTCCCTGCTCAAACATTCAAGAGGATTCCCTCGATTCAGGAAAACCCTTTCAAGGCGAATTAAGTTGTGACTTTGCTGCTGCACAAGATGCAAGATAGCCGCCATTTTTGTCTTTCTAACACTGCTGAGACCCTTGCTTACATTTTCATCTTAAACTAAGACGAACCTTGCACTTAAGATTTTTGATGAATATGGCTTACACCTGACATTAAGTTTTGTGCTTAAAATAAGTCTAATCTTGTGCTTAGTAAGTTTTATGAATACGGGCCCAGGACTGAAGCTTGGAGTGGTTAGTTACATGTTCATATACGTATTTTAAAATCTTTGAGCATCACTACTACTGGGCATTTTTGTTTGCCATACTTATGTACTGGAAGCCTTTTTATTTTCCGTACTTTGTACCAACCACTATGCGTACATTTTCTTATTCTCAGCAACTTGTACCAGGGCAAAATTATTAATCGTACCAGCGTACTAGGCCCACCCGCACCCCTTTCTTGGATAGTTTTGCAATTTTTGTTGAAGTACCTACCACTGGCACTGACTGGCCAGTTACATATTACAAATATGCCAGGAAATTTATTATCACCCACCCCCTGGATGGGGGTTGGCTATCAAAGACACGTATAGGCTACTTAATTTTTTAGTGTACCCTAAAGTCTCGCGCAAGCATGCACTGGAGAAGAAAGCTTGAATCGTATAGTCCAGAGTTGGTTTCAATGTCTGCCCACACTGAGCACAGTGCTGTTCCGCGGCATGTGGGAATCTGTGCCATGTGGGAATATCCCCACAATGCACAGCGTCATATGAGAATTCCGATATGGTGCGCCCATGTGGGAATCACATACAGAGCGGCAGACGTTGACGATACCTACAATGAATGTCCGAGGCGACAACTCAAATTGAAAGTGCCATAAAACAATCATTTTATCATCTCAAATATTGGAAATATATGTTTGAACCATATTGGAATTCTCAAATGGTTCAGACCAATGTTGTTATTTTTCCCCCCAATATTTCTTCAGTGATAGTGTCTGTAAAATCCAGTCAACAAAGGATGATAACATTTTGTATTTTGCCTAGCAGACGACTTAAAGCTTGGAATCTGCCAGTGTCAAAACATGGAGGAATTTCTTTACAAATTTGAAAGCTCTGACTGGTGCTGAAATTTGTGACGTCATGCTTACCAAAAGGATCATTGTTGAAAAGTAGTTACCACTTTAGGACCTACCTGCAAGATTCAGCTAATGGAAAACTATCGCTGTACTTTAAGTTGAAAAATGGCCACGGGTACGAAAATTATTGTAATATAGCGAGGAATTTTGTGCATAGAATAGCCCTGACCAAAATACATACAAGTGCTCACAGTCTCAGGGTTGAAACAGGCAGGTACCGGAGACCAGTGGTCCCCACAGATCAGAGTCTTTGCAACATTTTTCATTCAGCCGAGGCAGAGGATGACCATTTAATTTCTTTTAAGATGCAAAAGTTTTGAAACCTGGAGAGCTAAAATGCTAAATATTATCAATAGTGAACGTCTATATTTTGTTAACTTAAGTAATCCTGACAAAGTTGTATATTCACTGACCGCAGAAGGCAAGTAAGTGTATCAAGGCTGTGTCTGAGTTCTGCTATGAATGCCTTGAAGCCAGAAACTGTGTGTGTTCAACTTAACCTATTTGACTCCTGTCCTGAATAGATAATAATATCTTTATTGCTTAAAGCCAGCCATCTGGTGGGCATGGCAAATTACATACTGCAGATCCTGTGCTACATCAAGATGCTTGCAACAGGTCTGGGTTTAAATAAATAGATAGAAAAAAAAAAATAATAATAATAATAATAAAAATAAAAAAAAGACACATGATATATACAGCTATGTGCAGTGTCATTTGATCAGGGCCTAGGAGGACTTCTTATCTCCATGGCATTGGCCACAAATTTTATTACCTGCTTGGTCACAGTATGGTCCTCCTTGTTGCCGGACAGGAGAAATTTAAATTTTTCTGTCTCAGAAAAAGTATCGAAATTGTATAATTTAAGAGATTCGAGCAGTGTTTTTCGGTTTGCGGCATATTTTTCACATCTTAGCATGAAATGCACTTCTGGCAGGTTCAGGTCCAGATATATGAATAGATATGTAGAACTCTTGTTTAGTAGTCATTTTTGATGGAGAGGGTCAACTTTTAAGTTATTGGCTCGGGGCAAGGTGCCCACCAGTTTTGTACAGTGAGCCAGGTGCTGTTGGTCTTTTTTTTTTTTTTTTTTTTTGTGGGAGGGGGAGGGGAAGGGAGGTGCTTAGTAAATTGTATTTGATACGTAATTGATGGTCTCGCCCCTTTTCACCTACGTAGTAAGTTTAATTATTTGTTCTTTGACACCTGTACCTGCCAGGTGCACCTTGTAGTGTATTAGTGCGGCATTTGGCCCCATCAGGGGCGCGAATATGCAATAAAGTATAACTACTATGCCTATGGCGCTGCACGCTGTGGGAATATTCCGACATGGCGCCGATTCCCACATGGCGCGGAACAGTGCTATGCACCTAGCCACTTACGCTGGAGTCATTCTTCTTTAGGTGAATCACCTGCCGAAGCCGGCCTCTAAAAAACCATCCCAAACACAGACCACAAGCAAGTCCGAGGGAAATGCCATAAAGAGTCTTTGGTTCAGTGAAACTTTCAAACATGGTAAGAGCTGTCTCCTCCTTTCGATGTCCACCATGCTGTTTCGCCTGAGCTGATGACGTCACAGCGCGCCAAAGGAGGCACTGGGTAAAACGCAGAGGAGTCTGACCAGACGGGCAGGGAGCATTCAGTTTTATATTGTCTGTAAAATATGCAAACGGCTAGTACTGTAAAAAAAAAAAAAAAAAGGGGGGGGAGGGGAGCGTTAAAAGCGAGCACAACTTTAATCCTTATGGTGTATATATATATATATATATATATATATATATATATATATATATATGTATGTATATATATATATATATATATCCTATATACACACAAATATATACATATATATATATTGTATGTCGCATGGACATGGTATACACACACACGTATATATATATATATACACACACACACATACATGTATATATATATATATATATATATATATATATATATATATATATGTATATATATATCCTATATACACACAAATATATACATATATATACATATATATGTATATATATATATATGTACACACACACACATACATGTATATATATATATATATATATATATACGTGTGTGTGTATACCATGCGACATACAATATAATGTTGACTTACCATGTAACTGGTAGTTTCCATATTACTATGGATGTTGAAAAGTAATGGGTAATGAACCAGGGGTAATAAATTTTAACAAGTGGCATAATACTATGGCCATACAGTGATAACATGTTGAGTGTTCTGGCGTTTTGCAGCTGGCAGTGATATCTCTCTGGTAAACCATGAACGAATTTGATTCACGATTCACGATTTTTTTTCATGGAAAATAATAGAAAAGGACTGGTTCATTGATAAAAAATATATTATGAAGCAAAATTTCGCAAATTCAAATTGAAAGTAATGTCAATTTTTGTCGCATCATCGTTGAACCCAGTCAACTCTGCGCGCTGCGCAAGCGCATGATGGCACTCTGCAGTGTCTTCTCTTCAGACTACCCGTTTGGGATTGTAAGAGGATTTGTATACGCCGAAAACTTCATGGCGACTAAGCCTACATAGTAACTAATAAATATATAATGATTTGTATGTGGATTTTGTTGAAAATAGAGAATTTGTATGTATTTCCCCCCTTTGATAATATCAATGTCCTATGTACATAAACCTCCATGAAATAAATCAATAGATAAATATATCAACAAATTTCAGAACGTACTTGTGCCTAAGAGTTCAAACTTGTGTCACTGTCCAAACCTATATGTGACACCTCAGCAAAAGGTAAGTAAGTATGGATTTATTTAGGACAGCACCACTCAAATTCCTGGTCAAGATTCCTCAGATATGAGTATGTGTCTGGTGTAACTTCACCACATTTGATATGCACCCATTTTTGACAATTGTCACATAAAATGGCTCTGTGAGTTGAAGTAACAGGTGTTTCACAAATGTTACAATGTGACACAGGGCCAGGATTAGGATGCACGTTTCCAGCGTTTAACATGAAGAAGTAAAACAACCACACTTTGGTAATAGCAGTTTGTTTCACATGAACAGGTGTTTCACAAAATTAATGTTACAATGTGACACAGGGCCAGGATTAGGATGCACGTTTACAGCATTTAACATGAAGAAGTAAAATAACCACACTTTGGTAATAGCAGTTTGATTCACATGAATCTCCCTTTAGTTATAATAGATCCTAGCCTCAGCAAGACGAGGAAAGTTAATAGTGCCTGTGATCGAATATTCCCTGAGTTTTCGGCTTGGTAAAAATTCCAAGTCCTTGTCACCGTGGACCTGCTATCTGATAGTAGGTCCATGATGTCACTATCCCATTTAGGCTTTGCGATGATGTAAACAAGCGCAAACACAGCACAAAGCAGACAGTCCCACTAGGAAACATGATGAACTGTATGATGCCGAAGTAAATAACAGCAGCACTCACTTTGGTCTAGCAGTGGTGGTATTAGGCAGCCACCATTTTGATTACCCGAGAGTTTTGACATACATCACACGGGAGCCCGGCAGGGTGATAATGTGGATTTTTAATTACCACCTCGCAAAAAGTTTCACGCTCAAAGACAAGACGATAAAATTTGCAGTTCTGTTGGCCCTTGATCTCGGAGTGTTTCGGAGAAGATTTATGAGGATTTTGCCAAAAAATGGACAGAAACATTCATTGAAAATCCAAAGTCACTGAAGCGTGATCATTTGAAAAAGGCATTGGTAAAGACCCACCCAATGTACGTTCCCACCAAGATTGAAGTGGATTTGGCCAAGTTTTGAAGAAGCCGCAAATGTGAATTACCACTGCAGTCTCCAGTTGCTACGTAGTGATTAATAGGAATAGGCCTATATGCATTAATTGACACGTACCGAATTTGAAATAAAAAAGGTTAAAATCATCGATTAGCAATGTCAATTGTCAGGTGAACAACTTTATTTGACCTTTTCATGAGTTAAATCTCCACTGAGTTTAAACAAATTTGGACTGATTGTGTCAAAACAGTGGAAAATAGATAAATCGCACAAAAATAAAAAAAAAAATAAAAAAAACAAGAAAAAATTACAGCGCGGCCTGTTGAACAAAATAAGGTTCGAGGTTGGCAAAAGTGTCCCTATGCCATCTCAAAGTAAATGTTCCAGCTGTTTCGGAATAAAAAGATATTTTTAGGATAAATAAATAAATAAATAAATAAATAAATAAATAAATAAATAAATAAATAAATAAATAAATAAATAAAAAGCCTTAAAAATCCAAAAATCAATGGAGCATCAGTATTAGAACAAATTTCGTACAGACCAACCCAAGGTACATCCCCGACCATGTTTGAAGAGACTCTGGTGGACGGTACTGGGGAAGTCGAAAATATGAAATGTGAACAGAGGGATGGACGGGCGACGGATCACAACCCATTCTGTAACCTCAGCTGGCTGACAAGTCAGCTGTGGTAAAAAGTTTGAAATTTAACCGTCCCTAGTCCCACCAGAAACTGAACCGCGTCATGTGAAGTTCATCAAACGTCATTCTTCATGCACTGTTGTTGGCGGGGAATAAATACATTACAAAACCCTTCAGTCTGTTGCCCACACACAAAACTATACAACCTCATTAGATTTTTTCAATGCGCTATGCTGTTGAGATGGTCACAACATTGGTACAGATTTACCAGAATTGTCTAGCCAACCAATACCTTCGTTTGAAGTGAGAGCTAAGATCACTATGTGAAATGGGTTTTTTCTGACACTGGATAAACAGGCATAAGAGTTCGTGCTTTACTCCGACTTGAGCGAAATTGTTGACATTTTGCAAGCAAATATGAGATGACAAGAGTAAACGTTTGAAACGTTTTTGCTTGATTGTATTGCATTTGCACACAAGGCATCCAACTCTGCGCACATGGAGAAGAATGGACAATTTCCTCTGAACTTCGAGTGCGATGCACAGTATGTGAATTCACAAGGACGCATCTAAGACATTTAACGTAATGTCCAACAAATTTTGGATAATTTTGTTCAATACGAGATTTTGGGTCCTATACATATTTTCTGATTGCTACCCATCGATAGATTTGTATCCATATTTTTCGGGATTGGAAGTTTTTTGAGATTTTATAGCATTCTTTCTTACTTGGTAAAATTTTCGCATTTTCCGTGGAGAGTTCATACAATTTGTTTGCTTTTTTTCTAATTGAAATCAGAGGAATTGAATATATATATGTGTGTGTGTGTGTGTGTGTGTGTGTGTGTGTGTGTGTGTGTGTGTGTGTGTGTGTGTGTGTGTGTGTGTGTTGAGGATCGAATCCAATGGTGAGTCCCGAAATAGCATAAACAAACAGTTATAAAGTTTTTAAGTTGGTCGTAACAGGTTGTTCATTTTCTTTCTAGAAATTGATCCAAAAGTCACGGAAGGAGTGGTTAGAAAAAAATCCTTGGAGCCGCTCCTGGATATGATATTTTTTTCTTTTGATGTCCGTTCATTTTAATGTGACAGGGCAGTTCGTTTGTTTGTGAGGCGAGATACAAATTGCATAGGTTGAGCAAAAAACAGTTCCCAGAAAATCGAGTTGAAAGAAAATGTTGCCATTTCTTATGCACTTATGGCTGTGATATGAAACATACTCACTTTTTCTGTCCTATGTTTTTAGTATTGTGTGAAACAAACTTCTAACTTTATCTCTGTGATGGTGTCTTTCAAAAAAGTATATTTTATGCCTTAAAACTCGAGTTTCTTTTTAACTTGGGAACATCAAACTGAGTCATACTTGGCTTGTTTGCGTGTGGATTCACACCGCGGCTTACCATATTTGGGACCCAGTAAGTGAATTGTGCTAATTGTTTTTTACATCAATAGAGAATTGCAAAGTAGTCAGAACAATGGGAGTGATTAGTCTGAACTGGCCCATTCTTCTCTCCATGGCTAATGGTTTCCTATTCCCTATGAGTGACCCTTGTCAGTGGCTCACCTGGTTCGCAGGGGTCATGCACTCATGACTGTGCAAACAATGACATGGTGCATTATCATGCCCATGTAAACAAACCCCATGTGGTCAGCACTGCAGAGACTCTTCTCGGTGTAAACAAAAGTTTGAGCTCCGTTTTCTCATATAAATTTTATATTCACGCATCTGAGTGCTTAGGAGCATTTAGTTTAAGTATCAAACTTTACAAAAACATTAAAAAGTGATAAGGGGTTATCCAAAGGTACTGACTTCAGATCTTCCACCTTGAGGATACTAGAGTGGTCACAAAATTTTCACATTTTGACCAATATCTAACATAATGCCGTAGATGGCGCCACCGATATCAAACTTAACCTAGATTTCCGTACGTTTGATAAGTCCTGAATGTAATATGCTGCTATTTTGATAATGTTTTACTGTGAGACACTCACAAGCAAGTTTATGCACAGAAGGACAGATATGAGTTATCGCATGAACTCTGCAACCTATGGTCAGCGGACCTTAAAATAAATCAAGAGGACCGTGACAGTCATGTGCTCAGCTGACTTTGCATGCAAAGACTGAAGTGGTGCTGTAACTTCAGAATGATATCAAGGTCACCTTTGTATAAGATCCTCATCACTGTTGCTAACATGAACATATCCTTTGGCCGACTCCCGAATTTGGTAATTTTTACAGATTAGAAAATGACAGTATCAAAATGTAGAGAACAAATTTGGCGGAAAAAGAGTCCACGTACATATTCAATCAGTGTGAGGAGGACCCAACTTACGCTTTGGCAGAAAAAGTTCAGTAAATATTTTTTAAAAATCTCTAAAATATGAAAAAATAATCATTCCTGTGTTGAACAAATTAAGATTTTTAAGCTGCCAGAAGTGTCCCTATGCAATTACAAAGCAATTGGCTAGGCAGTTTCGGATAATATTTTTTTTTTTTAGTTTTTGGCCAAGAGATATAGAAAAGCATTCATAAAAAAATCCAAACCTCAGAGGAACGTACATGTCTGCCACGTTTGAAGTCAATTTGTTTGACGGTCTTGGAGAAGTCCAAAAGGTGACTTACCATTGCAATCCCCATCGACTTGTATTGTAATGTACGCATCAACAGGTTAGTACCCAACTTGAAAAATGCACTAAAAACAAGAAATGAAGAAAATCATCACCCAGTGAATAATTTTGTTTGACACTTTTATAAGCTATATTTCAACCAAGCTTCAGAAGAATCTGAATGGCGCTTATTGACAAGAAGCAGAAAGTAGGAAAAAAACACACAAAATTCGTAAAAACATAGAATAAAATCAAAGCGCCAACTGCGGAAAAATTAAGGTGTAGGGGTCCACTAACGTGTTCCTATGCAATTTTGAAGCAATTGGCTTAGCTGTTTTCGACAATATTTTGCCAAAACATAAACTAAAATTTCATATAAATTGAACAAAATTGTTAGACACCAACCCCAGGTATATCCCCACAAGTTTGAAGTAAATATGGTTGACAGTTTAGGGTAAGAAGTCAAATGTGACTTACCATTGGAATCCCCATTGACTTGCATTGCAATCAATGGGAAGGTATGCACTGCCAGACAAGTAGTAATGATTATAAAATGAACATTTTTTTTTTAAATCAAGAGAAGAACCAACAAATATTTCATCACAATCTTCTCAAAGTTGGTAGCGGCATAGCTCGGGAACATTTGCTTTCAAATTCAAATTATTCCATATAATTAACCGTTTTGATATTTCAACTGATGCAATATGTACGAACAGTAATAGCATCCACCGATATCTGGTCCCACCTTTTGATATTCTATACCTTCGTCCAAGATAAACATATCTTTTTTATGTTCGCATAGTTTCATTACCTTTAGTCACATTATATCCTTATATTTCAACAAAATATTAAATAATTCGGCTCAGCCGCTATGGAGAAGCAGTCAAATATAGCCTTAGCACACAAGAAACCATAAAACTATGGGGAAAATGCAGCGGCGCCTGTGAGCCGAGAGCAGCTGCAAATTTTGTGTACCAGATCCAAGCGGCCTCGAGTCAACCCGCCCCCCCTAGTCGAAGCGGCCTCAAGTCAAACCGGTATATATATATATATATATATATATATATATATATATATATATATATATATATATATATATATATATATATATACACATATATATATACACATATATATATACATACATATATACATATATATACATATATAAATATATATGTATATATATACATATATATACATACATATATGTACATATATATACATATATATATACATATATAAATATATATATATATGTATATATATATATATCCTAAACTTATGGTAAAAGCAGGATAAATCAAATGTGATGTTGATAAAAGGCAGCAAACTATCGATGAAAATTTGGATGTCCACACTATTGATGAAAACTAGATCAAGTCTCTGACAATCAATATTTGGTATATCTAAGTAAAAATTGTTTACGGAACATGCATTCAGAAAAGTCACATGGAAAGATTGTGTCTAATTTGATCGTTTTAGGCGTTAAAGTGAAGAAGATCGCCTTCTGATAACGAGAGTTTCCTTTGAAAAATTAAGCTATCTGTATAAGTCGTAATATTCAAGACTGCAGTATTCAGTATTACTGCAGAATCACGGTATACGCTGATGTTTTGTAGTGGACAACAATAAACAGAAAACCCTACATAATTTTACATGAGAGAAAACCCTGCAGAATATGAACTTTAGAATACATCAGAAAATAATAACAACACTAAAGAACAATAAAGAATATACATGTATACAACGAAATACTAAAATATTCAACTAAGGTAAAAATAGAGGTTAACTAGAATATTTTCCATAGTTTCCTATGGATGATTTTTTTGTTGTTCTTGCATTAGCTGAACCGTAGAATATTTAGCCAAAACTGTCCAAAAACGTGTCGTAAAACATAACAAGGCATATTCACAGGTATATGACAACTGTTACCGTGGATATTAACGTTGAAGTCTTTGCAAAAATTGCCTAAACTCCCTATCCAGGTTAAGAGTATGAGCCTAACATGATGACATGAAAAGAGTACAACATTTGCAGTTTAAAAAGAAAGCAAAATACCAATTCATATTATTATTTGGCATAGAGGCTACATGTTACAGAATTATCAATACTAAATATTCAAGTACTAATTGCCGTATCATCAAAGAGTTCTTATCAGATTTTGTGGCAAGGTGACTCTTGATTTCTTCAATGAACCATGCTACATCATGCGAATCCTCCACTGAGTCTTAGCCCTGGCTGAAGCACTGAGTTTGGTTGTAGACTGAAGTCGACTGAAATAAGGGAAAGATTTTATAGAAAAAAGTCAATGAGCGGCTAAAACAATTATGTAGGAAAATCTTAGCTATACGCCTTGCAAAATATGCAGCACCACGTGACTATTACTTCCTATTTTCGATTTCCTCAACCACACATATATTATATGCTATAGGAAAAGAAATGTCACCATTTATAGATTAAGAAGTCTGTCAACTGAACAGTTTGTAAACTTACTATGAGATAGGCCTAAGTTTCGATTTCGTATTTTGGCTTCAGAAGCAAGTGGGAAAAACATTTAAAACAGGTAAGGCTAAGGACATGTTGACGGGCGTCGACACACCGATCAAATCAACAGTGCTACGTCTTGCACGTGGTTCAGACACCCTCCCTGCCCCCCCCCCCAAAAAAAGGATACACACACACCCTCTCTATATGCAATCCAGTCATTGCCTATGTCTAAAACTATACCTCAATTAATTAATAATCTCACGTTCTTTTAAAAAATACAAGACTTCAAGAGCCAAAAGTATTTTGTGCGTACGCACAAAAGTATTAGTTACCTATCGACCAATCACAGTAAAGTTCTCATGTAGGCATGAAGTTGGCCAATCACAGGCGCGATCTCTGTTACGTTTTAGCGGGGGGATTTTCAAGCATCTCCACACACGTAACCCCATTCTTTTTCATATATCCGGACAACAAGGACGTGATTGAGCAACCAGAACTTTTGTGTACAGTTTAAGTTGAATTTCCCGCCCCCTTCCACCCCCCCCCCTTTTTTTGTCTCATTAAGTATTGATGTGGGTTGTATTGGTGGTATTACGGTTTTTAATTTTGCTTTTGAGAAAAGAACCTTATTTAAGTGTTATTTGATTGTTCCAGTTTATGTGTGTATATATATGTGAGCATTGATAAATGTCAGTAAACACTTGTGCGTTGTGTATACATTACGAGACACAAGTCTCAATTGTACATAGCTAGGGTAGAGTATTGTACAGTCATGTAAGCATACAGGTGGTAGTGTGGTCCAACCCTCACCTGCATCAGTAGAGGATGACATCACATGTCAGCGGGTGGCAGTGTGGCTACATAGCCCTCACCCAGTGCATTACAGACATGGGCAATGCTGCAGGTACTAGGTGGCTTGCAAGGCAGTTGTAGGCAGCAGGGTGGTAGTGTGGCAGAACAATGCCCTCACCCAAGCCAAATATTTTTCCAAATAAAGCAGGTGCCATTGAACACTCCATGGCGTGCACAATGGGGGTCTCAGACCTCAGGTCTGGACACTGACATTATAGTTACGGCTGGCCCTTAAGGAAACCCACCGCCACCCTCATCTCCTCCAGGACTTTTTGTTCTTATCACTTAGTATTGTAACTTCCTTACGCTTTTCCCACTGGGTTTTTGGTGCGGAGGAAGAAGTAAGGAGTACATGATACAAATAAATGTTAGGAGGAGGAGGGCGTGAGAGACCCCCATTGAATGTAAATATTTCAATTAGATAACTAAATTTCAGAGCAAATAATGTAAATAGGAAGAATAAAATGTCGTGGGGGGATACCTCCACTGACCTCATACATCCCACATCAAGAATCTTTATTGTATTTGAGTGAATGAGTGAGGTGTGAATGCATAAATGAATTTATAAAAGGGTCATCAGTGGGAAACAAGCAGGCATGTTTCGCAGGCTTAAATTCCTAGATATGCCTTTTTGTGATGGCGGCAATACTTTGCTATAGGATAGACAAATAAGATATATTTTACATCTTTAACTCCAAGTTTGTGTTAAAATAACATTTCTCACACGTAAGACCCCAAAATAGACCAATTTTAGAATTAGTTGTTTGCTTAAGGTATTAAGGGAGTAAATTAGTCCACTTCTGGGAACAGTGATTGCAAAGTGCAAACTAAAATGACACAGGGGGACAGCAGATGGTGTATACTTGATAATAGTAATGGTAGGAAGGTAGATTTTACACAGGAAGTCAAGAACATAGTGTACTTTACGTTCAATAACAATTGTTGAAGAAACAAAGGGCAGAGGCACAATACACAGAAAGCAGGCGAGCAATAGGGCCAACCGAGCGTGACAATCTGAGGCACCTTTGCAGTCTGTGCGTTGAATGTCTCCCATCATGACTAGGATTTTAGGTTTTCGTATTATGCAGAATATCATAAGCAACATTTTGATATATTTTAGAAGCTACGGAATAATAACAATCTTTGTGTACATTTTTCCAGGGTGATATACTCCCATAACACCTTGTCACAGTACACAGCATCAAGTCGGTAGCACAAGTTGAAAAAATGATAATCAAGCTTGCAAATATATGTGAACAGGTGCCTTCATCGAACGTCGCGGTCTGCGAAGCACTCTTTCACTCTCGAATGGATTTGAGTGATCGATCAAGCCCACGACCATTGGGTGGTACTGTTCTGGATCTTCTTTTTTTCTACATTGTGGCTTGTGGGCCCGACGACTGAAAAAGTTTGTTTTTTTGTTTTTTTTTGTTTTTTTGTTTGTTTTGTTTGTTCGTTCGTTTGTTTGTTTGTTTGTTTGTTTTTGGGTTTTTTTTTTTTGGTTTTATTTTTTATTTTTTTTGGGGGGGGTGTTTCTTTTTTAATAGCCGCTGGCCACAAAACGTCACAGAATAGATTCTAAAAATTGAAATTGGGGATTTCACTTTGTAAAAAAAAAATCCGTGGTTATGTAGAATGATAAATTCTCTTTTGAAATATACTGACCAATGCACATTGTTTAAAATTACAGTCTAGTCATTTTATTTCATAACAATTAATACAGATTATTGCACCCTGTCCTTGTCTAAATGCTTTTGGCTCTTCCATCAAGAGAAACTCCAGCATCACTCAATATAAGCTACATTTCCTAATGCTAGCTTCAAGAAAGGGACAAAAAGTACCTTTTTAATTCATACCGACATACAAATTAATAAAATCAAGGACTGGCGCAATTATCAAACCAGAACTTGTATACTTAATACTCTTTGCTTGACATGCGCGACCGTTTCTTTTGGAATAAAACGTCCCCCTCCCATCGATTATATTAATATGTATGTGTTTTATCTGTATGTTTGAGTTATGTTGCATATGTACATGTATATTCTGAGCCATGCTACCCGAAAGGGCTGACCCTGTCTGAAATGGTACCTTCTCACAACTGTGGGCACTTTTTCCAGTCCCAAAGTTGACTTACTGTACTTTAAAAGTAGGTTTTGGTGTACATATCTTTAGAGTAGCGTTTGATAATATTTAATTTTTAAAATGTGAAATGCCTCAAATTTGAATGATTTCAAATGCTACAAGTTTGCACATCCTTCATCAGATGTACCATAATAGTAGCAGTAGGCTTAGAAGATATTCGATATTTAAAGTTTGAAGTTATGCCTGCATTCAATGAAGGCAACGGATGCTTCCCTTTCTGGGCACACATGTTGAATTACAGGCAAATCAAACCTTTTTCTTCAAACGTATTACAGATAGAGATGTAAATCCTACTTAAATTCTTGTGTTTTTTCTATAGATGCATCTAACGAAATTAAAAAGAATATAAATTTGGAAGCATGCTAATTGGGCATACTTCAGAACTTTAAATGTTGAATATCTTCAAATGTACTCTAGATAGAGGCGTCAACAGCAAACTTCAATTCATTGGTTTGGGATTTAGGTTCTTGTATAACAATGGAATGGAAATGCAAGCAGTGCAACTTTCAATTAATGCTAATCAGGCACACTGGCAAGATTTTAATGCTTGTCATTGCAAAACTGTTAAAGGAATATTTCAACTCGAGCAAGACACATTTTATCACTGAAAGGAATAAAAGTATAGTATACTAATGTTTAAGGCATGGAGACAGATAATTGCTCTCAAGCAAATCTTAATTTTACTGTTTGTACCCTGTTTTCATTATGCCGACTATGTGAGCATAACACATTGTATTGAAATGTTGTAATGTGGGGTTGAAATAGTAAAACCCCATCTATTTATATCTATATTTTGTATTTGGATCCTTTCCCACCATTTTACTTTAGCCTGGTAACCCTTTCACCTTGAAACCAGTTAACAGTTCCCATGTTATATTGAATTGTTTTCTAAACCAAAATGCAGCAGTGTATCATGGGTATATTTGGAAAATTGGTGTCGCGAACATTTGTTCCTGTAGTTGGTCCACAATTCTTTCAGCTTTAACCGAGGCATGCCAGTATGAAACGGAAGCACTCTGTCTTTAGACTTGGAACTTGCTAGATCATTATCACCGTGTTTAAATTCCACCTCTGGCCAAAAAAGTGCAGTGGCAATTGAAATGTTTTATATGACATCATATAAATACATCTTACTGTCACGGCAACATCCACCCTCGTGGCAGCTAAAATGTAAAAATTGGTAACTCAAGGCTCCTGCCACACAATACACATTTTAGCCCTCAAAAATATCTAAAAACATAACACGGTACTAAATATTATAAACAAGATCATCTTTTGATACGCCCATATACGGTATAAATGCACGTAACTTATCCATCCAAGACTTCAACCAAACCTGTGTCAAGAAAGTGAAACATTTGATTTGTCTATGAAGTGTTACATCCGACGCTTGAGCAAATACGTCTGGGCTAATTTTCACTAGTACCTCTGACCAATAAATACCGTACTAAATCAGCGGAATCTCATGGTAATCTTTCAATATGACAACTTTTCATTTGAGCATAACTTTGAATAATCAACATGAAAAACAAACAAACAAACATAAAAATGAAAAAATGGTGCAAAGCATTTATTGAATTTAAATGACTTTAATGGTTTGCAACTTAAGTTTAAAACCCGCACTGGTTGTGTGGCAATTGGCGAGAATTTGGAAAGATGGCGTGTTTCAGGTTCAGATTGCAAACACTGTAATGGTTCTGTTGAAGACTTATCGCAAATGCCATCCGTATTAACTACTTTAAAAATTGGAAATTGAACTAACCGCTCATAGCGAGACAGATGTATGTGACAAATTTTGCAGCTCTTCTGTTGTAACCAAACTATGCATGTTTTGGGTGTAAGTGGATATTGGGATTTTGCAGGGAACCTATTTGAGCAAATTTCCAAAAACTTTCGAACAGAGGCGTGGGAATTTAGGCGCGAGTTCTTCGGGAACCTGCAAGGATAGACCGGTGTGAACTTCCTTTTATTTTATTACTGTGCTATGTTTGAGCTCATTGTATACCCCTAGCAATTTTGTGTTCATTGCATGATCTGGTCTGACGCACTACTGACAATCCCTGACCGTCGGTGCCCCCGCTGTTAAGGGGTAGTTTTTCAGCTAATAAATTATTATTTTTATTTAATGTTTGGTAAACATTGCCGCTGAATTAGGCAATTTTACACATTACCAGTTACTAATTTTCTTTCTGAATATTTTGTGTCCTCCCTCCCTTCCTTCTTTTTGTTTCTCTCTCTCTCTCTCTCTCTCTCTCTCTCTCTCTCGCTTTCTCACTCAATCTCTCTCTCTACTTCTTTTGTTGGTGTTAAAAGTAGAAGACCCAATTCCTCCCACATAACTGTGCGAGAATCGTCTGTATTTAACGGAATTTATATCTGCAGTATCAGAAATGAAGATTGATTTAAAGATCAGTATCGACTGAAGACCAATTCTGCCTTGGACCACAATGTCTAAAATTCTTAACCTCAATAATACCAAATGTGCATGTTGCTTCAACAAAAACATTTATTTATCCTGTGATGGTAACAATCTTTCACCAGGTGGTGTAACGAGGTTACAGTTATTATAGACGTATAGAAGCTCTGCGAGATAGCCGCATGTGCGCTAACATCATCATCGCACGTTGAACGCCACTATTCCCTATTTTTGAAATGTTTAAATGCAAATGTGGGATTCTTATGCTAATACACAGGCACGTAGCATATCTTGTAGACATCGTTTTAGTCACGGAGCCACTGAGCTTAACTATTGACACGGTACATTTTTTTCATCTTTTTGTTGGTTTTTCAAGCTGAAACTAAGTTAGTTTTTTATTTCTCCAGAAATATGGAAGTTAAAATGGAAAACATATGCATCAATGCATAAAGTATTTTCAATTTCAATTAATTTACTTTAGTGTCGGAATCTGCACTTCCAGTGGATCCGACATTTTGTAATAAAGTCAACGGGTGTCTCCAGAACTTGCATAAGCGCTGCTCAGTTCACCTACTTTATAATTCATGATCCATATGCACAGCCCACATTTCTACCGACACTCATATAACGACCGTAGCAATATGTTCGTAGTGCCTTGTTCAAGGCAGGAGCCAAGTCGTCCGAGTATCTTGGTTTAACGATGATTTTCACCTCAGCTTTTCCAGTGGTTCCCATGATTCCTTGAATAACAAGATCACCTTTCGTATATTCGATTGTCGGGATACCTTTGCTGGCTTTGTATGCCTGTCGTTTGAAATTCCCTGCTCCTTTCCACATATGACTGAATAGATTGTTAGATCTTGCCATTTTGCCATTTCTTGTAATGCCAATTGCAAGCCAGTTCTTATAGAAAACGCGATTATATGGTACTGACCACATAACAGTAAAGTAATAACTGGTGTCACCCACTTGCCAAGAGGCCACGCCTCGTGTTCCAAAAAAACCCCAACTCTTTTCTGCAGTCATGGCTTCTTTATATCCAGGCTTAATGGTTACTGGCGGGGTCATAATTTGTCCCCGGTCCCCGTGAGCCCATGCCCTGGTTAGTGGCCATTTGGTCCAATTATCCACCTCAATGGCGACTGATCGGCTGTTGAGTTTACCTAAAAGAGCGGCCAGTGTAACCCCAGCTAAGGTTGCTCCTGCAACAACCGCTGTGCCAATGGCGACAGCGGCCACGACACTTCGTTTTTCGTGCAAGAGTGTCCCATATTGCCGGTCATCAATATTCTTCTCAAGGGAATAGTCCACACATCCTTCGCATTTGCAGTCCTCAACTTTCTTGCCGCAGTGCCCGAGTAAGTTACAGCATGGCCTCTTCCCGTCTCCATCAGCCGGACACTTGGCTGCTGCCCCAGAGGCAAGCAGATAGCCCACCCCACAACGTCCATCGTTGCGAGATTCTTTGTCTGCAGAATCACCAATTCCAATGTCTCTCTCATTCAAAAGTAGATTTATGATAGCTTTTAAAGATTTCTCTTCAGTAGTGCTCTGAGAGCTGCAGAACACGATGCCTGGAATTAATAGCAGAGCAAAATACAGCATTATGGATCCCATCTTATCAGCACAGACGAGCCTGCTCTGGATACAGACTATTGTGTATATCATCGAAAATGAGATTTGTCAGCAGGACCAACGTACCCTTTCTTTTATCCATGTATTTTGTAAATATATGAGTCAGCTAAGCCACTTCACGATAGAGAGGTGATTGTATTCAAAGTACGCCATTCTGTCAAATAAGTACCTGTATAGAATTCAAATTACCATTTACTATACCCGATACGTACTGAACAACCTTACAAACATTGATGTCGCGTCATATGGCTAATATATCTTTTAAAAAAAGAAAAAGGAAAAATAGGTACTAAATAACCTGATAAACGCACGTCCTATGGTTCTGAACAATATAAGTTGAAACAGCCCTTGGAGACACACAGTGAGCTCGCACGCATGGCATATTTTGATGATTTTCAAGTGAACCACCAAGATTTTTCTCAAAATCTTTTGATAATATTATTAGCAAAAGAGCCAAGCATCTCCACATCAAGGGAAATATGGATTTTATGCAGCACAGGACCAATACTGGAACTTTCAACACTTGGTCATATACCACTAGGATGAGAAACCAGAAACACCAGACCAAGTTTGACAGCATTGACATTAGTATTGTTTATGCTTTGTTGTGCTCATTGCTGCTGGTCAATCAGACATACAAGCCTGAATACAATGCATCAGCTCAATGGACTGAAGTACAAACAGTAAAGACCACTTATGTATGTATACACAACCATCAGATTGTTTCCAGGCCAGTGAACATTACCTTGCCTGTCAAAAGCCAATCTGTCACCCCGCTGACAATCATTACCCCACAGTTGTCTCTGGTTCCTGCAAACTTACAGCTTAGTGGTGATGTGCACCCTCACCCTGGCCCCACAAAAAATCCCTGTGGGTCTTGTTCTAAGCCAGTTAAGAGAAATCAGGACCAAATTTTCTGCGAATGTTGCTTGCACTGGTTTCACAGAACTTGTATAAATATGACAAGGGAACAATTAACCCATTGGGACCGAGTGTCTACTGGCTGGATCTGTGAAACATACATTAACCCCCAGTTCAGTGACTCCTTCTTTGAATCCAGTATTGATGATACCACACAGCCCTTTGTGTTCAGAGATTCTTTCTTTAACACTGAACAAAATGAAATGGGACATGAAAAGAGTGTGCTGGAAAATTCAACTGCTTCAAATACTTACACAGAATTGCTATCAGAAATAAAAGATACCAAGGGCATTAAAATCGCACACCTAAATGTTCGAAGTGTACCTTCTTGTTTACGGGATATCATGATTTTAATCAAAGAGCTTGGCCTAGATGTATTACTTCTGTCAGAAACATGGCTAGATGAGAGCATAGAGGACAATGAAGTCGGCATCCCTGGATTAACGTTATATCGAAAGGACAGAAATCGTAATGGTGGAGGGGTTGCATGCTACGTGTCTGACCGCTACAACTTTGTAAATGTTCCTGAAATGGACAGACCCGGTATTGAGTCTGTTTGGGTTCAACTCTCATTACCTGATACTCGTCCGATCCTTATTGGATCGATCTACAAGCCTCCAAGTGCCACTGCTGAATACTTTGACCACTTGGATGACCTATTGCTTGATGCTCATAACTTTTCCCAAGAAGGTTTTCTTCTTGGTGACATTAACACTGACATGAAAACTACTGGACCAAAAACAAAGGCAGTTAAACAGATATGTCAGCAGCACGGACTTGCACAACTGATTGACTTGCCCACCCGTGTTTCTGAAAATGGCAGTAGTACCCTTATTGACCTAATATTGTCGAATTCCAATAAAGTATCATCTTCCGGAGTTCTACCTTAGGGTATCAGCGACCACTGCCTTATTTATACTGTTAGAAAAGGGAAAAAGCCTAAAGGTGCTACTAGGACCATCGAAGCACACACATACAGAAGATTTGATGAACAGGCTTTCCTACGTGATGTGTCACTTATTCCATGGAGTAGCATAGAAGCTGCTAACGATGCTGACCAAGCCTGGGATATATTTACTGGCCCTTTTCTTCCAATTTGTGACCTTCATGCACCTAAGATAAATATGCGAGTCAGTAACAAATACCCTGAATGGTTAACTGAGGACTATGTATCTCTCACACATGAGAGAGGCCATTGGTACAATAAAGCTCACATAAGTAACCATATTCAGGATTGGAATCGAGCAAAAAGACTCAGAAACATATGCAACAACCTCAGTAAGCAACTTTAAAAAGGACTACTATGATAGATCTGTGCATGAATATAAGCATGATTCAAAACGACTGTGGAAAGTAATTAAATCTGCACTGCCAAGAAAAACTCAGGACAATATTACTACCTTAACAGTAGATGGTGTCGCCGTTTCCGAACCTAAACAAATTGCCACTAGTCTCAATGAGTTTTTTACAACTATTGGTGCAAAGTTGGCGTCAAAATTCCAAAACAATTCTGACAATGGTGAACTATCATATAACCCAAACTATGAGTCAAAGTTGTCTTTCCATAATATAACACCTGAGTTTACTTACCCTGGCCGAACTGCAGAAATTATCTATCGCTTAATCTACTGGAATCACTGGCATTAGTGCCAGACTGCTCCGCTCTGCCGTCATCGTTGTAGCAGATCCTCTGACCAACATATTTAATATTTCACTAGAAACAGGAACCATACCTAATGTTTGGAAACAAGCTCGAGTCACTGCAATATTTAAGGATGGAGACAGAACGGACATAAACAATTATAGACCAATATTTATCATTCCTGTAGTTATGAAAATATTTGAGAGGGCGATTCATCAGCAGTTATGTACATATCTCAAAGAGCTTCAGCTCCTTTGCCCGCAACAATCCGGTTTTAGAGAGAAACACTCAACTATGACTGCTCTGTTGGATGTTACTGATTACCTTCTTTGGAACATGGACAACGGCTTTGCAACTGGTGCCGTGTTTCTGCATCTAAAAACGGCCTTTGACACGGTGCCCCTTGACAGGTTCCTGTCCAAGTTGCAGAGGATAGGTGTTGTGAACAAGGAGCAGAAATGGTTTAAATGTTACTTGGAAGACCGCAAACAATATAGTTGTGTTAATGGTCATTCCTCAAGCCTTGAAGATATACCCTGCGGGGTCCCTCAGGGATCCATCCTAGGTCCATTGCTTTTTGTATTTTATATCAATGATATCTGCTCTGCCGTCAACAAATACAAAATAGTGTGGTACACAGATGACACTGCTCTGTTCTACAGCAGCAAGGATATTAATGAAATTCAATTGGCACTGAATGAAGACTTAGAAAGTATTGCTATGTGGTTGAATGAGAATAAACTTACTTTGAATGTAAATAAAACTAAAGCAATGGTAATTGGTTCACCACATAAAACTCGTGATGTCAAATTGGATATTACCATCAGTGACATTTCCTTGGAAATGGTCAATGTTTTCAAATATTTGGGTGTATATCTGGACACTAATTTGAACTGGAAACTCACGTGGATTATCTTGCATCCAAAGTGTCCAAACGAATTGCCTTACTCGGACGTCTAAAAAAGTTCTTAAGACCAGAAACGTTGAATACTCTATATAAAACTAGTATTATCTCAAATGGATTACTGTGATATCATCTGGGGGAACTGTGCTCAAACAGTAAAATCCAGAATCCAAATACTCCAAAACAGAGCAGCCAGGATTATTCTGGGGGCTGATAAACGTACCAGTGTTACTAGCATGCACTGCCAATTAAAATGGAGAACCTTGGAGTGCAGATGTCAATTCCACAAATCAGTTCTGGTGGTCAAAAGTATCATAAAATGTAGCCCGCCATATCTGTGCACAATGTTTAATAAAGTTCAGGATAGTCATACATATCTTACAAGAGGCAGCACTCATGGAAATGTAAAACTTACAGCCCCAAAGACAGACTATGGCAAGAGAACCTTTTCTTTTTCTGGGGCTTCGCAATGGAACAAATTACCACTGGTGCTCAAAGAAATGAACATTGACTGTTTTAAACGCCATTACCACAAATATGCCTCTTAATTCTGTGATATTTTACCTATGGACTTGCCTGATCTTTTACTGTATATATTCCATGTTTTAATTATGCCTTTTACATGTATGCTTTTATGTATGTATACCTGTTTTATTTGTTTTCTAACACTGGGCCCTGAGGGAGAACAGTGCCTTGGTACTGATCAGGCTACCCAGTATAAATAAGGACAAATAAAATAATAAAATAAATGATGAAGTTTCTTAAAAAGAAGACGATTTAGTGCTAGCTTGCTAAACATACAGACCATTGCTGACATTGTTTTTGCCATTGTTTTGCCTCCTCATGGTACCACGGGGAGACCCGTCATTTTTAGTGTTAGTGGCTGTTTCTTCTTCTTCTTCTTCTTCTTCTTCTTCTTCTTCTTCTTCTTCTTCTTCTTCTTCTTCTTCTTCTTCTTCTTCTTCTTCTTCTTCTTCTTCTTCTTCTTCTTCTTCTTCTTCTTCTTCTTCTTCTTCTTCCTCTGTCGTTTCTTCTTCTTCTTCTTCTTCTTCTTCTCCTTCTCCTTCTCCTTCTCCTTCTCCTTCTCCTTCTCCTTCTCCTCCTCCTCCTCCTCCTCCTCCTCCTCCTTCTCCTTCTTCTTCTTCTTCTTCTTCTTCTTCTTCTTCTTCTTCTTCTTCTTCTTCTTCTTCTTCTTCTGCGTAGCATTAGTACCTGGGAGAGACATAGGTTATAATTGTATATAATATGTCACTTTGACTTTGTGAAATCACAATTGCCAATGAACGAATTTTTACTCTGGTCACCTAGAGAGCCTTTGTATCTTGAATGGAAATTTCCAAAGTCCTCACATTTCTCCGTAATGTATTTTCTTTAATGGCTATGGTTCAAAAATATGTATCTAAACAGAAAGGGGTGTGCTGCTGCTTTTATGTTGATTGTTCAAAGCTTAAGTCTTTTGACAATGTTGAACATACGAATCTGTTTTTCAAGTTGCCCAAGGAAGGGATGCACGGAAAAATCTATAGGATTTCACACAATATACATGACTGTTGAACCACATACGCCAAATGGTGCTGTTTTAGGCGAATGTGGCAGACATCCTCACTCTGTTTTATATATGACCAGGTGCATTAAATTTTCGTTAAAATTGCAATGTATGGATGGTCGTTGTCATCCTAAACATTGTTATAACATGGTACGTAGTATGACAGAAGCAGAGAGGGACACTTGGTTTCCAGAATTTAAAGAAAAATGTATATAAAAAACCTCTTCAGATATGGTTTTGCGATTGCGTGGTTCGAACATGCTGCAGCGCACTTAGCATTATTTTAAGACAATTAAAGCAAAGCATAATATATTGTTATGAGCAGGAATGAAGAACCCATATTACTAGGCCAAGTAAGTTGGACACATATGCAATATTTAAAAGTTTATTGGGTGTCGAAAGGTACTTAACTACTGTATACTACAGGCCACACAGAATAACACTGACAAGATTACTTTGTTCTCCACATTGTTTAAAATTGAGCAGGCCATGCCATTAAGTGTCAAAAGAAAAGACACTTTTGTAAATGGGTTTTAGTTTATCAGGGTAGAAATGTATAAAAGGTGAATTTCATTTTATACGTGGATGTAAACTATATAGGCAACGATGGAGTTCTTTATAACCAGGAGATATTATTAAATATAAAGGTCAGGATAGTTTCATCAGACTTATGAACCCAACAAATGTACAGTATTATTTTTGCGGAATTCATTTTTGTAGTATTTCAGAAAACGGGTGATTATGTGTCAATCGTGAAGTAAATCTTCATTGTATTTTAATTTTCAAGCATTGAACTTTGAACCGGAGGCCTTGGATACTAAATAACACACACACACACACACACACACACACACACACACACACACACACACACACACACACACACACACACACACACACACACACACATACATACATACATACATACATACATACATACATACATATATATAGATAGAGAGAGAGAGAGAGAGAGAGAGAGAGAGAGAGAGAGAGAACACTTTTATTCAGGTGTATGTGAATCACATTGACCTAATTCTCAAGGCCGCGGGATCATGTTTAGAAATTTGAAAATGAAAATACTCAAATCTTGAGTAATGTGGATATTTGTTTGGTTTTTACATGTTTATTTAAAAAAGCGATTGGAAAAAGAGCGGAGCCCCATAAGAATCCCTTTTGCAAACCAAAGAGAAAGAGAAGTGCAGACAAAGTACAACAATAAAACGCTACTTCAGATTGAACACCACTGCACGCAAACAGATAGAACGGCAATGGCACATAATAAGAACTGTTACCAGGATAAGACGTAATAGACAGGGAAAGATAATAAGATATGCAATCATAAACAAGCACTATTTCACCACACATAATTACGAATATTCGTAAAAATCATGTGACAACTCCAGGCCTGCCTGTGGATTTGATGTACGATTATACAGTGTAAAAATGTTGTCATTTTCTTAAAAAGTACAACGTTTGGAGCCAAATGATAAGTTTGCACCGTTACTGGAGCAAATGGAATTACGCTATTTTCCAATCTACTTCGTTCCACTATTAAATATCTACATTTGAAAAAGTAATGAAAAACATCCTCATTTGCAGCACAACAGAAACACATAGAAAGTCATCGACACCATTTAAAAATAAATCTGCTTCGAGCATACTACACTTCATAAACGAGCATGTAAGACCGCTACTTTTCTAGACCCAATGTAAAGTAGTGGACTAACTTTGGCTTTTTTGATTTAATTTAATTTTGAATTGGTCTAGAAAATCGGTATCACAAGTGGCAGGTGGCAAATCGTTCGAGAGAGGAACAGCTGAAGGAAGGAAAGATGCATTGAATAAATTAGTTCGTGCCAGAATTAAAGACAAATTATGTCCAGATCTCAGATTACAGCTGTTTGCCTGACGGATGTTGGCAAACTATCTGTCAAATACTGGAGTGCTTTACCCTTCAGAACTTTGTAAAACATAATTAGTTTACTTTTACTTCTGTCTCACAATCATTCGTAATTTGAACAATAAACATGGGTGGTAGACACGATCGAAGCCCTTGGTCATCTCAAATACATTTTTAACTTCCCTCTGAAGGTCCACAGCCTCTCAAAAGTGATGGTACTAGTAAATTAGTTGATTAACCGTACTATACCAGGAATAAATCTTCACTGGACAAACCAGCATTGTCCCGGAAAAAGTTGAAAACATGTTTGAAGACTACTTTCTCAAAGAGTTTGCTTGCAATACTAAGAAAGGCAATAGGTCTATAGCTTTGACAAGAGTTCGGACAACTTTTTTTTTATTGCACCACGTTTGCTATTTTCCATTGAGACGTCTTACCGTTGAGACGGAAATCTATGACATTCCAACGAGAAGTTAAATAGCTTAGTTAGCAATTTAGAAATAACTATAGGGCACTTTCCTTCAACAACCTTCCATTTGTACGTCAGGGCCGTTGGCTTTGCTGATGTCAAGGTTTTCCAATATGTTTTGTACTTCAATTACATTAACTGAGATTGTTTGTAAAGCATTGGATTTTCATAATAAATTTAGTTTAGTGTTTTACTATTATTGTCATACTCCTATATAGGGTGGCTCACGTGAGAGCGGCCTGCTGAAGGTTTCAATGTGTGTCTCCCTGACATACTCATTCTTATCTATCCGTATTATTGTTTGAACTTTTTATGTGATTATATTCATATATGCTTATTTTTGTCAGACTGTTTGATGGGTCAAATAAACATTCCTGAATCCTGAATCTCTGCTCAAAAGGAGCTAGCCAGAAATTGGAGTCATCCACTGTAGACTGAGATGCAAAAAACAAAAAAACAAAACAAAAAAAAAAAAACAAAAAAAAACAATAACAAAAAACAAAAACACAAAAAAAAACAATAACAAAAAACAAAAAAAAACAAAAAACAAAACAAAAAAAAAAAAAAAACAAAACAAAAAACAGAAAAAAAAACAGAAAAAAAAACAATAACAAAAAAAAAAAAAAAAAAAAACAAAAACGCGTTTTAAAGTTGTGCCTTTTTCTTTATTATCCGTAACTGTTTGATTTTCGCAGCAGAGTGACAAGATATCAAAATCTTGGTGTTTTTTCGACAAAGTATTATACAGTCTGGCAAAATATTTAGTTTACTGCTGTGTTGGAATGCATCAGGTAAGATTGATATATGGCAGAACAAATTGTGCAAGAAATATTAAAACGACACATGTATTGCAATGGTTACGTACTTTGCTGGACCCTTATGAGGGTCGCTGCCTAAAATACAAAAGTAGAACCGTGAGATTTACATACAGTGAACCGTATGGTGGCGTGCACCCAACTGATGCACTCAAGAAAAAAATGTTCTCTGAGGCCATAAAAAAGGGGTGACAGACAGCTTAATTTTTTTACCAACATGGTTCGCAATATGAAAGGTACAAGTAAAGCGACAAAGCTTGACATGATTATTTTAATGAAAATGTATATCTCCAAGGGTTAAAACTCACTAGACAGTTGCACTTGCTAGACCGTCTCTGACATCCACCATCATTTGTGCTTTGTGTATGACTGCTTTCTTCAACTGTTATTTTAGCATATTCGGTGACTCTGTGTGTTTTTTAATCGTGCAAGTTACCACACTGGAGGTAAATTAGAAGTACCGTACATGCATTTATTTGTCAGTCACAAAGTTTTCCACGGGGGGACATTTCATTTTTATCTTGCAAAAAGAGTCAATGTGTATACTTCACTCTTGGCATGTTGTTTGACAAATATATATAAAAAATATGTTTAGTGGTATTGAAGCATCTTCAAATAACACGTGATTTCATAATGCAAGCTAGAATAATTTTTTCATTGTAGGTCATATTGTCTGCCTCGAGACACTCTGTCCTGCTTATGTTTACTTTGATGAAAAATGCGAGAGTACTTCCGTGAGAAAAGCTATTTCGCAAATGTTTACTGGAACAAAACAATCTGAGGGGGCTAAATTGTGTAAGCTCCGACAATGTGGTCCAGCAAAAACAGCGACAGTGAGACTTGGCTGCACGGACAAATGTGTACAGGGAGCAAATATACATAGTCACCTCTCTATCACTTTTTATCAGAACATGTCCTGCAAGTTGCGCTGGGCTGTCGAGGATTCAAGATGCAGTCAAATATGTCCATTCAGAAGCAGCAGGTCCTTGAAAACTTAATTTTACCAATGGCAGCTTGTGCTCAAAGTCAGGCATACGTTTAGCACTCTGTAGAAATTAAAATCATTTGATTTTATGATGGTACAACTTTATGAATATGCAATGTATATTCACAAACAAATAGACAGCATTTGATGGATGTGTCCTTTTTTTGTCACAGAGCTCTCCTGTCACCAAGGAGTTCTTGACCTTTTTCAAATCTCCCAAAAGCTCCCGGGTGTAAATTGTCGTCTGCTTCAATGTTTTTACTTAAATTTCTCGTTACTAGAACACATATTTGTTGTTATTTGTATTTAGGTCCATTCATGATGATACACTCTTGGCCAGTAGCTATCGTTGGAGTGGGTTGGATCTATTGCGCCTAACCCATGCAAAGGAAAGCTCTTGACTCATTGATACTCGGAGTAGGAATGCGTTAAGTGGCTGAAGGCATGCTTTCTGGCATGGACCCAGGCGAACAAGATGAAGTCATGATCACTACATTATGTCCCATATAGGGGGAAGGGGTAGGGTTCATTGATCCGTTGACAGATTGATTTTGATTGGTTGATTTTGATTGAATGATTTTGATTGATTGATTTGATCTGATTGTTTAAATGGATATGGATTTCCCACAAAGTGGGGGACTCTGTGTTTATTGTTTAACAGATTGATATTGATTGATTGAATTGATCTGATTGATTGAATGGATATGGATGTATTCTCCCCACGAAGTGGTAGACTCTGTGTTTATTGTTTGACAGATTGATTTTGATTGATTGATTTGATCTGATTGATGAAATCGATATGGATGGATTTCCCCCAAAGTGGGGGACTCTGTGTTTATTGTTTGACAGATTGATATTGACTGATTGAATTGATCTGATTGATTAAATGGATATGGATGGATGCTCCCCCCTGAAGTGTGGGGGACTCTGTGATGTTAGAGTTAGCGGGGTAGGTATAATAATTGATCTTTGATCGATTGGAAAATCCTGTCCATCCTCCCCAACAGGCCTAAGGCCTGGAATATATATATATATTGAATCTCACTGTATTGATTTGTGAAGCACCCTTAGATGAGAAGAGCTAGCTTTCTCACCTCTGTTCTAAGACACATAGCGAACATTGAGGTCTAGGTTCTCGTGTCAAAGAATGGAGTCACTCTTCCATTGATCTATAAATCACGCTTTGTCCTCATGTATTATAACAGAAGCCACTTACCCTGTGAACAGTTCAGTGTCTCATTGTAGAATAATTCAGAGTAAAAGTCATCACAAATGTACCCACCTCAAGCAACCAATCAGAGACAAGTTGAAACCTCCCAACCAATCGGAGAACAGATCAGTCTAAAAATAGATCGACTCATAACCAATCAGAGCAGCAGCATACAACATCACGCAAAACAGCATAAAACAGCACACAAAACAGCACAACAGCACGCAAAACAGCACAACAGCACACACAACAGCTTAAAACAGCACAACAACACAAAAAACAGCATAAAACAGCACACAAAACAGCACAACAGCATAAAACAGCACACAAAACAGCAAAACAGCACACAAAACAGCATAAAACAGAACACAAAACAGCACAACTGCACTCAACAGCATAAAACAGCACACAAGACAGTACAACAGCAAGCAAAACAGCATAAAACAGCACACAAAACAGCACAACAGCAAACAAAACAGCATAAAACAGCACACAAAACAGCACAACAGCACACAAAACAGCATATAACCGCACTCAAAACAGCACAACAGCAAACAAAGGAGCATAAAACAGCACAACAGCACACACAACAGCATAAAAAAGCACACAAAACAGCACACAAAACAGCATAAAACAGCACACAAAACAGCACAACAGCACAGAAAACGGCATACAACAGCACACAAAACAGCACAACAGCACACAAAACAGCATAAAACAGCACACACAACAGCACAGAAAACAGCATACAACAGCACGCAAAACAGCACAAGAGCACACAAAACAGCATGCAAAACAACATAAAACAGCATAAAACAGCACACAAAACAGCCCACAGAGCAGCACAAAAACAGCATTAGTGAGTTAAAAAATATAGAAACAAGGTAAAATTTCATTTCAGTCATTTTATTCACAAAAATACTAACATATATTCACACCAAACTATAAATTTACATCATATGCTTTCTTTTATCTATGCAACTTTTCTATTAATAGCCTTCTAAACATTCACAATTGTAAATTCTCTCAGATTAGGACATAGTTCAGTAAATAATACATAAAAGTCATCATTTATATCTTGTGTTTCATTTTGTCAGTTCTTTTTTCATGATGTCTTCTCTCATACTAACATTCAATACTTCAGTCAATAAATCAGGTGCACTCATATTCACATGAATCTTTAGTTCATTCATTATTCTGTCTAAAGCTTTCACTACCTGCACAGCTGATATTTTACTCTTGACATCTTTGAAATATATGTCCACTGTCTCGTCCCATTCTGCCAAACACCCTCCACTCCAAACAGGCCGAAGGCCTGGAATATTTATATATTGAATCTCACTGTATTGATTTGTGATTGGAAGCACCCCTGATGAGAAAGGTAGAGACCCGCAGGCCTAATGTGTGCCTTTGATTAGTCATATGTTAATGATAATTGACAGTCGAGAAATAGCTGATAAATCACAGGTGGTCTACGGGTGCGGACAAAAGAGTTCATACATAATTAACTAAATCTGAGAATACCACCTAACAAGTATTTTTGCTGTTTGGGCGGTAATGTCCTTGACTCGTTTGAAGTTATATCTGGCTGAAGTGCTACTTAAATTGAGATGATAAGTACCAAAGATGACCTATGAATGTTGACAAAGAATTTATAACCTGTTTAATGATTTGTTTTTCTACCAAACAAGTGGCTGCCATAGAAAGTCATTTGATAAAAGGCTTTTGAATTGGTTGCAGGGATGCATTGTTACAAAGTGCTTAATATGCAGTGGCGCCGCATGGAGCATGTTTAATCTCTCTGTAGTTGATGATGATTGACAGTCGAGTTAATTAAGCTGATAAGTCACAGGTGTCTACTGCTCTCACGGGAGGGAGGAGGCGAGGCAGGCAGCAGACTGTAGGGACGAGGGGGAGATTAGGGAAGGAGGGGAGGGGTTAGCGGAAGGTAGGGCCAGGGCTGTGGAGGGCAGTGAGGTGGGGCAGGGGGATGGTGGGAGGGAGGAGGCGAGATAGGCAGCAAGCTGGAGTGAGGGGGGGGAGTAGGGAAGGAGGGGAGGGGTTAGCACAGGCAGCAGAGAGTAGTGAGGAGGAGGGGAGGGGAGGGGAGAGAGGGTCAGACAGGCAGTAGTGGTGGGAAGTAGTATTGTAAGGAGGGTAGACCGGGCGTTCTGTAGGCATGATAGAGGGAATAGAGTTAGGGTGTGCTTACCAGGGGCGAAGATTAGGGATGGGGAGGAGCGTATAGAGGGGTTAGTCAGATCTAGTGGGGAGTGTCCGAGGGTGGTGGTACAGGTAGGGACTAACGACCTAGCGGATAGAGAGGAGGGGGGAGGAAGGGGCAGGGTGGGAACAGAGGTAGTGCTGGGGAGGTACAAGAGGCTGCTAGACAGGGTAGGGCAGTTAGATTGTGAGCCTCTTGTGATGGGGATTCTGCCCAGGTTGAGAATGAGTGGGTGGGAAACTAGCAGGATTATAGCAATAAATAGGCAGCTGGGAGGGTTGTGCAGGGAGAGAGGGTTTGCCTTCAGGGATGTGTGGGAGGACTTTGCAGGCAGGAGGGAGATGTTTGCGTGGGATGGTTTGCACCCGAGCCAGATAGGAGGAGACAGGTTAGGGCAGGTGTATGGTGAGTGGGTGCAACAGCAGCAGGAAAACTAGGGAACCCAGCACCCATTCAAGAGGCTCGGACTGGCAGGGAGGGAAGAAGAAAGAAAGGAGAAAGGAAGGACCAGGGGTCAAGGATTAGAGTGGGGTATGTAAACTGCAGAGGAGTTAGAGGAAAGATGCTTGATATTTGCATGGTAGTTGAGGAGGAAGACTTTGATGTAGTGGCCCTGACAGAGACACATTTAAGGGGAGGAGAACAGGACCAATTAGAGATACCTGAGGGGTATAACTTCACAGGAAGAGGGAGAGCAGTAGGGCAGAGAAAGGGAAGAGGGGTAGGTTTTCTCATTAAGAAGGGAGTGAAGTGGCACAGGGTTGGGATTGAAGAGGATGAGCGCAGTGAGATTAGGAATGAGATACAGTGGATAGGAATAGAGTCACAGAGGAGTAAGATAGCACTAGGGGTAGTATATGTAGGCAGAGAGGGATTACCAGAGGAATGGAAAGACCAAGTGTATGAGCAGTTCAGAACACATGTCAGCAGTGTACAGGAGCAGGGATACCAGGTCATGGTTGTGGGGGACTTCAATGGTACATAGGAGATAGAGTAGATGGGGTTGATGGAGGTGATAGAGACCAAAACAGGAATGGTAGGAGGCTGCTTAGCTTCTCTAGGGAGTTTGGGCTACGGATTTTGAATAGGGACATGCAGTGTAAAGGAAAGTGGACATGGGGTGCAGGTGACAGGAGGTAAATCATAGACTATGTGCTGGTAGACGAGAGAATGTTCAGGGATATTGAGACATGTAGCATTGATGAGGAAGGGCATATGGATATTGGAAGTGACCATAATTGGATATTTGTGAATCTTAGGTGTGTAAAGAAAGTGAAGAAACAAGGGGGCGTCAAATGGGTTTGGTGTGTTGGTAAGGATACTGACTGGGAGGAATACAGACAAAGACTACATGATGAGCTGAGGGGGTGGGAGGAACGGTGGGTGGAGAGTGAATCAGATGATATTCAGGGAATGGCAGATGACATGAGGAGAGTAATATTCGAGGTTGCAAAGGACGTAATAGGAAGGAAAAGAGTACCAGTAGAGAAGAAAGGGTATAGCATAGATGCAGAGATAAAGATTGCAATTAAAAATAGGAAGGTTAAGAATAAAGCTTGGAGGTTTGCTAGGAAATACAGACAGCAGAATGAAATAGCTAAGGCTGAGGAGGAGTACAAGGAGGCAAGAATGATCGTACAGGAGATGAAGACACAGAGAAGGATAAAGAGGAATAATGAGATGAAGAAAAGGGTTCTGTCAAGTGGAGGTGACTCATCAGCAGTTTTTTGTAAACAGGTGTTAAGAAGGAAGAGAGTATGAATTGAAAAGCTTAAACATAAAGGAAAAGTAGTAGAGGAGGAGAAGAATATAGAAGCGGCATTGCAGGAACACTGGGATGAAATTAATGACCCACAGTGGGGGGCGGGGGAGCCACCTAGTGGTAGAGTAGAAGCAGGACCTGACAGGTGGGAACAGGAACTATGGAAGAGAATTGAGAGAATAGAAATTGAAATAGCAGTGGACAGATTGAAAGTAGGAAAATCCCCAAGGCCAGATGGGGTACTAAATGAGTTTATAAAGAAAGGTCCGGAAAAATTGTGGGAGAGTATGAAATTTCTGTTTCATTTGGTTATTGAAAGAAAGGAAGCCCCAAGAGAATGGAGGGAGCTGAAGATAGCATACATCCCAAAGAAAGGGTCAGTGGATAGCCTAGATCAGTGCAGAGGGATAGCATTAGCCTCAAATATAAGAAAGATTTTTGCACATGTAATGTACATGAGACTGGGGAGAGTTGTGGAGAGGGAGGGTTTCTTAGGAGAGATTCAGAATGGTTTCAGACCAGGTAGGAGGGTTGTCGATCATGTGTTTACATTATCACAGGTGCTAGAGATAGCAAGGAAAAGGAAAAGAAAGGTGTACATGGCCTTCCTTGATGTGCAGAAAGCTTACGACAGGGTTTGGAGAAATGCACTGTGGGCTAAAATGGAAGGGCTAGGCTTTGGAGGTGGCTTTCTGGAAGTTTTAAAGGCTTTGTATGCAGATATAAATTGTAGTCTCAGTATAGGAGATGTGGAAACTCACGGGGCAAGGTTAGACATCGGGCTAAAGCAAGGTTGTGTGTTATCACCGATTTTGTTTGCCATATACATGAGAGAACTGGGAACTGAGCTGATAGAAAGCAATAAAGGAGTAACAATAGGAGGAGAAAAGATACCAGGGTTGTTCTTCGCTGATGACATTGTGTTAATGGCAGATACAGGTACAGAGGTACAGGAACTTTTGAGGATAGCAGGAGACTATGGAGAAAAGTGGAGATTAGAGTTTAGTGAGAAGAAAAGTCAGGTCATGGTCTTGGGGCAGAAGAGAAGGCAAGAGGAGAAATGGATGGTAGGGAAGTTTAGGATACCAGAGGGTCAAGAGAAAGTCATCAGAATTGGAGAGGGTGAAGAGTACGAATATTTAGGGGTGATCATTAAGGTCACAGGACAGGGAATGTTAAAGTACCATGTTGAGAAAATCAGACTGAAGGTGAATAGAGCAAAAGGTATGATAAAGGTCACAGCAGGGAACAGCTTCAATAGATCATTCACAGGAAGGATGCTGTGGGAACGTGTAGCCATACCTGGGATGTTGTATGGGATAGATGTAATAGCCATTAGTGAGAAGGATATTGAATGGATGGAGAAGGCACAGAGGGAGATGGGGAAATGGGTGCTTGGGGCACCACCGTGTGTAGCAACAGCGGCAGTGTTGGAAGAGTTGGGATGGTTACCAATAAGAGATAGAATAGCTAAGGCTAGGCTAAGCTACTGGGGATGTTTGCAACAGGTGAATGAAGTAAGATGGTGTAGGAAGGCGTACATTGAGGCTGTCAGTGAAAAGACAAAATGGGTTCAAGAAATAGACAAGTTAGCTGAGAAATATGAGCTGAAAGGGCCAGATGAAATTGAAGTGGCGTGGAAATCCTATATAGGAAAGGTGATCCAAGAGAAACATGTGGAGCAGTGGAAAAGAGGGGTTGAGGAAAAAAGCACATTGAAAGCATATAGAGCTGTAGACAAGCCAGTGAAGACTAAATGTTGGGATGGTAGCAAGGGTTCTAGACTGTTGTTTCAGGGCAGAGCAGGAGTGATCAATCTGGAGAAGAGGAAACAGAAGTGGACAAATGGGAGTGATGGGAAGTGCAGGGTGTGTAGGGAGGATGTGGATGAGACCATTGCTCATATGATGACATGTTGTACAGGTTATAGAGCGCTTAGAGACCAGCTGTTTTTACAATGGAAAACAAGAGATGGGCAGTGTAAAAGCTTAGAGCAAGTAAGGGACATGGCAGAGAATGATAGGTTAGCATGGATACTAGGATTGAAGGGCGATTTCCCAGGAAGTAGAGTTGGTTTAGAGTCAGTGAAAGGCTTCTTGGTGCAGTGCTGGGAGAGTAGGAATAGTATCTTAGGATTAATCACGTAAGAGAATAGAGGACAAACTTAGCAAGGGAAGGGAGAAGGTAGCCCTTATAAGGGCTCCCATGACCCTGCCAGGTGGCATCATCAGCAGGGGCTGTGGGCATGCCGAGCACAAAGTTGCGACAGTGGGATAGGGCTTGCTTGCTTTTTTTTTTTTTTTTGAAGGCCACCTGATTAGCTACTAAGCTAGCCAGGACCGCGGCAGATAAGTGGAGTGCCACAGAATATTATTATTATTATGGTGGAACAGGTGGCAGAGAAAATGTCCGACTCGTTCCGACGGCAGTTTTTGTTACTGAGATATGAACAAGATCGGCTTGCTCAATATACACGCAGAGAGACTGTTAGAATAAACGGCCTGAAAGAAGACGCTGAGGAAAACCTAACAACCAAAGTTATGGAGCTCGTAGGACATATGGGCTGCGCCATTACAGAAGCGGATATTTCAACGTGTCATCGTGTGGGCAAGGTGGGCAAAGGTTCCTGACCTGCCTTGGTTCATTTTGTGTGCAGGAATAACAAAGTCAAGTTCATGGCGAAGAAGAAGAACCTTAAAGGCAAAGCTGACAAGGTTTACATTAATGAGGACTTGACCCCATTCCGTGCCCTAATGCAAAGGAAAATCAAAGAGAAAAATACTGTGTCCCACATGCACACAAGAGATGGCAAGATTGTATGCTAGATGAAGGATTCTAGACCACAAACCAGACCAGTTATTGTGGAGACCATTGAAGATTTACTCAAGGTTGGGTTCGATCAAGCTGAATTGAAGAGCATGGAGGATATTTTATTACATGCAAATAATTGTGAGAGTACTCCGCCAGACGCAGGGGGGATCCCATAGGATCATAATGGCGGCCACCGTGTTGACATTTCCTTACTGCAGACACGTACGATCACTAATAATGCGGACCTTGCGCAGGTTGATAGTCGTTTTACTTTTGATTTGTCTGACCATACCTATGCATTGAAGTCTCCAAGTTTGAGACTCGCTACTATTAATGTCTGTGGGCTCAAAAGTAAAGTTTGTGAGCCAGAATTCATCGAGTTTGTGAAAAGCCAAGATGTTGTGATACTTCTCGAAACTAAAATTGATGACCTTGATTATGAGTTTTTGTATGATACCTTTAAGGAGCATGGATTTATTATTCATCTGAAAAACTGGACTGTTGTTTCTGCCACCGTTCAGGAGGTATTGCGGTATGTGTTCGTACCAATTTGAATTTGCGTTGTAAGACTATAAACACTGACTCTAAATATGTTCTATGGCTTTCCTTGGGCCATGATACTGTGATAAAAAACCATGAGCTTTTACTAGGATGCATTTATTTTCCACCGGAAAGTTCAAGATATTCTCGAAAGGACTGTTTTGAGGAGGTTGAGAATGAACTGGTTGACATTTGTGCCAAAAAGAATTATTTAGTTTGTTTAACCGGTGACTTTAATAGTCACACAGGTAATCTCAATGACTTTACTGCAATTGATAGTTTTGTGTCCGAAGCAATTAATATGGGTTTTGACTCTTATGATAATTTGGATGCTGAAAAATTTACTAGATGTATTGGGAATTCCAAAACATGGATCTTCCATGGATGCCCACAAGCCAAATAATTTTGAATATAAATTAGTAGCTTTTTGTAGAAATCATGAGCTATTCATATTTAATGGGAGATGTGGAGCTGACCAATTTAAAGGTGACTTTACTACTACTAAAAGTTCTATACTAGATTATGTAATTGGAGATGGTGAGTTACTAAGTTATGTACATAAGTTTGAAATATTGGATTCTGACCCAATGTTATCTGATTTGCATAGACTAATTACTTTTACCCTGAAATCGTCACATTATGTAAGTAATAATGAGTATTGTAATATGAATGGTAATTGCATTGATGACAATGAGTATAACACAAATCCAGGTAAAGTTATATGGGACCACAGTAAAGCTTCTTTGTTTAAAAATTCTATTGCACGTGATAGGTTGAATGTGATTCTTAATTCAATTGATAACCCAGATGTCTCAGTGGACTCTATTGTGGATGAGATAGGCCAACTATTTGACTCTACAGCAAAAGATGTATTTGATAATAAGTATTTTAAAAAGAATCCTAGAAAGAAGAAGAAAAAGTGTGATAACCCTTGGTATAATAGATCTTGTGCCGAAAAAAGGCTTGCCTATATTACGGCAAAAAAACTATTTAAGATTACTGGTGATATTCAGGATATGGATAAATTATGTGATTCTAGTCGTGCTTACAATAAAGAAATAAGAAAAGCACAAAAGGACTATACTAATCAGTTTGTCCATAAATTGCGTAGTCTTAAAGCATGTGACCCTAAAGCTTACTGGAAATTACTTAATGTTAAAAAAAGAAGGATGCTAAGATTACTCTTTCTGTATTATATGAACATTTTAAGCAGTTATCATCCGTCGATACTTCTAATGAT
Source organism: Hermodice carunculata (assembly GCA_964020975.1). NCBI lineage: Eukaryota > Metazoa > Annelida > Polychaeta > Eunicida > Amphinomidae > Hermodice > Hermodice carunculata. Next base: position 64,518,688 of record OZ026620.1, on the reverse strand, counting down.
AATACTAGTACCAATACAGATCATGATGCTGAACACTCTTTATTCAGTGAAGGTTGTATGGAATTAGACTCAGAAGTAACTGAAGAAGAAGTGAAAAATATTATTATGGGTTTAAAAAATAATAAAGCTGCAGGTCCTGACAATATTTTAAATGAATATATTAAACATACTAGTGATTTACTTTTACCTATTTATGCAAAATTATTTTACAAAATTTTGAATTCTGGTATTGTACCTAATAGTTGGTTGATTGGTTGGATTGTCCCCATTTATAAAAACAAAGGTGATGATACAGAGCCGTCCAATTATCGCGGAATAACTATTTTCAGTTGTTTCGGAAAGATGTTCACTGCTTTAATTAACAAAAGATTGGCCGATTTCTCTGATCGTCATTCTGTAATTTTGGAAAACCAAGCAGGTTTCCGTAAAGCTTACTCCTCTATGGACATGGTATTTTTAATCAAAAACATAATTGATATGTTTTTGTCAAAGTCAAAGAAGTTATTCTGTGCTTTCCTAGATTACAGAACTGCATTTGATACAATTTCTAGAAGTGACCTTTGGATTAAATTACTTAATTCCGGATTAACTGGTAAACTTATGCAACTGATTTATAACATGTATCAGAACATTAAATCTTGTGTCTTCTTTCATGGTAATAAGTCTGAATATTTTATGTCTTTACGTGGAGTAAGACAGGGGGAAAATTTGCCCCCGTTTCTTTTTTCAATTTATGTAAATGACTTACAAGATTTTCTAGCTGGTAATGGTGGAACTCCTCTTAATTTTCATGATGATTTTGCAGCTATGAACTATTTGTCTATTTTCCTGCTCATGTATGCACATGATACCGTTATTCTGTCTAATAGTCATGAAGGCTTACAAAATGCTCTTCATGCTTTACAAACATATTGTGAAAATGGAAACTTGAGGTAAATATTCAAAAAACTGAAGTTGTAATTTTTAGTAAGAGAAAACCTGTTGTTGAAAATTTTGATTTTTATTATTTAGGAAAAAGAGTAAAAGTTTCCCTTGAGTTTAAATATCTAGGTGTAATCTTGAATTATAATGGTAGTTTTGTTAAATGTAAGAAATATCTCTATGACCAAGCATCAAAGGCAATGTTTGCTTTGTTAAAAAAAGCTCGATATTTGAACTTTCCTATAGATATTCAGTTAGAGCTATTTGATGTGACTGTTTTGCCAATAATGTTATATGGTTGCGAAGTGTGGGGAGTGGAAAAACTCGATTTAGCTGAGAAACTCCAACGTAAATTTTGTAAATTATTATTGGGATTAAAAGAGTCAACCCCAACATGAGTTCTTTATGGCGAGCTCGGTAGATTTCCTGTTTCATGTATTGTTAAAAGTAGAGTGATTGGTTTTTGGCATGAATATTGGTAGTCTAAATTATCCTCATGTTCATATAAAGCACTTTTAATGCAATATAACAATAGTAATGATAGAAAAAATCCTTGGTTAAAATTTGTACACCAAATATTAAATCATTGTGGTATGAGTAATATATGGGATCAACCAGGAAGTGTGAATAACAAGTGGTTATGTAAAGCTGTAAAATTAAGATTAACAGATCAGTATAGACAAGAATGGAAAACTGAAATTTTTGATACAGATAAATGTTTTAATTATAAGTTATATAAACATGATTTTGGTTTTGAGTCTTACCTTGTTCAATTATTACCAAAATATAGGAAGTTTATGTGTAAATTTAGAACATTGAATCACAAATTACCAGTTGAGACTGGGCGATACATTAATATTCCTAGAAATCAGAGGTATTGTACTTTATGTAATAATAATCAGTTTCGTGACGAGTATCATTTTTAACTTGAATGTCCTACTTTAACTGTAATCAGAAAAAAATTCATTCCAGAGCATTTTTACAAGCCTGCAAATGTATTGAAATTTTCTCAATTATTAACTTCTGATGTAACACAACTAAACAAGCTCTGTAAATTTCTTACTGAAGGTTTTAAATTATTATAGAACCTCCATATTTATTTTTGTGTTTATCTTGTATGCACTCCATCGCTAATTGTCAATATTATTATTTGTATTTGATTTATGGCCCTATACCTCGGGTAGAGGTCACGGGCGAATAAAGAACTTGAACTTGGAGAAGCGCAAGGAAAGAAGACACGGAAATGGCCCTACACAATCACTTTTATGCAGGTTTACATCTCTTTTTATCCCTCTAACCCATTACCAGGTATGTCTGGAATGAATGTATAAGGATCTTGATACAAACGAGTAACAATGCGTCTTCTGTTGAAGTCTGTGTCATGTTTGTGAAAACCCTCACATTTCAAGGGCAACTTTTTTCAAGCAATTTGTACTTCGGTGGCTCAAGATAAGAAAATGGGTATAAGCTGAATGTAGACTTTTAATTTATAGAATTAAAATAAATGTTATAATTATAAGATATTCAGTTAAATTATGGCATGGGCACTGTGTCCTTATACATTCATGACTGTTACTGGATACATACAAAACAGGTAAGGTTCACACACAAGGGCAAACAGCTTATTATCCCTCTGTATCCACAGATAAAGAGGAAAACATATTGATAAATATGTGGTATGTATTAAATGGTCATCACCATTTAATACCTGTCATAGTTTACTATCCCCATGTATCATAGATATAGAGGGAAGGAAAATATTTATACAAATGCAGTGTGTTAAGTGGGCATACCCGTTTAACTCTTGCAAGATAAGCAGATAAATAACAGACAATAGAATATATATATATATATATATATATATATATATATATATATATATATATATATATATATATATATATATATATATATATATATATAATTTTATCTATTTTTATTGTCCCGTCATTCAGGATTTATGGGGTCGGTGTCCAAACCATAAACCCTTTACAATACATTCATTCTGACTAACACTAGGTTCCATCGAGATAACATTACATTCTATACCTGTCTTATTAAGTTTCCGCCCACCTAAAAGGTAGCTGCCAAAAACGTTAACAGTGCTCAGTGTTGAAGTTAGCCTTTCCAGATAAAATGTAATGTATGCTAATTTACTGAATATATATTTCTAGCTTCATCTATGTGTAATAAAGAAGGAAATTGTCCATATAACATAACCGTACATACTTCAGTTAATGGTTTACTGAATTTAATTTCAAGATTCATATTTCCAGTTTGTGGCTGGTTTGTCAAATCAAACACACAAAAAAGTGTATCCTTTAACAAAATCAGATCTGTTCACATCAGTGGTATTGAGATCGTGTCCTTGAAATATCATGTTGTAACATTCAACATAGTGTCCATTTTCAAAATCCGGTGTCATTGGTTGTCCGGTGACCATAATTGAATTGATTGATAAATTCACATAATTGACATTAGCATGAATAAACTCTAGTGGATTACAATTAATCTGTCCTTAATATGATTTCCCTTCAACTATAACAACAAGCAGCTTGTCAGGAATTTTATTTTGAAATATATCTTTATAGGTTTCACTGTAATGTCCTCGTGCAATATTAAAATTTTTAACATCAGACTTTGTATACTCATAAAGGGCAGGTGTTTTCTTTAAAGCCTCTGCATGAGCAATTAATAACGCAGGTTTCATGGTCAATGATCTCACTTTCAGGAAACATTGCAATATTTCAATTTTATAATTATCTTTATCAGACATGAGACTGAATATATCTTGTGCTGGCCAAAGTTTAATGTTAACCGTCACTCCATTTAGCAAATATTTATTCATATTCAAAATTCCCAAATGAAGTGGACCATATAATTCGACAGTTTTACTCCCTGTAGTATAATTGTGACGAGTAAAATAACCAAGGTTTGTTTGGTCTAAAGCATCAAAATTACTACCAGTGTCTTTAAAGAATAATTGTGACTCAAGTTCACTGGCGTTTAGTTCAGACACATTTAACAAAACAGCCAGGTATGCTTTGTAGGGATAATTAACTTCCCCTTCAACAAGTGTCTGATTCAAATATACTTCATCTTGTCAGAATAGTGATGATAAAGGTAAATTACAAAATGTAACTTTATCTGTCTGTTTTAAGTTAGTACCAGCTTTCTTTTTAATATGGACATGCAAATTAACAGACACAGGTGATCTACATTGACAAAGAATTCACATTATTTCTACTAACCTTCTGTAGTAAACCTTATAATTCCTTACACAAACACTAGCATCCCAAACAAAACTCACAAAAACAAACAAAAACAAATAAATTTCAGGATCCACACGCAAATAATCAAAACAAAGAAGAAACCCCAAGGGCCTGGAATAAAAGTGAAGTGTAGATTATTGATCTGATAGGAAAAACAAGGGCAAAGGCTTGGAATAAAAGTGAAATTTTGATTATTGATCTGATAGGAAATATTTATTTGTGAACAAGTGGCTGCCATAGAAAGTCATTTTTCTAGGTATACTGGAGTGCCAGGAGATGTAACTCCTATAAATATTTGATAAATAAACAAACAATCTTTAAGATTTGATATGCTGTAAAAAATTACTAGAATAAATGTTATATAGTCAGCGACAAGACTAATAAAGCTTACAATGAAGCAAAATTTCCAAAGCATTTTTAATACATACATATTATTGTGTAATATATCCTGCTCATATTTCTGTATTTAAAATTCTTATTTACTAAAACCAAATGTGGTGTTTATTTTATGAAGCACTATTTCTTTGAAGATGTATTTATTATCTATTACTTATCATTAAACGAACGAGATCTATTATTATGAATCCTTTAGTGTGGCTGGAACCGTACCATTAATGATGATTGACAGTCGAGTTAATTAAAATAGCTGATAAATCACAGGTGTCTACTGCTCTCACACTCAAAGAGCCGTGCGCAGATACTGACCGGCTACACCAAATTAACAGACACAGGTGATCTATATTGACAAAGAACTCACATTTATTTCTACTAACCTTCTGTAAACCTTATAATTCCTTACACAAACACTAGCATCCCAAAACAAAACTCACAAAAACAAACAAATAAATTTCAGGATCCACATGCAAATAATCAAAACAAAGAAGAAACCCAAAAGTGGGGATGGAGGAATCCCAATCATACAAGTCAGAGGTGAAAATAATTCAGTACATCAAAAATCATCATTGGTAGAGATAAAGAATGACGATCAATTGTGTATGGCAAGAGCAATAGGGGTGTCATGGGTGAAGACGATACAAGTGAACAACCAAGAATGGCAAGAACTGACAAAAGACCAAGATCACATGACAACGCCAGAGAAAGTGTTATACAACAAGAAGGCCCCAAAGTGGCATGTCAAAGATGTGACAAAGAAGCAGGTATACCTATGAATAGAATGGGAAACTTGAATGATATACAGTATTTTGAAGACATATTAGGGGTACAAATATTAGTAGTTAGTGCGTTGAGAGGGAAAAAGTTTATTAGAGTAGGAGAGCATAGAGACACCAAAATATATATTTATTTAGATGACGAACAAGAATATTTCCATAGTATAACCAAGATAGCAGGATTTTTCGGATCATCTTATTTTTGTGAAGCTTGCCTTAAACCATATAATGGAGGAACAACAGGGCGTCATTATTGTGAAACAGCATGTATTGTATGTAAATCAAATAAATGTGTAGAAACTGAACCTATTGTATGTACAGAGTGTGACATGACATGTAGAAACAAAGAATGTATGGATAGACATAAGAAAAAGAACAAAAACGGTAGTCAGTGTGAAAGATGGTGGAACTGTACAAAGTGTCATAAAGTCATAGATAGGAGAAACAGAGAAATTAAAGACCATCAGTGTGGAGAATGGCAGTGTCAGTGTTGTTATAGATATGTAGTAGGAGAGCATTTGTGTTGTATGAGAGCAGATAGAATTTTAGCGGGTAAACCTAGAAAGTATATCTATTTTGATATTGAGTGTAGTCAGGACAAAGTAGCACAGTGTGAAGCAGGATACGAACCTAGGAAAAAAGTAAGATGTAAACAATGTAGTGAAAAGAAGAAAACATGTAGTCAATGTAAAAGATGTAGAAATTGTAGCAAATTAACATGTGGAAAACAGATCCACGAAGCAAATTTTGTAGTGGTACAGAAATCACGTGATAGTTGTAAAGATAGTCCAATGGATGCGGCTTGTAACAAACGTATATGGAATTGAACAAAACTTGAAGACAAACAGAAAGAGGACAGCAACTGAACAAGAAGAGGTAGAGGTCAAAAAAACAAAGATGGGGGAAGAACAACAGACCGAAAAAAACTATCAAGCAATATCAGTGCGAAATGTGTGTCCTTGGAATCATGACATTATACATGAAAAGGATGACTGTTGGGTGTTTACTGAGGAGATGTGTAAAAAGAGGATATGAACAACATCGCTGTTGTTCGTATTCTTCACGTCTCTTTTTACACATCTCCTCACTAACTACTAATATTTGTACCCCTAATATGTCTTCAAAATACTGTATATCATTCAAGTTTCCCATTCTATTCATAGGTATACCTGCTGCTTTACATAATGCTACTACTAGATGTTTTTGTTCTTTTTTGTTTTTCTTTGTCACATCTTTGACATACCACTTTGGGGCCTTCTTGTTGTATAACACTTTCTCTGGCGTTGTCATGTGATCTTGGTCTTTTGTCAGTTCTTGCCATTCTTGGTTGTTCACTTGTATCGTCTTCACCCATGACACCCCTATTGCTCTTGCCATACACAATTGATCGTCATTCTTTATCTCTACCAATGATGATTTTTGATGTACTGAATTATTTTCACCTCTGACTTGTATGATTGGGATTCCTCCATCCCCACTTTTGGGTTTCTTCTTTGTTTTGATTATTTGCATGTGGATCCTGAAATTTATTTGTTTGTTTTTGTGAGTTTTGTTTTGGGATGCTAGTGTTTGTGTAAGGAATTATAAGGTTTACAGAAGGTTAGTAGAAATAAATGTGAGTTCTTTGTCAATATAGATCACCTGTGTCTGTTAATTTGGTGTAGCCAGTCATTATCTGCGCACGGCTCTTTGAGTGTGAGAGCAGTAGACACCTGTGATTTATCAGCTATTTTAATCAACTCGACTGTCAATCATCATTAATGGTACGGTTCCAGCCACACTAAAGGATTCATAATAATAGATCTCGTTGGTTTAATGATAAGTAATAGATAATAAACACATCTTCAAAGAAATAGTGCTTCATAAAATAAACACCACATTTGGTTTTAGTAAATAAGAATTTTAAATACAGAAATATGAACAAGATATATTACACAATAATATGTATGTATTAAAAATGCTTTGGAAATTTTGCTTCATTGTAAGCTTTATTAGTCTTGTCGCTGACTATATAACATTTATTATAGTAATTTTTTACAGCATATCAAATCTTAAAGATTGTTTGTTTATTTATCAAATATTTATAGGAGTTACATCTCCTGGCACTCTAGTATACCTGGAAAAATGACTTTCTATGGCAGCCACTTGTTCACAAATAAATATTTCCTATCAGATCAATAATCAAAATTTCATTTTTATTCCAAGCCTTTGCCCTTGTTTTTCCTATCAGATCAATAATCTACACTTCACTTTTTTTATATGACTTTACTTTGATTTTTCTTTGTTCGCCAAGACAGTTAGTACTGATACCCACCCTTATTGCGGCACCTCTAGTGATTATATCACTATTGGTCCCGGTATTCCTATAAAAATAACTTTCTGTGACAGCCACTTGCTCACAAATCAATATTTCCTATCAGATCAATAATCAACATTTCACTTTTATTCCAAGCCTTCGGCCTGGGGTATTTCCTATCAGATCAATAATCTACACTTCACTTGTATTCCAGGCCCTTTGGGTTTCTTCTTTGTTTTGATTATTTGTGTGTGGGATCCTGAAATTTATTTGTTTGTTTTTGTGAGTTTTGTTTTGGGATGCTAGTGTTTGTGTAAGGAATTATAAGGTTTATTGCAGAAGGTTAGTAGAAATAAATGTGAATTCTTTGTCAATATAGATCACCTGTGTCTGTTAATTTGGTATAGCCGGTCATTATCTGGGCACAGCTCTTTGAGCGTGAGAGCAGTAGACATCTGTGATTTATCGGCTATTGTAATCAACTCGACTGTCAACGGTACGGTTCCCACCGGGTCCTGAAATTTATTTGTTTGTTTTTGTGAGTTTCGTTTTGGGATGCTAGTGTTTGTGTAAGGAATTATAAGGTTTATTACACAGCTGTTTTAATTAACTCGACTGTCAATGGTACGGTTCCGACCAGGTCCTGAAATTTATTTGTTTTTGTGAGTTTTGTTTTGGGATGCTAAAGTTTGTGTAAGGAATTATAAGGTTTATTACACAGCTATTTTAATTAACTCGACTGTCAACGGTACGGTTCCCAACACTCTAAACAATTTATAATAAAAGATCTCGTTGGTTTGAGGATAAGTAAATGATAATAAACATCTCTTCAAAGAAATAGTGCTTCATAAAATGAACACCGCATTTGGTTTTAGTTAATAAGAATTTAGATACAGAAAAATGAACAAAAATATGTATGTATTAAAAATGTTTTGGAAATTTTGCTTCATTGTAAGCTTTATTAGTCTAGTCACTGACTATATAACATCAATTATATTAATTTTTACAGCATATCAAATCTTAAAGGTTGTTTGTTTATTTATCAAATATTTATAGGAGTTACATCTCCTGACACTCTGGTATTCCTAGAAAAATGACTTTCTATGACAGCCACTTGGTCACAAATCAATACAATGAGATTGAATATATATTTTTATTCCAGGCCTTTGGCCTGTTGGGGAGGATGGACAGGATTTTCCAATTGTTTGCGAGTTTTGTTTTGGGATGCTAGTGTTTGTGTAAGGAATTATAAGGTTTATTACAGAAGGCTAGTAGAAATAAATGTGAATTCTTTGTCAATATATACTGAACCAAACAAATAACGCAACCCTTAATCTTTTAACTTAAATATTTATTGTTACTTTCATATCACAGAAACAAATTAGATCCATATTCTGCAGTCTTTTTGGCATAACATGTGAAAAACAAAAACTTGAAACTGTCAACGAGGGCGCGACCAGCTGGCAATGAACAGGGCAACATTGATTTGTAAAGTTCACAAATTGGCATGTCCACTAATACTGTGTGTGACCACCATCAGCATCTGTAACTGCTATGCAACGTCGGCGCATGGATGACACTAGCCGCTGCACCATCTGCCATGGCACATGATCCCACTCTTCTTGAAGAGCCTGGCGAAGCTGCTGGCGGTTGGCGAGCGCTGGATCCCGTCTCTGAACATGCTGGTCAAGGTAGTCCCAAAGATGCTCAATGGGATTGATATCAGGTGAGAAGGCTGGCCATGGCAAAACGTTAATTCCTTCTCCTTGCAGAAAATCCATCGTCAGTCTAGCAGCATGGGGCCGAGCATTGTCCTGTTGAAGCAAGTGGAGCTGGTGGTGTCTAATGAAAGAGACTGCAACATGCTGAAGGATCTCATCCCTGTAACGGGCAGCGTCAAGATTGCCTTCAATGAAGATTAGCTGGGTTTTGGCTGTGAATGAAATTCCACCCCACACCATCACTGATGCACCTCCAAATCGATCTGTTTGCAGCACACAGACATCTGAGTAGTGTTCTCCCCTTCATCGCCAAACACGTGTCCTATCATCTGCATGATACAGGGTGAAGTGGGATTCATCGGTGAATAGCACATCCCTCCACTGTTGATGGGTCCAGCGAGTATGGGCAGTAGCCCATTGTCGTCGGGCTTGCCTTCTTGCCTGTGTCAAAATTTGACCCCTGTAAGGACGCCTGGCGTGTAGATGGTGTTCTTGTAGTCTATTACGGACTGTCTGGGCAGATATTCTGTTATTGGTTCTGCCAGGTGTCTGTTGTGCAGTTCTAGTGGCTGGTCGAGTTCTGTTCCGCAGATGTGACACCCTGATGTGTCTGTCTTGTGCAGGAGTGGTTTCTCTTGGTCTCCGTGGCCGCTGTCTATCAGCTGTGGCTCAGTCTCCTGGAATCTTGTAGCAAGTCTGGATATAGTGGATTTGTGGACTTGCAGTCTTCTTGCCACCTCTGCTGCAGATAAACCAGCCTGTAGCATGCCAATTCCTCTCTCCCGATCTACTGTTGGTAATCGACCCATAGTTCTTGGAATACTGTGCCAAATGAATCCCATGCTGCCCTTTTATTGTCCGTGAGGGGCTACACCCAACCAGTAAAGGTGCGAATGTTTTAGTCATGTGGGTAACACTGAATCCTGCAGTTGTCCTTGATTCAGCACAACCACCAAACTTTGAAAGCCTCATATCCTCGCACACAGTTACGCTTGGGCTGATTTCAATGTGGCCTTTTCCTGTCCCAGAATCAAAGACTTGGCAACCTTAAATTTCAGGTGTCAGAGACTTGCGTAAAATAGCCTGCTGTAGTCACTCTTGATTCATGACAATGACCCCATGGCAAGGTCAGGGTACTCGACCTTGAGGTCACACTACTTGGAGCATTATTTTAGACTGATTTAACAATGGTTCGTATATTTCTGAACTTTAAATACAGTTCCAATGTGAAAATAAACCCAAATGAAAAAGTTGCGTTATTTGTTTGGTTCAGTATAGATCTCCTGTGTCTGTTAATTCGGTATAGCCGGTCATTATCTGTGCACAGCTCTTTGAGCGTGAGAGCAGTAGACACCTGTGACTTATCAGCTTGATTAACTCGACTGTCAATTATCACCAACTACAGAGAGATTAAACATGCTCCATGCGGCGGCACTGCATATTAAGCACTTTGTAACAATGCATCCCTGCGACCAATTCAAAAGCCTCCTATCAAATGACTTCCTATGGCAGCCACTTGTTTGGTAGAAAAACAAATCATTAAACAGGTTATAAATTCTTTGTCGACATTCATAGGTCACTTTTGGTACTTATCATCTCAATTTAAGTAGCACTTCAGCCAGATATAACTTCAAAGGAGTCAAAGACATTACCGCCCAAACAGCAAAAATTCTTGTAAGGTGGTATTCTGAGATTTAGTTAATTATGTATGAACTCTTTTGTCCACACCCGTAGACCACCTGTGATTTATCAGCTATTTCTCGACTGTCAATTATCATTAACATATGACTAATCAAAGGCAGACATTATGCCTGCGGGTCTCTACCTTTCTCATCAGGGGTGCTTCCAATCACAAATCAATACAGTGAGATTCAATATACGTATTTATCCAGGCCTTCGGCCTGTTTGGAGTGGAGGGTTTTTGGCAGAATGGGACGAGACAGTGGACATATATTTCAAAGATGTCAAGAGTAAAATATCAGCTGTGCAGGTAGTGAAAGCTTTAGACAGAATAATGAATGAACTAAAGATTCATGTGAATATAAGTGCACCTGATTTATTGACTGAAGTATTGAATGTTAGTATGAGAGAAGACATCATGAAAAAAAGAACTGACAAAATGAAACACAAGATATTAGAGATGACTTTTATGTATTATTTACTGAACTATGTCCTAATCTGAGAGAATTTACAATTGTGAATTTTTAGAAGTCTATTGATAGAAAAGTTACATAGATTAAAGAAAGTATATGATGTAAATTTATAGTTTGGTGTGAATATATGTTAGTATTTTTGTGAATAAAATGACTGAAATGAAATTTTACCTTGTTTATATATTTTCTAACTCCCTAATGCTGTTTTTTGTGCTTCTTTGTGGGCTGTTTTGTGTGCTGTTGTGCTGTTTTGCGTGCTGTTGTGCTGTTTTGTGTGCTGTTGTGCTGTTTTATGCTGTTTTGTTTGTTGTGCTGTTTTGTGTGCTGTTTTATGCTTTTTTGTGTGCTGTTTGATGCTGTTTTGTGTGCTGTTGTGTATGCTGTTGTGCTGTTTTGTGTGCTGTTTTATGCTGTTGTGTGTGCTATTGTGCTGTTTTGTGTGCTGTTTTATGCTGTTTTGTCTGCTGTTGTGCTGTTTTAAGCTGTTGTGTGTGCTGTTGTGCTATTTTGCGTGCTGTTGTGCTGTTTAGTGTGCTGTTTTATGCTGTTTTGCGTGATGTTGTATGCTGCTGCTCTGATTGGTTACGAGTCAATCTATTTTTAGACTGATCTGTTCTCCGATTGGTTGGGAGGTTTCAACTTGTCTCTGATTGTTTGTTTGAGGTAGGTACATTTGTGATTACTTTTACTCTGAATCATTCTACAATGAGACACTGAACTGCTCACAGGGTAAGTGGCTTTTGTTATAATACATGAGGACAAAACATGATTTATAGATCAATGGAAGAGTGACTCCATTCTTTGACACGAGAACCCAGCCCTCAATGTTCGCTATGTGTCTCAGAACAGAGGTGAGAAAGCTAGCTCTTCTCATCTAAGGATGCTTCCAATCACAAATCAATACAGTGAGATTCAATAAATATATATATATATATATATATATATATATATATATTCCAGGCCTTAGGCCTGTTGGGGAGAATGGACAGGATTTTCCAATCGATCAAAGATCAATTATTATACCTAGACCCACAGAGTCCCCCACATTTCAGGGGGAGAATCAATCCATATCAATTAGTGAGATTCGATATATATATTTATTCCAGGCCTTCGGCCTGTTGGGGAGGATGGACAGGATTTTCCAATCGATCAAAGATCAATAATTATACGCACCCCGCTAACTCTAACATCACAGAGTCCCCCACACTTCAGGGGGGAGAATCCATCCATATCCATTTAATCAATAAGATCAATTCAATCAATCAATATCAATCTGTCAAACAATAAACACAGAGTCCCCCACTTCGGGGGAAATCCATCCATATCCATTCAATCAATCAGATCAAATTAATCAATCAAAATCAATCTGTGAAACAATAAACACAGAGTCCCCCACTTCGTGGGGAGAATCCATCCATATCCATTTAATCAATCAGATCAATTCAATAAATCAATATCAATCTGTCAAACAATAAACACAGAGTCCCCCACTTCGTGGGAAATCCATATCCATTTAAACAATCAGATCAAATCAATCAATCAAAATCATTCAATCAAAATCAATCAATCAAAATCAATCAATCAAAATCAATCTGTCAACGGATCAATAAACCCTACCCCTTCCCCCTATACAGGACATAATGTAGTATGATCTAAGATATAATTGATTGTATGCAGCAGTGCATAGCGAACGAAGTCAATTCGAGATTATGATATCAGTAGGGATGACAAAACAATTTATCAAAATTTGATTTTGTCGTCAAATGTTTGTGACAAGTTCCTCATAAGCATACAAAACAAGGCTATGGTGGAACTGAAATAGTGGCATACAGATGTTGGCAAAATAAAGAAAGGGATCATTCTTTGCATATTTTATACATATAATGTGGTATGAAATTTGAAATAGGTGAAACGAATTGCAATGACCAAGTGGTTACAGCAAGAGGTATAATTTATGTGCTCATTTGATTCCAGCTTAACCTGGGCTCAAGCCCAGCTCTAGTGTTTCTGTCTTTTTATAAAAGTAGGTCTTGGTGTACATATCTTTAGAGTAGCATTTGATAATATTTAATTTTTAAAATGTCAAATGCCTCAAATTTGAATGATTTCAAATGCTACAAGTTTGCACATCCTTCATCAGATGTACCATAACAGTAGCAGTGAGCTTAGAAGATATTCGAGATTTAAAGTTTGAAGTAGTGCCTGCATTCAATGAAGGCAACGGATGCTTCCCTTTCTGGGCACACATGTTGAATTACAGGCAAATCAAACTTTTTTTTCCAAATGTATTACAGATTTACAGATAGAGATGTAAATCCTACTTAAATTCTTGTGTTTGTTCTATAGATGCATCTAACGAAATTGAAAAGAATATAAATTTGGATGCATGCTAATTGGGCATACTTCAGAACTTTAAATGTTGAATATCTTCAAATGTACTCTAGATAGAGGTGTCAACAGCACACTTCAATTCATTGGCTTGGGATTTAGGTTCTTGTATAAAAATAGAATGGAAATGCAAGCAGTAAAACTTTCAATTAATGCTAATCAGGCACACTGGGAAGATTTTTAATGCTTGTAATTGCAAAACTGTGAAAGGAATATTTCAATTCGAGCCAGACACATTTTATCACTGAAAGGAATAAAAGTACAGTATACTAATGTTTAAGGCACGGAGACAGATAATTGCTCTCAAGCAAATCTTAATTTTACTGTTTGTACCCTGTTTTCATTATGCCGACTATATGAGCATAACACATTGTATTGAAATGTTGTAATTTGGGGTTGAAATATTAAAACCCCATCTATTTATATCTATATTTTGTATTTGGATCCTTTCCCACCATTTTACTTTAGCCTGGAAACCCTTTCACCTTGAAACCAGTTAACAGTTCCCATATTATATTGACTTGTTTTCTAAACCAAAATGCAGCAGTGTATCATGGGTATCTTTGGAAAATTTATATCGCGAACATTTGTTCTTGTAGTTGGTCCACAATTCTTTCAGCTTTAACCGAGGCATGCCAGTATGAAACGGAAGCACTCTGCCTTCAGACTTGGAACTTACTAGATCATTATCACCATGTTTAAATTCCACCTCTGGCCAAAAAAGTGCAGTGGCAATTGAAATGTTTTATATGACATCATATAAATACATCTTACTGTCACGGCAACATCCACCCTCGTGGTATCTAAAATGTAAAAATTGGTAACTTAAGGCTCCTGCCACACAATACACATGTTAGCCCTCAAAAATATCTAAAAACATAACACGGTACTAAATATTAAAAATAAGATCATCCTTTGATACGCCCATATACGATATAAATGCACGTAACTTATCCATCCAAGACTTCAACCAAACCTCTGTCAAGAAAGTGAAACATTTGATTTGTCTATGAAGTGTTACATCCGACGCTTGAGCAAATACTTCTGGGCTAATTTTCACTAGTACCTCTTACCAATAAAATCCGTACTAAATCAGCAGAATCTCATGGTAATCTTTCAATAGGACAACTTTTCCTTTGCACATAACTTTGAATAATCAACATAAAAAACAAGCAAACAAACAAAAAACAAACAAACAAACAAAAAACAAACAAACAAACAAAAAACAAAAAACATTAAAATGAAAAAATGGTGCAAAGCATTTATTGAATTTAAATGACTTGAATGGTTCGCAACTTAAGTTTAAAACCTGCACTGGCTGTTTGGCAATTGGCGAAAATTTGGAAAGATGGCGTGTTTCAGGTTCAGATTGCAAACACTGTAATGGTTCTTTTGAAGACTTATCGCAAATGCCATCCGTATGAAATACTTTAAAAATTGGAAATTGAGCTAACCGCTCAAAGCGAGACGGATGTATGTAACAAATTTTGCAGCTCTTTTGTTGTAACCAAACTATGCATGTTTCGGGTGTAAGTGGATATTGGGATTTTGCAGGGAACCTATTTGACCAAATTTCCAAAAACTTTTGAACAGAGGCATGGGAATTTAGGCGTGAGTTCCTCGGGAACCCGCATGGATAGACCGGTGCGAACTTCCTTTTATTTTGTTACTGTGCTATGTATTAGCTCATTGTATACCCCTAGCAATTTTGTGTTCATTGCATGATCTGGTCTGATGCACCACTTAGAATCCCTGACCGTCGGTGCCCCCGCTGTTAAGGAGTAGTTTTTCAGCTAATAAATTATTTTTATTTAATGTTTGTTAAACATTGCCGCTGAATTAGGCAATTTTACACATTAGCATTAATTCTTTTCTGAATATTTTGTGTCCTCCCTTCCTTATTTTTGTTTGTTTGTTTCTCTCTCTCTCTCTCTCTCTCTCTCTCTCTCTCGCTTTCTCACTCAATCTCTCTCTCTATTTCTTTTGTTGGTGTTAATAGTAGAAGACCCAATTCCTCCCACATAGCTGAGCGAGAATCGTCTGTATTTAACGGCATTCCTACCTGCAGTATCAGAAATGAAGCTTGATTTAAAGATCAGTATCGACTGAAGACCAATTCTGCCTTGGACCACAATGTCTAAAATTCTTAACCTCAATAATACCAAATGTGCATGTTGCTTCAACAAAAACATTTATTCATCCTGTGATGGCAACAATCTTTCACCAGGTGGTGTAACGAGGTTACAGTTATTATAGACGTATAGAAGCTCTGCGAGATGGCCGCATGTGTGCTAACATCATCATCGCACGTTGAACGCCACTATTCCTTATTTTTGAAATGTTTAAATGCAAATCTGGGATTCTTATGCTAATACACAGGCACGTAGCATATCTTGTAGACATCGTTTTAACAACGGAGCCACTGAGCTTAACTATTGACACGGTACATTTTTTTAATCTTTTTATTGGTTTTTCAAGCTGAAACTAAGTTAGTTTTTTTATTTCTCCAGAAATATGGACCTTAAAATGGAAAACATATGCATCAATGCATAAAGTATTTTCAATTTCAATTAATTCACTTGAGTGTCCAAATCTGCACTTCTATTAGATCCGATATTTTGTAATAAAGTCAACGGGTGTCTCCAGAACTTGCATAAGCGCTGCTCAGTTCACCTACTTTATAATTCATGATCCATATGCACAGCCCACATTTCTACCGACACTCATAGAATGACCGTAGCAATATGTTCGTAGTGCCTTGTTCAAGGCAGGGGCCAAGTCGTCCGAGTATCTTGGTTTAATGATGATTTTCACCTCAGCTTTTCCAGTGGTTCCCATGATTCCTTGAATAACAAGATCACCTTTCGTATATTCGATTGTCGGGATACCTTTGCTGGCTTTGTATGCCTGTCGTTTGAAATTCCCTGCTCCTTTCCGCATATGACTGAATGGATTGTTAGATCTTGCCATTTTGCCATTTCTTGTAATGCCAATTGCAAGCCAGTTCGTATAGAAAAAGCGATTATATGGTACTGACCACATAACAGTAATGTAATAACTGGTGTCACCCACTTGCCAAGAGGCCACGCCTCGTGTTCCAAAAAAACCCCAACTCTTTTCTGCAGTCATGGCTTCTTTATATCCAGGCTTAATGGTTACTGGCGGGGTCATAATTTGTCCCCGGTCCCCGTGAGCCCATGCCTTGGTTAGTGGCCATCTGGTCCAATTATCCACCTCAATGGCGACTGCACGGCTGTTGAGTTTACCTAAAAGAGCGGCCAGTGTAACCCCAGCTAAGGTTGTGCCTGCAACAACCGCTGCGCCAATGGCGACAGCGGCCAGGAGACTTCGTTTTTCGTGCAAGAGTGTCCCATATTGCCGGTCATCAATATTCTTCTCAAGGGAATAGTCCACACATCCTTCGCATTTGCAGTCCTCAACTTTCTTGCCGCAGTGCCCGAGTAAGTTACAGCATGGCCTCTTCCCGTCTCCATCAGCCGGACACTTGGCTGCTGCCCCAGAGGCAAGCAGATAGCCCAACCCATAACGTCCATCGTTGCGAGATTCTTTGTCTGCAGAATCACCAATTCCAATGTCTGTCTCATTCAAAAGTAGATTTATGCTAGCTTTCAATGATTTCTCTTCAGTTGTGCTCTGAGAGCTGCAGAACACGCTGCCTGGAATGAATAGCAGAGCAAAATACAGCATTATGGATCCCATCTTATCAGCACAAAAGAGCCTGCTCTGGATACAGACTATTGTGTATATCATCGAAAATGAGATTTGTCAGCAGGACCAACGTACCCTTTCTTTTTATATGAGTCAGCTAGGCCACTTCACGCTAGAGAGGTGATTGTATTCAAAGTACGCCATTTTGTCAAATAAGTACCTATATAGAATTCTAAATTACCATTTACTATACCCGATACATACTGAACAACCTTACAAACTTTGATGTCACGTCATATGGCTAATATATCTTTGAAAAAAAGAAAAAGGAAAAAATAAGTACTAGATAACCCGATAAACGCACGTCCTATGGTTCTGAACAATATAAGTTGAAACAGCCCTTGGAGACACACAATGAGCTCGCACGCATGGCATATTTTGATGATTTTCAAGTGAACCACCAAGATTTTTTCTCAAAATCTTTTGATAATATTATTAGCAAAGGAGCCAAGCATCTCCACATCAAGGGAAATATGGATTTTATGCAGCACAGGACCAAATACTGGAACTTTCAACACTTGGTCATACACCACTAGGATGAGAAACCAGAAACACCAAACCAAGTTTGACAGCATTGACATTAGTATTGTTTATGCTTTGTTGTGGTCATTGCTGCTGGTCAATCAGACATACAAGCCGGAATACAATACATCACCTTTATGGACTGAAGTACAAACAGTAAACACCACGTATGTATGGATACACAACCATCAGATTGTTTCCAGGCCAGTGAACATTACCTTACCTGTCAAAAGCCAATCTGTCACCCCGCTGACAAACATTACCCCACAGTTGTCTCTGGCTCCTGCAAATTTAGAGCTTAGTGGTGATGTGCATCCTCACCCTGGCCCCACAAAAAATCCCTGTGGGTCTTGTTCTAAGCCAGTTAAGAGAGATCAGGACCAAATTTTCTGCGAATGTTGCTTGCACTGGTTTCACAGAACTTGTATAAATATGACAAGGGAACAATTAACCCATTGGGACCGAGTGTCTGTGAACTACATGGGACTAATTGAGGACTCGGAACAATTACGAGTGCACACAGAACTGCTGCCTTTAATGACGTTGATCTTGTACACTTTACATAACGCTGGTCGCTTACACCTCACCAGGTTTTATCCATTTACCGCTCAGCGTACATCGCTCATCGCATTAACTGCAATTACATTCATAACATTAAGTATCTCCATATCAAAATCAAACCTTTAACATAATTTATCACATATACAAGTCACATTCATATATATCACACATAAATTCATGATTACATTTCATGGAAAAGTCCAAATTGTATTCATTAAGCGCGGCCCTTTTGTCACTTATATTACCGTGAACAAAAATTGTAAACCATACAAAGTTGATACGATTACCGTCAACCTTCAAAGTACTTTATGATAACAAATACTCGGTCAATAGTTTTAAACTGCCACGTGAAAAGCAAATAACTTATGCTTACAATATTACGGAATACCTACCCGGCATTTTGCCACCTTCAACACGTCGCGCACAAGTATCAAAACCAACAATATTGATTCTTATGTGCAAATGAACGGCACAACCGTATATTACAAAAGAAAACCCTCCAATTCTAGTTTGAAACCATCATATAAAATTACAATAATGCATCTTACTTGACACAGCGTGACATATACGCGCGCATCTTACTTGACACAGCGTGACATATACGCGTCCTGGCAAGTCTTACTATAAACATACAACGCGCACATGTATTACACCAAAGTTTTACCAAACAATACATGAAGTTTGAAAAACCTCAATATATTTCATAAACTCGTACATGTAAGCGCACTTTAACAGCAAAAAGCATGACCCAGTAAAACGCGTTTTCACGAGTTACCTTTTTTGAACGATGCGTACATTTAGTTAGGAGTTCATTTAAGTATGTACATTTACATTTTAATATCAAGTTAAACTTCTTAATATACTAACAGGAACACTATTGCAGTGTCTGCGTTACAACCACCCCATGTTAGTTGCAGAAGTGAACTGTGCATTGGCCAAATACACGCACCCTACGTGCCTGTAACAAGTGCAGCTACAAAAAAGAACCGCACGAATAAAAAACCAGATATAACTCCATCAAATTTCACGTGGGCAAAAATAACGAGTTGAATACTCGTCAAAAATTGGAAGTAAATCCAGGGGAAATGGACAAGCACTTGCTATTAGCTCTCATGTGTCCGTTAATTATGTACAATATATGGGGAACATGGTCCCAAGGCGCCCGCATGCGGGTAACGTAAACAGAACTCTTGCACTCCCAGTGAACAGCGACGCCGATTGACAAGCAGGGGGCCGCAACAAGATTCTTCGCCTTTATATATGCGCCGGAACGCGCGGGAAACAGCTGGGTCACAGTCAACGAGGTCGGACAAGTACAGAGTAAACCCACAACGAGACAAAAAGGGGAAAGGCAGCAGACAGGGGTGAAACATACGTCACACAACAAAGGACAACAACAACAATAAAAAATCAAATACGACTCAACTGTATTTGACAGTGTCTGCTGGCTGAATCTGTGAAACATGCATTAACCCCCAGTTCAGTGACTCCTTCTCTGAATCCAGTATTGATGATACCACACAGCCCTTTGTGTTCACAGATTCTTTCTTTAACACTGAACAAAATGAAATGGGACATGAAAAGAGTGTGCTGGAAAATTCAACTGCTTCAAATACTTACACAGAATTGCTATCAGAAATAAAAGATATCAAGGGCATTAAAATCGCACACCTAAATGTTCGAAGTCTACCTTCCTGTTTACAGGATGTCATGATTTTAATCAAAGAGCTTGGCCTTGATGTATTAACTCTGTCAGAAACATAGCTAGATGAGAGCATAGTGGACAATGAAGTCGGCATCCCTGGATTTACGTTATATCGAAAGGACAGAAATAGTAATGGTGGAGGGGTTGCATGCTACGTATCTGCAAGTTTGCAAATGTTCCTGAAATGGACAGACCTGGTATTGAGTCTATTTGGGTTCATCTCTCATTACTTGATACTCGTCCGATCCTTATTGGATCGATCTACAAGCCTCCAAGTGCCACCGCTGAATACTTTGACCACTTGGATGACCTATTGCATGATGCTCATAACTTTTCCCAAAAAGTTTTTCTTCTTGGTGACTTTAACACTGACATGAAAACTACTGGACCAAAAACAAAGGTAGTTAAACAGATTTGTCAGCAGCACGGACTTGCACAACTGATTGACTTGCCCACCCGTGTTTCTGAAAATTGCAGTAGTACCCTTATTGACCTAATATTGTCGAATTCCAATAAAGTATCATCTTCCGGAGTTCTACCTTAGGGTATCAGCGACCACTGCCTTATTTATACTGTTAGAAAAGGGAAAAAGCCTAAAGGTGCTACTAGGACCATCGAAGCACACACATACAGAAGATTTGATGAACAGGCTTTCCTAAGTGATGTGTCACTTATTCCATGGAGTAGCATAGAAGCTGCTAACGATGCTGACCAAGCCTGGGATATAGTTCCTGGCCTTTTTCTTCCAATTTGTGACCTTCATGCACCGAAGATAAAAATGCGAGTCAGTAACAAATACCCTGATTGGTTAACTGAGTACTATGTATCTCTTGCACATGAGAGAGACCATTGGTACAATAAAGCTCACATAAGTAACCATATTGAGGACTGGAAACGAGCTAAAAGACTCAGAAACATATGCAACAACCTCAGTAAGCAACTTAAAAAGGACTACTATGATAAATCTGTGCATGAATATAAGCATGATTCAAAAAGACTGCAGAAAGTCCTTAAATCTGCACTGCCAAGAAAAACTCAGGACAATATAACTACCTTAACAGTAGATGGTGTCGCCGTTTCCGAACCAAAACAAATTGCCACTAGTCTCAATGAGATTTTTTACAACTATTGGTGCAAAGTTGGCGTCAAAATTCCAAAACAATTCTGACAACGGTGAACTATCATATAACCCAAACTATGAGTCAAAGTTGTCATTCCATAATATAACACCTGAGTTTACCCTGGCCGAACTGCAGAAATTATCTATCGCTAAATCTACAGGAGTCGATGGCATTAGTGCCAGACTGCTCCACTCTGCCGCCATCCTCGTAGCAGATCCTCTGACCAACATATTTAATATTTCACTAGAAACAGGAACCATACCTAATGTTTGGAAACAAGCTCGAGTCACTGCAATATTTAAGGATGGAGACAGAACGGACATAAACAATTATAGACCAATATCTATTATTCCTGTAGTTATGAAAATATTTGAGAGGCCGATTCATCAGCAGTTATGTACATATCTCAAAGAGCTTCAGCTCCTTTGCCCGCAACAATCCGGTTTTAGAGAGAAACACTCAACTATGACTGCTCTGTTGGATGTTACTGATTACCTTCTTTGGAACATGGACAACGGCTTTGCAACTGATGCTGTGTTTTTGGATCTAAGAAAGACCTTTTTTCACATTGGTATTGGAAGATAAATGTTGATGTTTTGGCAAGTTTGGAATATCTTTGCTGTCATTGTTGGGTTTGGAATTGATGAACATGGATCATGTTTTACTGTATTATTTGAAAAATACTTCATTGGCTATGTTGTGCTGTGGGCCTTGTTCTCCGACTCATAGTTATAGTGGAAGTAGAGTGTGTTTCTAATTTTCCAGATTCATAAATATCACAAAAACGATGTAGGCCTATTTTAATCTTTTGTTGTAAATTTAGTCGACTGACAAGTAGGGAGAATTGAAAGGTGATAGGCCTACCAGGTCTCTTTATATTTTTGGCAGAAGTAATCAAATTTGCGTTTTGGGTGGTTAGGCCTACACATTTTAGAAAAGAACTAGTGTTTGCAGTTAATGATGAATATTTCTAAGGTTGAGAGGACCAGTTTAAAACCACCAGTTGCCTTGTATGGGTGACTGCCTGTCTCAAGTCAGGAATGAAATTCGTTTTTTCACATTGGTATTGGAAGATAAATGTGGATGTTTTGGCAAGTTTGGAATATCTTTGCTGTCATTGTTGGGTTTGGAATTGATGAATATGGATCATGTTTTACTGTATTATTTGACACGGTGCCCCATGACAGGCTCCTGTCCAACTTGCAGAGGATAAGTGTTGTGAACAAGGAACAGAAATGGTTTAAATGTTACTTGGAAGACCGCAAACAATATACTTGTGTTAATGGTCATTCTTCAAGCCTGGAAGATATGCCCTGCTGGGTCACTCAGGGATCCATCCTAGGTCCATTGCTTTTTGTATTTTATATCAATGATATCTGCTCTACCGTCAACAAATGCAAAATAGTGTTGTACGCAGATGACACCACTCTGTTCTACAGCAGCAAGGATATTAATGAAATTCAATTGGCACTGAATGAAGACTTAGAAAGTATTGCTATGTGGTTGAATGACAATAAACTTACTTTGAATGTAAATAAAACTAAAGCAATGGTAATTGGTTCACCACATAAAACTCGTGATGTCAAATTGGATATTACCATCAGTGACATTTCCTTGGAAATGGTCAATATTTTCAAGTATTTGGGTGTATATCTGGACACTAATTTGAACTGGAAAACTCACGTGGATTATCTTGCATCCAAAGTGTCCAAACGAATTGCCTTACTCGGACGTCTAAAAAAGTTCTTAAGACCAGAAACGTTGAATACTCTATATAAAACTTTAGTATTATCTCAAATGGATTACTGTGATATCATCTGGGGGGAACTGTGCTCAAACAGTAAAATCCAGAATCCAAATACTCCAAAGCAGAGCAGCCAGGATTATTCTGGGGGCTGATAAACGTACCAGTGTTATTAGCATGCACTGCCAATTAAAATGGAGAACCTTGGAGAACAGACGTCAATTCCACAAATCAGTTCTGGTGCACAAAAGTATCAGAAAATGTAGCCCGCCATATCTATGCACAATGTTTGATAAAGTTCAGGATAGTCATACATATCTTACAAGAGGCAGCACTCATGGAAATATAAAACTTACGGCCCCAAAGACAGACTATGGCAAGAGAACCTTTTCTTTTTCTGGGGCTTCCCAATGGAATAAATTACCACTGGTGCTCAGAGAAATGAACATTGACTGTTTTACACGCCATTACCACAAATATACCTCTTTCTTCTGTGATATTTTACCCATGGATTTGCCTGATCTTTTACTGTATATATTCCATGTTTTAATTATGCCTTTTACGTGTATGTTTTTATGTATGTACACCTGTTTTATTTGTTTTGTAACACTGGGCCCTGAGGGAGAATAGTGCCTTGGTACTGATCAGGCTACCCAGTATAAATAAGGACAAATAAAATAATAAAATAAATAATGAAGTTTCTTAAAAGGAATACGATTTAGTGCTAGCTTGCTAAACATGCAGACCGTTGCTGACATTGTTTTTGCCATTGTTTTGCCTCCCCATGGAACCAAGGGGAGACCCGTCATTTTTAGTGTTAGTGGCTGTTTCTTCTTCTTCTTCTTCTTCTTCTTCTTCTTCTTCTTCTTCTTCTTCTTCTTCTTCTTCTTCTTCTTCTTCTTCTTCTTCTTCTTCTTCTTCTTCTTCTTCTTCTTCTTCTTCTTCTCCTTCTCCTTCTCCTCCTCCTCCTCCTCCTCCTCCTCCTCCTCCTCCTCCTCCTCCTCCTCCTCCTCCTCCTCCTTCTTCTTCTTCTTCTTCTTCTTCTTCTTCTTCTTCTTCTTCTTCTTCTTCTTCTTCTTCTTCTTCTTCTTCTTCTTCTGGGTAGCAGTATTACCTGGGAGAGACATAGGTTATAATTGTATATGATAAGTCACTTTGACTTTGTCAAATCACAATTGCCAATGAACGAATTTTTACTCTGGTCACCTAGAGAGCCTTTGTATCTTGAATGGAAATTTCCAAAGTCCGCACATTTCTCCATAATGTATTTTCTTTAATGGCTATGGTTAAAAAAATATGTATCTAAACAGAAAGGGGTGTGCTGCTGCTTTTATGTTGATTGTTCAAAGCTTGGATGTAAACTATATGGGAAACTATGGAGTTCTTTATAACCAGGAAATATTATTAAATATAAAGGTCAGGATAGTTTCATCAGACTTATGAACCCAACTTCAGAAAACGGGTGATTATATGTCACTCGTAGAGTAAATCTTCATTGTATTTTAATTTTCAAGCATTGAACTATGAGCCGGAGGCCTTGGATACTGAATAAAACACACACACACACATATGTATATATATATATATATATATATATATATATATATATATATATATATATATATATATATATATATATATATATATATATATATATATATATACATCTATAGAGAGAGACAGAGAGAACACTTTTATTCAGGTGTATGTTAATCACATTGACCTAATTTTTAAGGCCGCGGGATCATGTATGGAAATTTGAAAATGAATATACTCAAATCTTGAGTATTGTGGAGATTTGTTTGGTTTTAACATGTTTATTTAAAAAAGCTATTGGAAAGAGAGCGGAGCCCTATAAGAATCCCTTTTGCAAACCAAAGAGAAAGAGAAGTGCAGACAAAGTACAACAATAAAATGCTACTTCAGATTGGACACCACTGCACGCAGACAGATAGAACGGCAATGGCACATAATGAGAACTGTTACCAGGATAAGACGTAATAGACAGGGAAAGATAATGAGATATGCAATCATAAACAAGCACTATTTCACCACACATAATTACGAATATTCGTAAAAATCATGGGACAACTCCAGGCCTGCCTGTGGATTTGATGTACGATTGTACAGCGTAAAAATGTCATTTTCTTAAAAAGTACAACGTCTGAAGCCAAATGATAAGTTTGCACCGTTAATGGAGCAAATGGAATTAGGCTATTTTCCAATCTATTTCGTTCCACTATTAAATGCCTACATTTGAAAAAGTAATGAAAAACATCCTCATTTGCAGCACAACAGAAACACATAGGGAGTCATCGAGGCCATTTTGAAATAAATCTGCTTCGAGCATACTACACTTCATAAACGAGCATGCGAGAGCGCTACTTTTCTAGTACCCAATGTAAAGTAGTGGTCTAACTTTGGCTTATTTTGATTGAATTTAATTTTGAATCGGTCTATAAAATCGGTATCAAAAGTGGCAGGTGGCAAATCGTTCGAGAGATGAACAGCTGAAGGAAGGAAAGATGCATTGAATAAATTAGTTCGTGCCAGAATTAAAGACAAATTGTGTCCAGATCTCAGATTACAGCTGTTTGCCTGGCGGAGGTTGGCAAACAATCTGTCAAATATTGGAGTGCATTACCCTTCAGAATTTTGTAAAACATAATTAGTTTACTTTTACTTCTGTCTGACAATCAATCGTAATTTGAACAGTAAACATGGTGGTAGACACGATCGAAGCCCTTGGTCATCTCAAAGAATACATTTGTAACTTCCCTCTGCAGGTCCACAGCCTCGCAAAAGTGATGGTACTAGTAAATTAGTTGATTAAACGTACTCTACCAGGAATAAATCTTCACTGGACAAACCAGCATTGTCACGGAAAAAGTTAAAAACATATTTGAAGACTACTTTCTCAAAGAGTTTGCTTACAATACTAGGTAAGGCAATAGGTCTATAGCTTTGACAAGAGTTCGGACAACTTTTTTTTTATTGCACCACATTTGCTATTTTCCATTGAGACGTCTTACCCGTTGAGACGGAAATCTATGACATTCCAACGAGAAGTTAAAAAGTTTAGTTAGCAATTTAGAAATAACTATAGGGCACTTTCCTTCAACAACCTTCCATTTGTACGTCAGGGCCGTTGGCTTTGCTGACGTCAAGGTTTTCCAATATGTTTTGTATTTCAATTACATTAACTGAGATTGTTTGTAAAACATTGGATTTTCATATTAAATTTAGTTCAGTGTTTTACTATTATTGTCATACTCCTATATAGGGTGGCACACGTGAGAGCGGCCTGCTGAAGGTTTCAATGTGTGTCTCCTTGACATACTCATTCTTATCTATCTGCATTATTTTTTGAACTTTTTTGTGATTATATTCATATATGGTTATTTTTGTCAGACTGTTTGATGGGTCAAATAAACATTCCTGAATCCTGAATCTCTGCTCAAAAGGAGCGAGCCAGAAATTGGAGTCATCCACTGTAGACTGAGATGCAAAAAACAAAAAACAAACAAAAACAAAAACAAAAACAAAAACAATTTAAAGTTGTGCCTTTGCTTTATTATCCGTTATTGTTTGATTTTCGCAGCAGAGTGACAAGATATCAAGACCTTGGTGTTTTTTCAGCAAAGCATTTTACAGTCTGGCAAAATATTTAGTTTACTGCTGTGTTGGAATGCATCAGGTAAGATTGATATATGGCAGAACAAATTGTGCAAGAAATATTAAAACGAAACATGTGTTGCAATGGTTACCTACTTTGCAGGACCCTTATGAGGGTCGCTGCCTAAAATACAAAAGTAGAACCGTGAGATTTACATACAGTGAACCGTATGGTGGCGTGCACCCAACTGATGCACTCAAGAAAAAATGTTCTCTGAGGCCATAAAAAGGGGTGACAGACAGCTTAATTTTTTAACCAACATGGTTCACAATATGAAAGTGAAAAGTAAAGCGACAAAGCATGGCATGATTATTTTAATGAAAATGTATATCTCCAAGGGTTGAAACTCACTAGACTGTTGCACTTGCTAGACCATCCTTGACATCCATCATCATTTGTGCTTTGTGCATGACTGCTTTTTTCAACTGTTATTTTGGCATATTCGTTGACGTTTTGTGTTTTTTAATCGTGCAAGCTACCACACTGGAGGTAAACTAGAAGTATCGTACATGTATTTATTTGTCAGTCACAAAGTTTACCACGGGGGGACATTTCGTTTTTATCTTGCAAAAAGAGTCAATGTGTATCCTTCACTCTTGGCATGTTGTTTGACAAATATATATAAAAATATGTTTAGTGGTATTGAAGCATCTTCAAATAACACGTGATTTCATAATGCAAGCTAGAATAATTTTTTCATTGTAGGTCATATTGTCTGCCTCGAGACACTCTGTCCTGCTTATGTTTACTTTGATGAAAAATGCGAGAGCACTTCCGTGAGAAAAGCTATTTCGCAAATGTTTACAGGAACAAAACAATCTGAGGGGGCTAAATTGTGTAAGCTCCGACAATGTGGTCCAGCAAAAACAGCGACAGTGAGACTTGGCTGAACGGACAAATGTGTACAGGGAGCAAATATACATAGTCACCTCTCTATCACTTTTTATCAGAACATGTCCTGCAAGTTGCGCTGGGCTGTCGAGGATTCAAGATGCAGTCAAATATGTCCATTCGGAAGCAGCAGGTCCTCGAAAACTTAATTTTACAAATGGCGGCTTGTGCTCAAAGTCAGGCATATGTTTAGCACTCTGTAGAAATTAAAATCATTTGATTTTATGATGGTACAACTTTATGAATATGAAATGTATATTCACAAACAAATACACAGCATTTGATGGATGTGTCCTTTTTCTGTCACAGAGCTCTCCTGTCACCAAGGATTTCTTGACCTTTTTCAAATCTCCCAAAAGCTCTCGGGTGTAAATTGTCGTCTGCCTCAATGTTTTTATTTAAATTTCTCGTTACTAGAACACATATTTGTTGTTATTTGTATTTAGGTCCATTCATGATGATACACTCTTGGCCAGTAGCTATCGTTGGAGTGGGTTGGATCTATTGCGCCTAACCCATGCAAAGGAAAGCTCTTGACTCATTGATACTCGGAGTAGGAATGCGTTAAGTGGCTGAAGGCATGCTTTCTGGCATGGACCCAGGCGAACAAGATGAAGTCATGATCCAAGATATAATTGATTGTATGCAGCAGTGCATAGCAAACGAAGTCAATTCGAGATTATATTTGGAATATATACTGAACCAAACAAATAACGCAACCCTTAAACTTTTTAACTTAAATATTTATTGTTACTTTCATATCACAGAAACAAATTAGATCCATATTGTGCAGTCTTTTTGGCATAACATGTGAAAAATAAAAACTTTAAACTGTCAACGAGGGCGCGACCAGCTGGCAATAAACAGGGCAACATTGATTTGTAAAGTTCACAAATTGGCATGTCCACTAACACTGTGTGTGACCACCATCAGCATCTGTAACTGCTATGCAACGTCGGCACATGGATGACACTAGCCGCTGCACCATCTGCCGGGGCACACGATCCCACTCTTCTTGAAGAGCCTGGCGAAGCTGCTGGCGGTTGGCGGGCGCTGGATCCCGTCTCTGAACATGCTGGTCAAGGTAGTCCCAAAGATGCTCAATGGGATTGATATCAGGTGAGAAGGCTGGCCATGGCAAAACGTTAATTCCTTCTCCTTGCAGAAAATCCATCATCAGTCTAGCGGCATGGGGCTGAGCATTGTCCTGTTGAAGCAAGTGGAGTTGGTGGTGTCTAATGAAAGGGACAGCAACAGGCTGAAGGATCTCATCCCTGTAACGGGCAGCGTCAAGATTGCCTTCAATGAAGATTAGCTGGGTTTTGGCTGTGAATGAAATTCCACCCCACACCATCACTGATGCACCTCCAAATTGATCTGTTTCCAGCACAGAGGCATCTGAGTAGCGTTCTCCCCTTTGTCGCCAAACACGTGTCCTACCATCTGCATGATACAGGGTGAATCGGGATTCATCGGTGAATAGCACATCCCTCCACTGTTGATGGGTCCAGCGAGTATGGGCAGTAGCCCATTGTCGTCGGGCTTGCCTTCTTGCCTGTGTCAAAATTTGACCCCTGTAAGGACGCCTGGCGTGTAGATGGTGTTCTTGAAGTCTATTACAGACTGTCTGGGCACATATTCTGTTATTGGTTCTGCCAAGTGTCTGTTGTGCTGTTCTAGTGGCTGGTCGAGTTCTGTTCCGCAGATGTGACACCCTGATGTGTCTGTCTTGTGCAGGTGTGGTTTCTCTTGGTCTCCCAGGACGCTGTCTATCAGCTGTGGCCCCAGTCTCCTGGAATCTTGTAGCAAGTCTGGATATAGTGGATTTGTGGACTTGCAGTCTTCTTGCCACCTTTGCTGCAGATAAACCAGCCTGTAGCATGCCAATTCCTCTCTCCCGATCTACTGTTGATAATCGACCCATAGTTCTTGGAATACTGTGCCAAATGAATCCCATGCTTCCCTTTTATTGTCCGTGAGGGGCTACACCCAACCAGTAAAGGTGCGAATGTTTTAGTCGTGTGGGTAACACTGAATCCTGCAGTTGTCCTTGATTCAGCACAACCACCAAACTTTGAAAGCCTCATATCCTCGCACACAGTTATGCCTGGGCTGATTTCAATGTGGCCTTTTCCTGTCCCAGAATCAAAGACTTGGCAACCTTAATTTCAGGTGTCAGAGACTTGCGTAAAATAGCCTGCTGTAGTCACTCTTGATTCATGACAATGACCCCATGGCAAGGTCAGGGTACTCGACCTTGAGGTCACACTACTTGGTGCATTATTTTAGACTGATTTAACAACGGTTCGTATATTTCTGAACTTTTAATACAGTTCCAATGTGAAAATAAACCCAAATGAAAAAGTTGCGTCATTTGTTTGGTTCAGTATATGTTGGGTGGCCTATCCATTGGCGAAGTATATAAGCATCAAAACGAGATTATCTCACATGCATATTCTGTAAAAATGATTCCCTTATTTGCTCTTTGAACATCCATTATCAAAACTTTCTTTTCCAGCCGAATTTTGTAAATGTATTAGATCCAGGGAACAGTACAGCATGAAAATGATCTCAGCGCAGAGAATGAATGCGCCAAACATTAAAAGAAAAGTTTGAAGATCAAAGTCTATTCCCTTATCACAAGTGAGAGATTATTCCAGGGAGTCGGTGTTCTGAAGCTGTATTCTTTTCTTTATTACATTTAATGTTCATAAAATAGATCGTCAACATAGATGCTGAAACTCTTAGAAAATGCATGATTATGTTAACAAACACGGAGCAGTTAAATGGTCGTTCTCTGTACAATAGTATTGACATATTTACTCTGGCTACATAATCCATGTACACTTATAAATAAGAAAAGCAGGCAAGCAGACTACATTACTGAATAATTCGTAACATGTCGAGAAGAGCAATTATAGATTTCCAGAAAGCCATACCAGATTAATGATCGTGGTAACGTAAACAAAATGCATGGTCATTGGTCCATGGCCGTCGCCTGGGCAGGTATCCGATATCAGTAGGGATGACAAAGCGATTTATGAAAATTTGATTTTGTCGTCAAATGTCTGTGATACGTTCCTCATAAGCATACACAACAAGGCTATGATGGAATTGAAATAGTGGCATACAGATGTTGGCAAACTAAAGAAAGGGATCGGTCTTTGCATATTTTATACATATAATGTGGTATGAAATTTGAAATGGGTGAAACGAATTGCAATGACCAAGTGGTTACAGCAAGAGGTATAATTTATGTGCTAATTAATCCCAGCTTAACCTGGGCTCAAGTCCCCCTCTAGTGTTTCTGTCTTTTTTTTCTCCTTTTTCTTCAAGTTGTGACCATCCTTATTCATTCCTAATTTCTTGTCAGGTTTTCTTCAACTGAGACAGTGGTTAGTTTAATGCGTTTGAAGCTACAGCAATCATAATACACAAACAAGAATAACGTCAAGTAAACTGGCATATCAAGAAGGTAGGCACGGGTTGAACATAGCCCCTTTTAGCTCAGCTGACTTTGCAGTCAGCTGAAATTATAGGATGAGTCCTAGCGTGACTTCTAAAATACCATTTGGTTATTATTTTTTTTTTTGCAAAACCTGACATAAATCTCCAAAACCGCTTGTTAATTGCTTCGAAATTGCATAGAGATACTCAACGTGTTCAAAAGGCGGGGCTTCAAGTTTTTACATTTTTAATGAATTTTTGCTACTTTTGACTTTGCCTCCAAAACAGTAATTTACTTGTTGTGGAACTCACTGGAAATGTACCTTGTGGAAGACTCAAATAAGGGTGTTTACCCAGTGACTGTGTTATTTATTCCTGATCTTTCTTTTTGTTTCAATTTAGGTACTTGTCGGTTCATGTATTTATTCCTGTTGGTTGATAAGTAAGTCAAGGGCGACTGCAATTGTGATTCACCTTTCTGACTTTTTCTCCAAAAGCATTTGCCAGATCCACTTCAAACTCAGTGATCACGTATGTTGGGTAGGTCTGTGCCAAAATGTCTCAGGTTGTCATGATTTTTAATTTTCTTTTTTTTTTGCTTTTTGAGAGGTTCATAATTTGATAAAAGCTGGACATCACTTGGCTTAGTTCCTTGGATTTGCATAGGGACACTTCTGGGGACGCCCCCACACCTGAATTTCCTCCATAGGTGGTGCTCTGTGTGTGTGTGTTTTAATTTTTCATACTTTTTGCATGTCTTTGCTATTTTCTATTCTTTTCCAAAAAGTTACTCAGATAGGACTAAACCTTGGTGGAAATGTACTTTGTGGAAGCATCAACCAAAGTTGTTCACTAGATGGTTGTGGTATGTATCCCTGATTCTTTTAAAATATCGGGAACTTGTTATGTACGTGTGTGTTAAAACATGCACCGATATTGTTTCCTTATTTGTATGATATCCTGTCTATTATGATGCTCAAAGAGAATTATGTATTGAGATAAGGTCAGCGGTAATTATCAAGGTCTGAAGTCAAGGTCAGAGGTCACTTTCATGGTCAGCGGTCAAACTCAAAGGCCACAGGAAATGTGATCAAGGTCAAAGTCAGATGTCAATTCTAAGGTAATAGCTCGACAGCAAGGTCAGAGGTCAAAAATAAGTTGAAGGCAAGATCAGAGTATGTCCACACCAGAAGTCACTGTCAAGGCCAGACGGCTTTCTCAAGGTCAGGGATCAATGTTAAGATCAGATGTCAATGTCCAGATCAGAGGCCAATATCAAGGTCTGAGACCAATGTTAAAGCTGGCGAGGATGCCTTGAAGGAATGTAAAAACGAAGGTTGTCAGCTGCAATAAATACTGCATTCAGCAGCAGAGACCTTGACCCCAGCCTGAGTTGCCATTCCAAGTTCAATCATATATTGGTGATATAGAGTACATCAATTGAAGAATGAGCAAGTAGCAGAATTTCCCTGTAGACCAGGAACCCAGACCATTTATTCATGCGAAAGACGGCAAAATGTTTGACATCATGAACATGTAGTTTGACCCTCAAATATTAAATATTTTAATTGCTGCCGGGGTGCAGTTTGGGCTTTAACCCTTAAATGCCACATAATATCGGGGTGAAAAATGGTATTTATTCATGTTAACACTGGCAAGGGTAGAAATAGCCTCAAATCAAACATAGGGTTCCCCCGGACCACAAATGAACAACGGCAGTAATTTTGCATGGGCATTGACCCCGGCAGCAAAGCCCCCCCCCCCCCCCCCCGCAAAAAGAGACATTTATTCATGCGAATAGCGGCAAGACTGGAAATGGTCTCAAATTGTCCCCACGGGTCCTCTGAACAACAAATGCATAATGACAGCAATTTCATGTGGGGCTCTGTCCACGACAGCAACCCTCTCCCACCCCGGGTTTAAAATGGCATTTATTCATGTGAAGAGCGGCAAGGGTCAAAATGGTGTCAAATTGTTCCCAAATGTTACATGAACACCAAACACGTGAAGACAGCACTTCTATTTGGGGTTTTACCCCTGACAGCAACACCCCCTAACATATATATATATATATATATATATATATATATATATATATATATACATATATATATATATATATATATATATATATATATATATATATATATATATATATATACATATATATATATATATATATATATATATATATATATACATATATATATATATATATATTATAAGGGATGCTGGATCTATATATGCATTTTCCATTGAATTACAATATTCATATTTATACAATGAACATTGTTTTAAAATTTTTCTCTTTCAGCAAATATCGATCGTTACCCTGGTATTGATGCAAAAATTTCTTATTTTTCAAGTCTTAGAGTCGTAAGTTACATATAGCTTTGATTGAGTATGGATGGTGATGACAATAAAGAACATAATAGGTCCACTTGCCCACACATTCTGCAGTACGTGCCCTCTGCTGATACCCCAGAGACCTGTTAACCTTGTTTCCCAAAGATATGTTAGTTATTTCAGCTGTAACAGGGTCCTTATAGTGGACTTAATTGGACTTATATTCTACCCTACGCCATACCAAATGTCTGATACCCCAAGAAGATCTTCTTGTCATGGTAAGTATTTTCTATATTTTATCTGCGTGTTTGTTTTCATTCAGCCTAAGTTTTAAGTATAACACACCAAAATGTTAAGACACATATTTTACCGACATCTCAGAACGCAACTATCATATGTGTACTGTTTCATATGCATGTGGCAATCAAAAATATGCATGGATCAAACTGGGAAAGACGATTTGCTGCATAGCAAATCAGTATGTGTGTCTTCAAAGCATATTGGTATGGCAATGTACAACTATTCCGTAACGCAGGAGTAAAAGTTGGAATGACATCTCTATCTATTATAGCTTTGAAGTTATTCAAGATTTAAAATTTCTAATGGTGCTATTTAGCATAATTTAAATTGCTACAACTTTTATTTTTAATTCGTTAGGCACGCAATGGTCAACAACAGCCTAGTAGAAGTTGGAGTGACATCTCTATATGTTATAGTGTTGAAGATATTCAAGATTGAAAATTTCAAATACTGCTAATAAGCATAATTTAAATTACAGTACATGCACAATGGTCAACAACCCCCTAGTAGAAGTTGAAATCACATCTCTATCTAAGACAGTTTTGAAGATATTCTAGTTTTAAAATGTTCAATGCTGCTAATTACCATAATTTGAATTGCTACAACTTTTTCCTTAGATTCATTAGATGCGCAATGATCAATAACCCCCAAGTAGAAGTTAAAATAACATCTCTTTCAGTAATATTTTTAAAGATATTCAAGTTTTAAAATTTTCAATGCTGCTAATTAGTATAATTTAAATTGCTACAACTTTTGCTTTAGATTAATTACATGCGATCGGTTCTTGGTCCTCTCATGTTTCTTGTTTATGTAAATGATATCCCCGATATCGTAAGGTCTAACATAAAGTTGTTCGCCGACGATGTAACTTTGTTTATTACCATCGACGACCCCAGCAGCTCTGCCAACGCTATCAACAGTGACCTGAAATCTATAGAGACCTGGTCTCGTCAATGGTTAGTCACTTTCAATAGTACCAAAACCAAATCCACGCTTTTCACGGAAAAGAAGAGTCAAGTTCAAAACCCACCCATTGTTTTTCTCGGTAACTCGTTAGAAAATATTTCAGAACATAAACATCTTGGTGTAATTTTCAGTTCTGACTTGTCATTGTCAAACCACATAAATTCCCTTGTATGCAAAGCCAAGAAGCTAATTGGAATACCCAAACTACTACAATATTGACTCAATGGGCGTTCCTTGAAAATTATATACTTCGCATATATTAGACAATTACTGGAGTATGGGGATGTAGTTTGGGGTGGATGTACTCAGGCGGATGCTTCATCGGTTGAAAGTGTTCAACTGGCTGCAACCCGAGTAATAACCGGGGCAACCTGTCGCACTAGTCATAGATTATTATACAGTGAGACGGGATGGGAGTCTTTGGCTAAACGTCGAGATAAACACAGGCTAAACATTGCTATAAAGGATAATACATGGGCTAACACCCGATTACCTTCATAACTTAATTCCAGGAAACGAGTCTTCTAGAAACACATGCAATGTAAGATCCAAAAATGATATAAGCCAGATATACACAAGAAGTAGTATTTACAGCAATTCTTTTATACCAGCAACCATTCGTCAGTGGAATTTGTTACCCAATTCAGTTCGAAATTCTTAGGATCTTGATACATTTCAGCGTGAATTAAACCATGATGAATCAAAGGTTAACGATCTATTCTTAATTGGCAACCGGAAAGTAAACATTCTACATTCCCGAACTAGAATGGGCTGCAGTCAGTTGAACCACGACATGCATAAAATTGGCATCATGAGTTCTCCTAGTTGTGCTTGTGGAACTACAGCAGAAAATTCCTACCACTTTTTTTAATGTCCTCGCTTCATTACCGAACGTAACACTCTTCAAATGTTTATTATAACCAAGGCTCCGTTTGCATTAAATACAGTACTAAATGGAAGTTTAAAATGTTCAAAAGCCGCTAATGCTATCTTTGAATCTGTACACACGTACATTATTCGCACTGGCAGATTCAACTGAAGCCCGCACTGGTTTCACTTGGTAGTTTGTATATACATATTTAGTTAATATTACAAATTTTGTTATATAGATATGGGTAGGCCTACCATTAAAGTGGCCACTTGCGGGCAAACATCTTTACTTTTCTAAATGACTATTTCAAAGACTGTTTGTATCATTTATCTCTTACAGTCAATGCAAACTACTCATTACTCGGACCACTATCTGTGACGTCTGGTGGTGTCATTACCTTGCATACTGTTATGTGTCCGTTAATGTACTGTCCTGTCGTTTGTGCCATTACCTTTTACATCATGCTCTGTATTTTATTCCTTTTTTTCGCAAGAGGAATTTGTATAGGCTATGCTTGTTTTCCAATTGCCTTAATAAAATATGTTGAAACCAAATTGCTACAACTTTTGTTTTAAATTCATTAGATGCGCAATAGTCAATAACCTCCTAACAGAAGTTGGAGTGACATCTCTATCGATTATACTTTTGAAGATATTCAAGATTTAAAATTTCAAATGCCCCTAATTTGCATAGTTTGATACATCTTCATTCCCCTGTATAAAACGGTCAAACTCCTTCTATGGAGGTTCGATTATGACAAGTTTGGAGTTTCTATGTATAATAGTGTCAGAGAAAAGTGTCGGACAAATGTGCTGGTAAAAAAGAAAGAAAGAAGGAAGGATAGAAAGAGAGAAAGGAAGAAAGAAACAAAGAAAGAAGCAAAGAAAGAAAGAAAGAAAGAAAGAAAGAAAGAAAGAAAGAAAGAAAGAAAGAAAGAAAAGTGTGTGTTGACACACAGCCTGTTTTATTTTGGAATATTGAGGGTGGCCCAATGGTCCAGAATACTTGGCCAGTTTAATCCTGTGAGTGTACCTGTGTGCAATAAAATGACAAATAATCCACAAAAGATGTAGTTTTTAATAATCAGAGCTAATATATGGTTATAGGCATGTGGTTGACCTAATGTAGTGATTTTATACTGGTATCGGATATCAGTGCTACAGACATTAAAGTAGCATTTAATTTCCTTTCTTCTTACCAAATTTGAAATGCAGTAAAATGAGTAAAACATACATAGAAATGCAAACACACACATACATACATACATACATACATACATACATACATGCATACATACATACATACAATATGTATGTGTGTGTGAAGTGAGATTTTCTTTTGTCACTTTACAAATCATATTCATTCTAATAATAGCACATACTCCCATATTGAATTAGGAGCCTTGGATGTCTTAAATGCAGTAGGAATGTTATATTCCACATTCCCGCAAAAACAGTACCTGGGTTCTGGTGCTGGTACTCTCTCCATTTGCATGGCAGCTTATTATGAGAAAGAATACAGTAAGTCCCATATTGCAAATTATTAATCAATCTTTAAGTCATCCAAATACTAAGGGAAACAGGATTTTTTCCCTACAAAATTTTGTACATCACGGCTGGGTAAAACCACAAACAAATAATCAGCTGTTTAAGTTGCCAAAAGATTTGTAGTTGCAATAACTACATGTGCTTAATATACAGTAATTGCAGCAATCTAGTCATATATTATACTCACCCATGTCCAGTATGTCTCAGAGGAGAAGTGTAGAGGTGATCATGTTTGTTACAATTGCTGGTGCACATAATTTGACAATACATTGATGCCTACACGTGTACGCTCTGTAAAGAGAGACTCCAGTATTAAGTCTGCAAAGACATCTGACAACGACCGCTATATAGTAATATATTTTCATAATCTACCACAGACATGTTCTTGGGTGTTCTTGAACTGAATTGTATTTTTAAGATGAAATTTACGTGTAGTGTACATGTATAGAAGTACACAATACATGTATTTAAACAACACGATTAAAGTAATTTACACGCTGGACTTTTATCTTGCATTTTGTCAAAGATCAAACTTGACATTATTCTCACCATAACTTGCTGTCAATGTCCATTCAGTGTACAAAGAACTGGAAACAATTATCAACCTTTCTGCTTTTCACTTGAGTAAATATTGCCTTTTCTTGGGGTGAGAGGGGTTGCTGTCAGCATAGGATCCCTCCAAAAATCGCTGCCGCTGTGTATTTAGCATACAGGGGACCACTGGAAACAATTTGGAACCATTTTCAGCCTTGTCACTTTTCAAATAAATAAATGTCACTTCTCTCCCCGGGTGCGGGTGGTTGCTGTGAGGGGTAGGGCCATCCCAAAATTGCCATTGCTGCATATTTAGTGTACAGGGGACTTCTGGGGACATTTTAAAACCATACGCAGCCTTGCCACTTTTCACAGGAATAAATGTCAATTTTCTCTGGGGGTGTGGAGGGGGGGTTGCTGTTAGGGGTAGGGCCCCTCCCAAAATTGCTATTTCTGCATATTTAGTGTACATGGGACTACTACAGACTTTTAAAAATCATTTGCAGCCTTGGCACCTTTCGCATGAATAAATGCCCCCTTTCCCTGGGGGGTGGGGTATGGTTGCTGTCAGGGGTAGGGCCCCTTAGTATGGGAGCATGTGTACCCCTGTTTGAACTTTCTGATGAAAGCATACTACATATTGAGGTGGCGTAAGAGTATCCCAAATAACAATAAAAAAAATGTTGGCACTTTGCCAACTTGCCCATATGACTTCTACGAACCAATCAAAATTACCCCTATTTTGCAACAAAATGCCGTTTCTGTAAGATGAGAAATAATGCAAAGACGTCAAATAACACTGAAGATTAAGTGCTTTACCATACCAAATCAGCAGTAACTTATTCATTTCTAACTGTGTATGCAATGATGAAGGTTTGACTTAAGTTTTTAAAGCATAATATAATATTATTTCTGCAAAATGTAGGTTTTTGGCATATAGATTCTCTGGTAGTTTTGTTCTAAAAATGGAAGAGTTTAGGCAATATTGCATTTCTTGCAAAGGTAAGTAACCAAAAAATGATTTATATATATATAGTAAAACCTCCCTGTGGTAAAACCTCCCTATACCAAACACCTTTGGGACCGGAAACAAGTGTTTGGTATTGGGAGGTTTGCTTACTGTGGAAGTATATATTTGGGACCGAGAAATGTTTTTCAGTGTAGAGGGGTGTTCACTTAGAGAGGTTTTACTATATATATATATATATATATATATATATATATATATATATATATATATATATATATATATATATATATATATATATATATATATATATGTACATATTTATACATATACATATATATATATATACATATATATATATATATATATATATATATATATATATATATATATATATATCAATAATATCCCAAAACTGGAGAGTCATCTCAAGCTAGATTGTGGCTGAAGGTCATGTGCCAAAGAAATGAAAGTTTTGCAACAATAGGCACGTCAATGCATATTTGATGGCACACGCAAGCAACCAAAATGAGTCAAAGAAACAGGTAATGACATTTAAAGTCATGGTTAGAGAAATATAGTTCTATTTTATCATTAAGTTAAGAATCATTACTTTGATAGAATACTGTCATCATCAATGTGAAAAAGGTAAGTGATACACAAAGTCTCTTGGAGGATGTATTTTGCCTATTCATCAATTTTTTTTATCAAGAAGTGAAAGAACAAAAAGTTGCCACAGGGTTCACATGCTATATATTAGCACATTCTTCCTCACTTTCTGCACAGCTACACATTTCAGTGCAACAAAGACCAGCACTTCGACAACCACATTGATATGTGGAACACATTTGCTTTATACATCCACATTTGACCAGGTGGATCACTCTATCTGGTGCTGGTGGCTGTGTGGTCATAACTGGTCACCTTTAATTATTCTCCAGATTCCATCCATAGCCCTGTGGTGATAGTAACTGGGGATTAGCCACCTTGTCATTGTTCCATACCATCAGCTGGTAATGAGCCCGCAATATGGCTTCGTTTAGTGCACACTGTGTAGGTAGTAGCTTTTCTGACTGGGCCTGCTTCTTCTTGAAGAGCCACCACCTCAAGTCCTCTACTTTGGCTGTTTGTGTGCATGGCAGATATAGCTGGCAAACAAATCGCTCTATGGCATTCATTGTTTCCTGTGTTGGCATTTCAGTTTTGTCAGTCCAATGATTATCTCTTGGCTGGCATTCTGGAAAACTTTCCAACAAATTATTTTCCTTTCCCTCCAAAACTACCTGTATTGTTGGCTCCAGCCATTGCATGGAATGTGGGTAGGGCAGCAATTTTGTCTCTGCCAAGAGCATCCCCAAGCTACCACCATGTGTCTCCCATTTTGTCGTGCACTCTCTAATGGTTTTTATTCAGCCAAGAAAGCTGTCAATTCCATTTTTGTCTTTGGGTGAGATAGCAGCTTCTTCATGGTAATTTTAGAGATATTTGTTGACTCAGTGATGTGATAGGACACTTGTTGCTCACTCCCCTGTCTTCTATTACGAGTTGCCGTCTTCAAGGACATTGGTACATCATACCTATCAATATATATTACTACACATATCGCATGACTTTTTTCATAGAATTGGAAGATGCGACTAATGAAGTGGGGAGCCAGCTGATCACAATTCTTAACCCAGCCAGGTTTGTCCATTGCCTGCAACTTTGCCACAGCATCTACAATTTCGACATTCATGCGTGGAGTAGTGGATCATGGAATCACTTCAGATTGAAATCAGGTCTTGATTTACAAACAAGCAATAAGCGAGCAAATAATCATCTGTCCTTACGCGACTCTACTAGCTTTTCCCCTGTTTTGACTTATGTCTTTTTAACACACTTCTCTATGTGTTGCGGTTTTGCTTTTTCATTGGTGACCACAAATTTATTGTCCCTGGCTGAATGCGTTCAGCAACAAATGTTTCAAAAATGTTACTACCTATTTCAGCATGTCTGAATAAATCATGTTTAACCTCTGCTGGCATGACTACTTTGGTAACCAAGCTGAAAAGAGCTTCACTCTCTACTGTGAAGGGATTTGTGAAGCCTCTGATTGTGGCAGTGAGATCACTGATACTTTTTTCTTGGCGCTGAGGCACACTAGTGGAGAGCTCATGGTGGTAAACTGGTTTAATAGGTGAAAGTCCTGTCATTTCTTTAGCTTCTTGAGCAAGTTGTGCAAGCTCTGGAGAGATTAGAAAAAACTTGGACCGAGGACTTTCATTCAAAATAATGCCTACCAATCCTCCAGGAACCTTCATTGAGCAATTGATTTGTTCCAGAGCATGGTCAGGGCTGATGGCACAAAATGGAACCTGTTGGTTTTGGTTCACTATCCAGTTGCCAAGCATAAATTTGTTACATAGTTCAGGATCAGAGTCTTAGAGGCATTTCATGCCAGAGAGGTAGAAGGGAATCATGCGTGCATAATTGAGTCTGTCATGGGCAAAGAGGTACTTAGTAAACGCTTGCAGAGCCATGAAATGTAGTTCCCAGTTTCCGGTTCTGACTGCTCTGATAAATAAGAGCATTTCCATTATCATTTTCATGTACTGACAAATCACAACAAAAAATGGTTGGTTCTTCTTTGAGTTATTTTTTTTTTTCATTTCCTCCATGATCTGCAAAAAGTCTGGTTTTTGAAGCAGGTTTTTATGTGCAACTTCATTTTTCTCTATATCAAAATCTCTACACTTCCGATCAAGATTTTCAGCGACTGCTTCAATGTCACTTTTCAACAGTGGGGTTTGGCTGGAAAAAACTTCCTGATACAATGTAGATAGTGTCTGTAGGGTGATCAAATGAGAAATAGAAAATATGATGTTTACTATGTCCACCTGTTTTTTTTTGGGGGGGGGGGGTGTGTGCATTGGATTGGTTTACATGGGGGAGGGGGAGTAAAGCCTGCAATGTTTGTCACTGTATTAAATATCGTTCAATACAAATGCCGTTGCTCTAGAATTTGCAGTTCTTTTGTGTATTAAAGCACTTTTTATGACACCCTAGGCGTACAGCAGATACATAATGTTTGGTAGGTATCTTAGCTAGTAGCTTATAAGCTCTGCAATTTCCTTGTTTATGGAGAAAATGTAACATATATAGATCAAGAATGCCAGAACACACCATTTATTGCAAAGAAATAATAATGTTTGGTCTAGCATAAGTTTACAAATACTACAGGACCAATACATGTAAGAAACAGGTAAGGATATATTGAACAAAAAGTGATGAAAAATTGTGATAAAAAGTATCCATTTTTAGACCTCCTTAAATCCCTTGGAGCAAATTACCAGAGTGCCAACATGGTTTTTTAGCACTGCTGACTTGTCAGTCAGCAGAGCTTATAGAATCCGTTTGCGTCCGTCGTCCATCTGTCCGTCCGTCCGTCCTTCTGTCTGTCCATCTGTCGTTAGACTTTTTATATTTTCGACTTCTTCACAAAAACCGCCACATAGAATGTTTTGATTTTGCACATGGATGATCCCCAGGTAGACCTCTACTAAGTTTGCGAAGGAGATGATAATGCAATAATTTTTCTATTTTTTATGAATTTTTTAATTTATTTTTTGAAAAAAATTAAAATATCTTCATCTTAAGAACTACGAAGCCAATTGCTTTGATATTGCACATAGGGTCATCTGGGGTCAACTAGTTCTTATTTTGGCCACCAGGTGACGCTGTAATTTTTTCCTACTTTTTTATGAATTATTGCCTGTTAAGGCTTTTTTCGACTTCTTCTCCAGAACGGCTAAACAGAATTACTTTAAATTTTATTAGAATATAGTTGGACATTAGATAATAAAAGTTTGCGAAAATAATATGGATATGTTAATTTTAAGGAAAGTTATGGGATATCAAACTTCGCAACTATAAGGAAGTGCTGCAGCTGTATATATATATATATATATATATATATATATATATGGCAATACAGTGCATACATTACACTATTGTATTTACCCTTTTGATTTCTCCTCAAAAACCGCTGTATGGAATGTTTTAATTTTGCACATGGATGTTGCCCACGTGAACCTCTACCAAGTTTGCAAAGGAGATGATGATGCAATAATATTTCTATTTTTAATGAATTTTTTAATTTATTTTTTGAAAAAAATATAATGTCTTCATCTCAAGAACTACCTGGCCAATCGCTTTGATGGTGCAGATAGGGTCACCTGGGGTCAACTAGTTCTCATTTTTGCCACCAGGTAGCACTGTGATTTTTCTTAATATTTTATGAATTTTTGCGTGTTAAGGCGATTTTTGACTTCTTCTCCAGAACAGCGTGATAGAATTGCTTAAAATTTTATCAAAATATAGTTGGACATTAGACAATGAAAGTTTGCGAAAATAATGTGGATATGTTAATTTTTGGCAAAGTTATGCCATATCAGACTTTGTGACTGTAAGTGAGTGCTGCCACTGTACATCGGCTGCCATTGAAACAGCAAGGTATGTCAATTGATAATGCATGTACTACCATGGATAAGTCAGGTCGCCCTTTTCAATTTTGTTTCCTGAATAAAGTCAACTATGACCTTTTCTACACTGTCAATTTGTGTCTTTGATAAATGCTGAATCAAATGTACATATCACATGAAGGGATTTGCTATCCGAAACAGACAATTAAGCAAG
The DNA here is from genome assembly GCA_964020975.1 of Hermodice carunculata. Lineage (NCBI taxonomy): Eukaryota > Metazoa > Annelida > Polychaeta > Eunicida > Amphinomidae > Hermodice > Hermodice carunculata. The sequence continues at coordinate 64,475,167 of OZ026620.1, read as the reverse complement.
CAGCTACATATATCTAGTTTGCATTACAATGTTGTGTAACATATATATATATCTGTTCTTTGTTAAAATGTTTATATATCTGTGTTATTTTGTTTGCTATTTTCAAAGCATAAGGATGAATGTTCCCTAAACTGAAATATATGTGTGGAAGTTAAATATTTTCTACAACATGAACATAAAAGCACAAGGTGTGCAAACCTCTTTCAGACATTTTGTATGGATACAACAAGAGGCAGTTTTCTTCCCATCTGCATACTTTGAAACAGTAAGGTAAGTTGATGATCCAACCATTTCAAGTCAGTTCGCACCATTCACTTTCATTTCCTCAGTAAAGTCAACTATGACATTTCTTTTCTACACTGTCAATTTATATATTTGCTAAATCATGCTAAATGAAATGTACATACTACATGAAGAGGATTTACTAGGCCTATGAATATGAAACAGACAGGTGAGCAGCTACTCAATCCAGTTTGCATTGCAAAGTTGAGCAACATTTTGTGTGAATACAACCAGAGACAGTTTTCTTCATGTCTGCTACTATTGAAACAACAAGGTAAGTTCATCAATGATTAAACCATTACAAGTCCCTTCGCACCATTCCCTTTTGTTTCCTGAATAAAATCGACTATCACTATGATTTTTGTTTTGTACACAGTCTAGTTTGTATCTTTCATAAATGCTGAATCCAATGTACATAAGGACTACATACAGAGGATTTATAGTACAAAACAGACAAGCATGCAAACAGCTAGTCAATCCAGTTTGCCTTACAATGTTGTGCAGCGTATAATTATGTATAATTGTGCTTTGTTAAAATGTTTATTTATTTCTACGATTTTGTTTAGCAGTCCTAATCTTGTAAGATCTCCCTGAACTTAAATATATGTGTACAAGCTAAAAATTTTCAAACGACCCTACGTGGCATGGATGGTTGAAAAGAAATGCATGTTTCATTGCTCACAAAAAATTCCAATCGATATATGAACCATTGGACAAAGTTTAACTTTACATGAATGAATGAATTGAATTTACATTTACATATTGTTATTTACGTGATGTCACATAAGGTACAATGTATCCTAAAGTCAAAACTAAAACAAAAAAACAAAAAACAAAAAACAAAAAAAACAAAAAAAAAAAAAACCCCATCAGATGAGCTGCAGTTAATGATGAATATTTCATATTTCTAAGGTTGAGAGGACCGGTTTAAAACCACCAGTTGCCTTTTATGGGTGACTGCCTGTCTCAAGTCAGGAGTGAAATTTGATTCTTCACATTGGTATTAGAAAAGAAATGTTGATGCTTTAGCAAGTCTGGAAACTCTTTGCTGTCATTGTTGGGTTTGGAATTAATGAATATGGACCATGTTTTTCTGTACTATTTGAAAATTACTTCATTGGCTATGTTGTGCTGTGGGCTTTGTTCTCCGATTCATAGTTATAGTGGAGGTAGAGTGTGTTTGTAATGTTCCAGATTCATAAATATCATAAAAACGATGTAGGCCTACTTTACTTTTTTGCTGTAAACGTAGGTGACTGACAAGTCGGGAGAACTAAAAGGTGATAGGCCTAGCAGGTCTCTTTTTATTTTTGACAGGAGTAATGAAATTTGTGTTTTTGGTGGTTAGACCTATATATTTTGGAACTGAACTAGTGTCTGCAGTTAATGATGAATATTTCTAAGGTTGGGAGGACCGGTTTAAAACCACCAGTTGCCTTTTATGGGTGACTGCCTGTCTCAAGTCAGGAGTGAAATTTGATTCTTCACATTGGTATTAGAAAAGAAATGTTGATGCTTTGGCAGCAACAAAGAGTATTATTATAGTGTCGTTTGCAAATTTTTTCCCGCCAAGCTGACATCAGACAGCTGCGCACATGGGAATCGTTGTTTGCAGGTCCTCGCGAAATTAGCCTGTCGGACACTAAGGTTTCTAGTGCTTTTTCTTTCGTTATTGGCGGTTATTGGAGTGAAAATTCCCCCGTGCCTACCCTCAAGTGTGCTGCAGGTGAGTAGCCAGTAATCAGGAGGGATAAAGGCATGCGGTTAGTAAAGTCACCAAAAGGCCTCGGATTTTTGCGCGAATTGCAAAATGGCAGCGGCCAGTGAAGAAATCGATTTTGTGCTTGTACTTTCTACGGCCTACCAACAAAATCAGCGTGTCATCGACAGGTAGAAATTTAGAAGAAATTCACATGAATGAAAAATACAGCTTTCGTAACATTGGAAATTGGAATTCTCGACGTTCCTGCAGAAAAGTGACCAGGTTTTCGGAGCCTCTGCACACGGAACCTCCACCAAGATCTTTTGCAACATAGGAAATTGGAATTCAATTGCCAAATTTCGTACAGAATATTGACCAGGTTATGAAAGCTTCTGTATAGATAACCTCCACCAATTCATAACTGTCAACTTTCCCGTTTCCAGGGGGCGTCTCACGTTTTGAAGAGTCAAAAAAGAAATCTGAAACACAAGGTTCATGAGCAAAATAGCCCCATTTTCTTTGAATTGCCATGTACATGTATATAGGGATACTACAGTCCTATAGAGGCGCTGCGGTCGGGCACAGTCAGATTCGGCTGGAAAGCGTCACAACTACGTCAGTCCTGACAGACACTTTTGACCCGCCAAATAAGCTTTGAAAAACGACTTTGCATCATAGGAAATTGTTGTAGATATGAAGAATGAGGTGTTACAGTGGTAAATGTTTATTATCAACACATGTGCACCCTTTCCCGCTGATTGTTCACTATGAAAGTTGCAAGCGAAAAATGTTTGTCACACTCCAAGATGGCGACATATACTTAGGCGGCACTATGAATGGGGAAATAAACATTTTAAAGGGGAAAGTTGACTTCCGGTTAAGAGAAAAGTTACTTCCTGTTTTACGGCTGGTGACTAGTGAGGTGATATGCAAGAGCAGCTACCACAGAAACCGAGCAAACTAATCGTCTACGTGTTTTCATGTTAATTTTATCAGGAATTCTGGAATGATATGCGAATGAAAGTAAATTTGAGTGAGATACTGCATCCATGGGGCAGGTTTTGTTTTGCTTGCAAATGAAAACAGTACATTTCATTAACACTTTGCATCCATGCAGTTAGTTTTTTTTTTTAATTGTTGTTTTGTTATGTTACGATTGTTTCTGTGTGCATGTTTTTTTTTTTGTTTTTTGTTTTGTTTTCTTTTTTTTTCAATTCCCAAGTCCTTGGCCCTGGGGTACTGTCAAATGTCATATGCTCCCAAACTCAGTAGCATATGCCCCACAGCAGTGAAACCTACATTCAGTTGAAGTCTGCAATTTATTTTTTTTCCCAAGACCCTTTGCCAAAGTAGAAACCTTCACATTTACACTGTTGATGTGTTTTTTCAACAATTACATAGAGTGCATATTCCTTTCTGTGTATACATGCAGTGTCAACAGACAGTTTCTTGGAGAATGCACATATTGCAACTGGGAAATTGATATATAACTGATAGGGTGATTGCCCTAGCAGTATCACTTTCATGCACTTACAGTCATCTAAGCTTACTTGTAGCCATCTAAGTGTTCAGTTTATAGGGTCGGTGATATATATTTAGGACTTTTGAAGAATGTTCAAACTTCTATGCCTATGACAACTTGCATTCACTGCTGCTGGGCGCCTTGTTACCACTGTGTCCCTAACTATTCTTTACCTGACATGTATATGTTCTTAATTTTGTTGTTGAACAGCTGTTGTGTGACCATGAGAATATGTCCAATGTCTACAAAGCACACATATTGCTTTTTTTTTGCAATACACAAGTTCACGATTCGAAACGCATATTGTAGCTTTTAATATTGCGCTGCACCAGTTTATTGTTGCATCCCTATTATCCTCTCTCCAAATGCATCTTTTTTATGACACCACGTCAAACCATAGACAGTCCTTCGACCTCGACTGTCTATGATCAAATGAAAAGATCTCATTGTACTTCTCAACCCTGACAAAGAACAATGCGAGGATGTGGGTAGATTACCTGTGAGAGCCATTTATGTCACAAACACCTTGACCTTTGACTGCGGATTTATCTGAAGTGGGTTTTCAAACTAGGTGGCAAATTTTGTGACCTGTTTTCTCCAAGTTGAATGGACCAATTTGTTTGAAATTTACACACATGCAAGATCATGGTTTAACTTAGGGAGCATCAGTAGGGTTGGCAATATTCCGAATTTTAGTTATGTTTCCAAATTAGGAAAAGTCCATCTTCATGCATCTTGCACATTTAACTTTTTTTCAGTGCTAACTTGTCTAGCCAGATAAAAAAGGCTTTGACACACCCTAAGTTCCTTATAAAAGTCTGTTTTTCCTTAATTTGAAAGTTGTAAGTTCAACAGATTATTCCTGAGCCTGTCATAAAGTTTAATTCAGATCCCTTGACAAATACATATATCATTCGCAGCTTGTAAACACACTACAATTTTTAATTTTAATTAATAAAGACTAGAATTCTGTGCAAAAATGAAAATGTATAGTTTAATATAGAAAGTTTCAGTGGCCCTTTGAACTGTACAGCACTGAACCATGTAACAGATACTGTTGTATGTGTTTTTTCAGATTCTTGCATGTAAAAGGCCATTACAATATATTCTTCATTGTTATTTTCAGGCTCAAAATGAAACATCAAAGCACTTGTACAGACACAGGCCCTCCATTGAAATCAAGTCCAACAGAAAGTCCAGCAGGATTTGTCCACAAACTATCACCCGTAAAACAGGGTAGAAAGCAGCCGTACTTCACATTCTAGTTACAAAGAACTGGAAACGACCAAAGTGGTGATTCTGTTGTGTGTTTCCAACCCAAGAAACGACCACTGCTGAAAGAGTTCGAAATGAACAAGACACCAATCATCATGTTAAACGTCAAAATGGAGATTGAGTCTACTGGTGGAACCAAACATCTGGTGAACGACAGAAGTGTCATTAAGGGCACTGTTGTACCGTATAACTATAACATAGACTGCGGGTACCGAGCTCTAGATTTGGAAGATGATTCAAGTATTCTAGTAGGTGGCGATGAGCAGTTTATGCTCAACGCATCTGTGGTTAAAGTAAAAAAAAAAGTGAAACCTGCAGTAGCATGAGAGGTCTTGCAAAACAGGACATATATGTGACAAAACAAACACACAAAATTCTGTTAGTCCTATATGGCCCACTTTGTAACACAGTCGAAGTAGGCTCCTCCTGCACATTTTCAGCCGTGAAAGTGCGGAGTGTGGGAAATAATGACAAGAACCTTACAACCACACCTGACAGCGAAATCACCAAAACTGCACATGTTCCTGCTGACCTTGAAAAGATAAAGAAGAAGAAGGACAACACAACAGACAAAACTTCCATTGGCAACATAATTTCAGTTAAATCTATCAAGATCACACCTGACAATCAGTCGGATTTGGTACAATGCCAGCATTGCGGGTCAACTACCCTGAGGGAAAATTGTAAACCCGACTGTTCAGTGACATTTACTTTCAAGGCAAGTGTGAACAAACCATCCACTTCAGCAGTACGGGAAATTTTGCAAATTACTGCTTACAGCGATGATTTGAAAGATGTGCACTCTGACCCTGTCACAATTCTTTCAGATGAGAAAACTGCAGTAGCGTTTCTTCTGAAACTGGGACCAATCAAACTCACCTATACAAAAGACACTGCCACAGCAACGAAGATGCAGAAGTGCCCTTCTACTCCAAAAAAGTGAAAGCCACAAGAATATGCTGTCAAGGAAAAAGACAGTGCCAAAGCAATAAAGATGCAGAACTATTCTTCTGCTCCTAAAAAGTGAAAGTCACAAGAATATGCTGGCAAGGACATGAAAGTTTGAATAGAGACACTTTGTCTGTTCATCTTTTTTTCACTCCTACATTAATCAAGATTTTTTTATATATGCAGAGTGTGGGAAATAATGACAAGTACCTTACAGCCACCCTGACAACGAAATCACCACAACTGCAGATATTCCTGTTGATCTTGAGAAGATCAATAAGAAGAAAGACAACACAATCGACAAAACTTCCATTGGCAACATAATTTCCCTTGGATGTGTCACTTCGTTCCTCCAATGTGTTATTTGTAATCAATCTATCAAGGTCACACTTGACAACCAGTCTGATTTGGAACAATGCCAGCATTGCGAGTCCCCCACCCTGGGGGGAAATTGTAAATCGGACTGTTCAGTGACATTTGCTTTCAAGCCAAGTGTGAACAAACCATACACTTGAGCAGTACGGGAAATTATGCAAATTACTGCTTACAGCGACGTTTTGAAGATGTGCACTCTGACCCTCTCACAATTTTTTCAGATGAGAAAACTGCAGTAGCGTTTCTTCTGAAACTGGGACCAATCAAACTCACCTGGCCACAAGAATATGCTGTCAAGGACATGAACATTTAAATAGAGATAATTTGTTAATTTTTCTTCGAACTCTGCTACATTAATCAAGATTTGTTTATATACAAAAGACACTGCCAAAGCAATCAAAATGCAGAAGTATCCTTCTACTCTTAGAAAGTAGAAAGCCACAACATTATGCTGGCAAGAATATGAACATTGAGTAGAGATCGTTTATTTGTTAATTTTTTGTTACTTGTAGAAAGTGAAAGCCACAAGAATATGCTGGCAACGACACGAACATTGGGATAGAGATAATTTGTTTGTTCATTTTTTTTTCTCTCCTACATTAATCGAGATTTATCATGATTTGTTTATATACAAAAGACACTGCCAAAGCAATTAAGATGCAGAAGTGTCCTTCTACTCCTACAAAATGCCACAGGAATATGCTGGCATGGATATGAACGTCTGAATAGACATATTTGTTCATTTTTTGTCTCTCCTTTGTTTATGATTTTCTGCCAAAGCAATGAAGATACAGTAGTACCCTTTTAGTCCTAAAAACTGGAACCAACAGTATGTGCTGGCAAGGACATGAACGTTTGAACAGATAATTTGTTCTTTCATTTTCTTTTTCTGTCCTTCATTTATCAGGATAAATTGGTCATACGTATACAAAGCGAACAGACAACAATGACTGTACATCAAAAGTGTAGTCTTGCAATTTTACAGTTGACAGATGTTTAGTCTTAAGAAAACAATTTTTAAATTCAGACTTGAGGATGCTTTGAATCACAGTTGAATAAGCAAGGCAAAAATAGAAGGTTCAAGCCACACCTAAAAGAGGGCACTTCAGTCACTGTTGGGCTACGCTTGTGTATTCCCATCTCTTCACATTGTAATTTGCAACTCAATAGCATGAAAATTACAGCATATTCAGAGACCAAATTTCACACCATAAATCTAGATGCATAACTGCAAGTGGTACTTGCTATGTAAAGACCACCCTTACAGCCAACAAAAAGTAGTTTCATCCTGCAGGTGGTCTGAAATTGGAGGTATATTTATTTTAACAAGGAAATACAGCAAAGGGTCTTGAATCAACAGTCTTGAGATACGCAGTTTTAAATTGGAGGTGCTCTTTAGAGCACATATCGTTGTACCTCCCAAAAATCGTATAACAGCTGCAAAAGTGACCAGTATATTTAAAAGTACTTTAGCATACAACTAGAGGAATACACAGTTCTAGCACTCCAAATTTTCACAAGTGTATTCAGCTGTGTATTGGCGCAAATGCACACTTTACAGCTAATTGTGACCTTACCTATTATCACAACCTAAAGCCATGTCAAAAACAATATTTCAAAACGTTGAAAAGTTCATAATGGTATTTTATGTATTGAATGAAAAAGATTACTTGACAGTCTCTGTCAAAGTTGAAAGATTTATAGAAAACAAACTTATTCTCTTTTTGTAATGAGGAAACATTGCAAACAAGTCTGGGATGTGAACTTCGAGAATGTGTGAAAGTCGGAGCCAATACATGTTGCTTGGAGCCCATGCAGTAATTCTAAAAATTTGTTGGCCCATGTGCCAGTGAAACTAGAACCTTTATGTCAACACCCCATCCCACCCTCTCTATACACTAGAATTTGTACCTGCAAAATAACCAGAATTTGAATTGTGAAAGGGAGTTTCGCACAGCAGGGCAAGACAAATTTTGAAAAATCCACAGGACCAGTGCATTTTGAAAACCACTGGCCCCCTTGAAAAAACTTGCCCTCCAAATTACTATCTGGGGTTTTAACGTGCAATCAGACATGTAAATTAAATTTTGTGCTTGCCCTCAGAGCTAGTGCATTACCAATTTTACTAGCCCTGCTTGGGATTTCACTTGTCCTGGGCTTGTGAACATGCAAATTAGTGAACTCTGCACCGTTTTGCAAGCCAGTAACCTGCTAAAAAAGAAAATTGGATGCTTCATTAAATCATGCAAATTGGTGAACCCTGCACCGTTTTGCAAGCCAGTAACCTGCTAAAAAATAAAGTTTGATTCTTCTTTGTACATGAAACATTTTGAGTGTACACTGTATGCATACAATTGTCACAAATTTTAAGAACACACAGCTACAAGATGTTTCTCAAATTTCTGTACGGTTTGGTACACTATAATAAGCTTCCTGTCACCAGAAGTCATTGAAACAACAATTAAGGTTAGTTTGATAAATTAGTTATGTGAATTTGTCCAAATTACTTCTTTAGCCATAATAAATAGTCCCATCCAGTGGAACAATTTAATGATTGATTTGTGTGATCAGCAATCGATATATTGTAAATATTGAATTTTATATGCACAGATAGACTTGTGATGGTTCAATAGAACATTAATATATTTTTACCAGTTATTAGTCATGTCTTGGTGACAATGATGAGACTATAATTATAATTACACTAGCAAATAATTTTGCCACTTAATGGAAGTAACATACAAGGCCGATTCAACAACTTGCTTCAATTGGTAAAACCCTCCCTTGTGCCATAAAAATGTGCTCCTGAATTTTTTCCCCTATTTTATTTGACTCGGACTTTGTTTTGACTTGATACTTAAAAATCTTTTGAAGGCTGGGCCAAAACTATGTTTGACAGGTAATTATGAACTCATGTTAAGCTTTATGCCGTACCAAGATCTGCTATACTATCAACTTCAAGTAAAACAGGACCAGTGGAAGTAATTGAGCAAATATGTAACTTACAAGACAAAGTACAAATGCAAAATAATTTTTGTCAGATAGAAAACAACTCCAGAACATCAGCTCTTACAAGCTAGTTAGCCTGACTGGAAAGAGATCAGTTATAATATATTACAAAAGTTAAAAAAAGTATAATATGTAACGTCACATAAGTTAAAAATATATGCTAAAGCCAAAAAAGAAAAAAACAAATAAATGGAAAGCATCAGCAGTCTTTAATCAACCATGCTTTTGGCCTGGGCCTCATTTATTAAGTTGAAAGATCTTAGCCCTCTAGTGACGACCACATGAACAACTCATCTGCGTGAAATACTGGTGTATCCCTGAAAATCACAAAGAGGCTCAGAACGCCAGTTCAAAAGGTTCTGCAGAACACGTGCACATAACCTGTGACTTTCGGACATACTAGCATACTATTGACATACTAGCAGGGAGCTGCTCTGGTTAAAGCGAGCCATATTTCCTTTGGCATTGCACTGTTTTTTTAACTGTGACTCGGCGGGTCTGACACTGAAGATTGAAACGGTCAATTATTGTTAAAAGCTTCAGGACAAATTCCCAAACTTCTGCCGTGCATTCAAGATTGTCAGGCATCAAGGTACTGAAAGTATGGGCGATTACACGTAATAAAACCAATGAAATCGTATTTCCATAAGACAGGGAGAAACATGTTACAATTTTTGTGACAGAAAGGATGGGAACCAGAAGAATGTGTCCTCAAAGAAGCTATTCTTTCTGGGCTGTCATAATGGTTCCCCACTTTTCTGTCACAAAAATTACAATAGCAATAATTAAAACCGAGGAATTGGCCTAGCTAATTTGACCACATTACTCCTTTGAATCTGACAGATTATAATTGGGAGTTGTTGGACACGTAGGGTGACCAGGGAGTCTTGTACCCTGTCAATTGTCCATGCACTTAGCTATTGATGACCCCTGTAACCCACACTGCAGATCTTTCTGCAGTGTGGGTTAAATAACAAAACAAAGTAAAAAAAAAAAAAAAAAAAATAAAAAAAATTAGATCTAACCACACACCCCTTTTCTAATTTTGAGATTGTCCATTTTGGCAAATTTGCGTCTGCATAAAATCAAACTGAGAAAACGCTGCCTGCTGATTGGATGAGGATCTAGGTTGGATTCTTAAAACTATTTGGGTTTATTACATTCTTATTCTTTATATTATCAAAGAAGCTAACTTTTCCCTTCGGACATATTATAGTAAAATTGACCTAAATTGGATACAAAGTAGATCACCCCCAATAAAGTGCATAATGTACAGTGGTCCCCCTCTTATAAGGCCCTCCTCACCAGAAACCATTTCCCTCTACAGAGGCCAATTCTCCATGCAGGAAGCCTTGTATTTTCATTATATTTCACCTTTCACGAGAGGCCACCTCTCTTACATGTATAAAGCCACATTCCTAGTGAATTTTTGGTGGCCTTCCAAGAAGGAGGGCCACTGTACATGTATTATTATTCAATCAACAGTTGGTCAGCACTTCTTCCCTGCCACTTCAGCAAGGTGGTGGTTGTGTCAGTAAAAGAAAAAAAAATTCATGAAAAATTAATAACTTCCAGGAGCATACTTGTGCATTCAAAAAATAAATTCTGGTGATTTTAATACGAGTTTTTTGGTTTTGTTTTTGATTTCAATTACTTTAGATGCCGAGAAAGAAATTTTGGAAAAAGGCACGTAAGGCAGCTACGGATCCGCCAGGAAGGGAGCCACCAACCTGCATGAGTGATGGTGCCAAACAAGATGCCCTACTTAGCATGTCATCCGAAATGTATGCCCACCCTTATGAAAGGCAGTCGGAGGTGCATGCCCACCCTTGTGAAAGGCAGTCGGAGGTGTATGCCCACTCTTGTGAAAGGCAGTCTGAAGAGAGCCCTACGGGGTACAAGGAATGCCCATTCGGGAACCAACAAAATGACCCTGTAAGTACTCATAGTAGAGTCAGAAGTTATGGTGACTTAAATCTGATCGATTCAAACAAATCTTTCACTGTTACCAAACAAGATGATGTGGAAGTTGTTGTGCTATGTGGTACCTTCCACCAGGGAAATAGAAACATTTTTGGTGCAGATAGTGTTGGTATGCAGTGTGCATGTAATGCATTAGTAGCTGCATGTACCCTTTCTCAACATTGTCAGTATACTTCATGTGATTTGAATTATATTCTTATACAAGGTGATAAACTTTACAGAAAGACTGTAAATGAACTTTCAAGACCAGTAACATACTTGCAATTTGATGAGTTGCCACACTGTGTCAATATCGATGACTGCAAGTATACAATACACAAATATGAATCCTTGTCTAGTTGCATATCCATAGCTAACAGAAATTCAGGAAACGCAGTTGCTAGTTTGTCTAAAACGTTAGAGTTTACTTTTGCTATAGCGCCATGTTTACTGTTCAATATGAATGAATAGACAATATGCTTATTCAAAGACCAGTGGGAGAGGTATGTGCTCTTTGATTCACATGCACGGAATGCTGAAGGAATGCCAGATCCTGCAGGCTCAAGTGTACTGCTTGGATATAATACATTACCATCACTAGCTAAACATTTAATCCAAGTTGGTATAAAACTTACTGATAGTTGTCTCAGGTCTGAAATACTTCTTGTGGAAACCATCACTTGCCCTACATCTCCACATATACAAAATGATGACAGCATTGGCTCTCATAGTAATTCGTTGGCAGTCTATTTCAAAGACCAGCAAGAAAAAAGAGTCAAAAAAACATTTAACAAAAAATTATACATGAGAGACTACATGAGAAACAAAAGACAAAATAAAACTGTGAAGCTCACTGAAAAACAATACAAACAGCAAGCACCGTCAGATAAATTCAAGCGAGAAAAAGAGTGACAGAGGTACTTGTTGTCTAGAAAGGAAATGCGTACACATGAGACCAAACGACAAAAAGAAAAACAGACTGAGTTGCTGTCTAAAAAGCGAATGCGGACAGATAAAATTAAACGACACAAAGAATGACAGAGAGACATGTTGTCTAGAAAACAGATGCGTACAGATGAAACGAAACGAACCACAGAACGACAGCGGGAATTGTTGTCTAAAAAGCGAATGCGTACAGATGAAACCAAACGACAAAAAGAACGACACACAGAGTTGATGTCAAAAAGGCAAATGCGGACAGATGAAATCAAACGAACCACAGAACGACAGAGGGAGTTGTTGTCTAAAAAGCGAATGCGTACAGATGAAACCAAATGTCACAAAGTACAACAGAAAGAGTTGTTGTCAAAAAGGCAAATGCGGACAGATGAAATCAAACGAACCACAGAACGACAGAGGGAGTTGTTGTCTAAAAAGCGAATGCGTACAGATGAAACTAAACGACACAAAAAAAAAGCAGAGTTGATGTCAAAAAGGCAAATGCGGACAGATGAAATCAAACGAACCACAGAACGACAGAGGGAGTTGTTGTCTAAAAAGCGAATGCGTACAGATGAAACTAAACGACAAAAAGAACGACAGACAGAGTTGATGTCAAAAAGGCAAATGCGGACAGATGGAATCAAACGAACCACAGAACGACAGAGGGAGTTTTTTGTCTAAAAAGCGAATGCGTACAGATGAAACTAAACGACAAAAAAAACGACAGACAGGGTTGATGTCAAAAAGGCAAATGCGGACAGATGAAATCAAACGAACCACAGAACGACAGAGGGAGTTGTTGTCTAAAAGGCGAATGCGTACAGATGAAACTAAACGACAAAAAAAACGACAGACAGAGTTGATGTCAAAAAGGCAAATGCGGACAGATGAAATCAAACGAACCACAGAACGACAGAGGGAGTTGTTGTCTAAAAAGCGAATGCTTACAGATGAAACTAAACGACAAAAAAAAAACGACAGACAGAGTTGATGTCAAAAAGGCAAATGCGGACAGATGAAATCAAACGAACCACAGAACGACAGAGGGAGTTGTTGTCTAAAAAGCGAATGCTTACAGATGAAACTAAACGACAAAAAGAACGACAGACAGAGTTGATGTCAAAAAGGCAAATGTGGACAGATGAAATCAAACGAACCACAGAATGACAGAGGGAGTTGTTGTCTAAAAGGCGAATGCGTACAGATGAAACCAAAAGACAAAAAGAACGACAGAGAAACATGTTGTCTAGAAAACAGATGCGTACAGATGAAACCAAACGAACCACAGAACGACAGAGGGAGTTGTTGTCTAAAAGGCGAATGCGTACAGATGAGACTAAACGACAAAAAGAACGACAGACAGAGTTGATGTCAGAAAGGCAAATGCGGACTGATGAAATCAAACGAACCACAGAACGACAGAGGGAGTTGTTGTCTAAAAAGGGAGTGCTTACAGATGAAACTAAATGACAAAAAGAATGACAGACAGAGTTGATGTCAAAAAGGCAAATGCGGACAGATTGTCTCAAACGCAAACAAGAGCAGCAGAGAGTTTTGCTTTACAGAAAGTGGGTACGTTCTATTGAACATAAATGCTCACAAGAAAGACACAAAGAGGTTTTGTCTAAGAAAAAAGCAAGATGTAATACATGTGTCAAAGAATATGAACGTTTGAAGAAGCAATCGGCACAAAAGTGTGCAAGATCTCAAAACAAAGAAAAAGAATTGGACAGAAAGCGAAAACAAAGCCTGAGAGCAGATTCCAACAAATATTCTCATGAGGAAGCAACAAGAGCATTGACACAATGTGGACAATCTCTGGACCAGTGTTTTTACATATTTAAAAAATCTATCTCTGAAGGTCCTTCCTATGTGTGTGTATGTTGTGACCAAACATGGTTTCGTGAATCTGTTAAACTAATAAAGGACTCAAAAGAGCTGCTCAAAAAAAGAAATACTACAACCTTTTGTGGAAAATGACATTTCCCCACTTGCATTTGTCTTACATGTCAAGATGCACTTAAAAATGATAAAATACCACGTCTTGCAAAAGCAAATGGTATGTCGTTACCTGTCCAGCCACATGAGTTAGACCTACACCAACAGGAAGAAAGACTCATAGCGCTGCGTATTCCATTCATGTAAATAAAAGAACTGCCTCGTGGTAACCAGTACTCTGTTCAGGGTAATGTAGTCAATGTCCCTGTTGATGTGTCGACCACAGTTAATGCCCTTCCTCGCAATTTGAATGATGATCAGACTATCGTCATCAAACTCAAAAGGAAAGTCTCCTACAAAAGTGTTTACCAAGAACAGAATATCAGACCAGTTAAAGTAATGCAAGGTTTACATTGGCTCATGAATAGCAGTGATCTCTGGAAAGAAGCTAACATTAATATCCATCATAACTGGAAATCTACTATATCAAATGAACTACCAAAACACAAACATCATGCAGAAAATATGTTAACTTCAGAAGACTTGCACAGTGGTCATGAAGGTGAATATTCATCCGGTGACCATGTTATACAAGTATCAATGAACATGTCATTGAAAGTGTAGCTCACAAACATAGAGTAAGTGCAACTGAATGCCCTGACAAGGATGTGGAAACTGATTCAGACGACTTTAGTGAAATTGATGAGACTGATATTGTGGGAAACCTAGACACACTTTTAGTAAACCTGAAATTGATACAAGCACTGTTCTAACCTTTGCGCCTGGTGAAGGACCAACACCGCTTGGAATGTATCAAGACCCTGATTCTGAATACTTGTCATTCCCTACTTTGTTTTGTGGTCAAAGATATACTACAGATTCTGAGAGAAAAGTCAAAGTATCGTATGCTGATACCTGCAAATGGGAATAATGCCACAAAGATAGGAGATTTGCGCAATCAGTATCCAATTTATTTTTTAAGATGACAAAGCTACAGGTAAAGCAAATTGCTGAAAAAATAACATTAGCCTTACGGCGTTGCAAAACAAAGGGAAGGAACTTGAATGCTGATCATGTTTTGAATGAAGAAAGTGTTCAACAGATAGTTCATTTGGATGAAGGGTATCATATTTTCCGCGCCATAAGGAACTCTCCACCTTACTTTAAAAAACGAAAGAAAGATGTGTTTGCTATGATTCGTCAGCTTGGATTGCCAACATGGTTCATGAGCTTATCAAGTGCTGACAGTAAATGGACAGACCTTCTCAAAGCAATTGGGAAACTGCTGGATAAGAAAGACTACACAGATGAACAAATAAATTCTATGGAATGGGCAGAAAAAACCAGACTTGTCCAGTCTGATCCTGTAACATGTGTGCGGTACTTTGACCATCGTGTTCAACAATTCATCAAGATAGTGCTCAATAGCCCACTGAACCCTTTGGGTAAGTTGAGTGATTATTTCTATAGGGTTGAATTTCAGCAGAGAGGGTCACCACACATTCACATGTTGGCTTGGATTCAAGATGCCCCAAAGTATAACGTTGACAGTGATTATACATTACAATGATGAACATGTATCCTACTCAACAGAAGTGCCTGTGAAACTACAAGAACTTGTCAATGCACAGACAAACAAACATTCCAAAACTTGTCGAAAGAAAGGGCAGCCTATATGCAGATTTGAGTTTCCATTGTCTCCAATGCCACAAACAATGATACTCACTCCATTCGATCATGAGGACAACATTGAAAAGTTCCAAAAAAATTTTGATAAAGTCAAGACTGCCCCAGACAAAATATCCTCTGAAGGTACTGCTGAGATGACCTTTTACCACTTTCTCACTGCTATATTGCAAATGACTGAAGAGGAATATATCAACAGTGTTCGCTCGTCTTTACAGAGTCCCAAAGTGTTCCTGAAAAGGAAACCGTCTCAGATACGTGTAAATGGTTATATGAAGTTATTACTGGAAGCATGGGAAGCAAATCATGACCTGCAGTTTATTCTAGATCCCTATGCAGTTGCTGCATATATTGTTTCTTATATCAACAAATCCCAAAAGGGTATGAGTGTCATACTTGATGCAGCATGCAAAGAAGCCAGAGAAGGAAATATTGATTTACGAAAGCAAGTAAAACACATTGGTAACAAGTTCTTGAATTCAGTTGAAACTAGTGCACAGGAAGCAGCATACATGGTATTGCAGCTACCTCTCACAAAAGCTACTCGTGAAGTTGTATTATAAATACTTCAATCCCTGATGACAGAACTTTCTTGCTGAAAAGTAAATCTGAGTTAGAAAAGCTTCCAAGAGATTCTCAGAACATTGAGGCAAGTAACCTCATCAAGAGGTATGCAAACCGACAAAATCAACTTGAAAATTGGTGTCTTGCTGATTACACGTCTGAACTAGAAGTCATATATGCTTCAAAAAATGTTGCTTCCGAATTTGATGAAAAAAATGAAGTTGAACCGCTTGTGCCAGAGGACACAACTCTACATCCACAAAATCTTAACTTCAGCAATAATGACCGACTGCAAATTAAGATAACACTTCCAAATGGTATAACTATACGTCGAAGAAGAAATCCAAGGGTCATCCGTTTTGTTAGATACAGTGAGAAGTCAGATCCAGAAAACTGCTATCGTGAAAGACTGATGTTATATTTACCATGGAGAGATGAATCTAAAGATCTGCTTGCTTCATACAGTACTTACACTGGTCATTATGTGGCTGTCAAACACAGGATAAAAATCAGTAGATGTGAATATGAGCACAATGTAGAAGAACTTGATCAAGCAAGACAAAGAGCAGAAACCGAGGACTTAGACAATGACACAATTGCTCCAAATGCACAGTGTGCTGAATCTCTTGATGCTGATGAGGGCACAGCTGAAAGTACTAGGTTCGGTTTCTTTGACCCTGCCAGACCTGAGTCACATCAGGTGTACAACATTGCTTCAGACATAGGGTTGCCACAAACAACACCAAATGAAGAAAATCAGACTTTGCCTGGGCGCATTCCTGATGAAGAATATAAACAACTTGTTTGTTCTCTGAATAGAAAACAAAGAGAATTCTTCAATTATGTTTTGAAATGGGTCAAAACAAGAGAAGATCCTCTCCATGTTGCATTATCCGGCAGGGCATGAGTAGGCAAGTCACTGGTGGTTCGAGCACTCTACCAGGCACTAAATCGCCACTTTTGCTCTCAAGCAGGACAAAATCCTGAAAATATAGCAGTGCTTATTTGTGCACCCCCAGGGAAAGCTGCATACAATGTTCAAGGATGTACCAATCATCATGCTTTTAGAATCAATGCAAACCAAGGATTCCAACACAAACATCCTGGCCAAGATGTTCTGACAACTCTTAGATCAAAATATGCTCATTTAAAAGTTGTTATGATTGATGAGTTCTCCATGGTAGGGAACCAGCAACTCAACTATATCAACCTTAGATTGCAGCTGATAAAGAATAAACACCAACCCTTTGGGGGTGTCCATATGATATTCGCAGGAGATCTTTTCCAACTACAACCAGTAATGGATGGCTGGATATTCAAAAACTTGTCAAAAGCTTATGGACCACTTGCTACCAATATGTGGGTAGACAATTTCACAATGCATGAACTGACAGAAGTTATGAGACAAAAAGATGATCAAAATTTTGCTCAGATTCTAAATCGCCCAAGGGAAGGCATTCATACCACTGAGGATACTGATGAACTTAACAAGTGCATTGTTGACCCTGCAAAGAGACCTTCTGTTGCATCTATTACACATTTGTATCCCCAGAATCACATGGTTGAAGCTCACAATCAGAATGTATTTGAGCAATCTACAGCTGAGAAAGTTGTCATCACATCACAAGACATTGTTGTAGGAGATTTCACACCTGAAGTGAAGAAAAAAACCCTGAATTGTATTCCAAAAGACCCAGCTAAAACAGGAGGCATGATGTTCCAATTATCTGTAGCTATCGGACTACATTATGAAACAAACAGCAATTTTGATACTGCAGATGGCATTGTCAATGGGGGTAGCTGTCTACTGAAAAAATCCAGTATCTAGCTGAAAGTGAAATACCAAGTGTACTATGGGTTCAGTTTGATAAGCCAACAACTGGGACACTAAATAGAAACAAATACAGAGCTTACTATACGGCAGAAATAAATCCATCATGGGTACCAATATTTGCTACCAAACGTACGTTTAATGTAGGTAGAAACAATATTCCTATCATATGTGCTCAGTTTCCATTGAGACCTTCATCAGCAAAAACTATTCACAAGGCACAAGGTGATACAGTAAATGAAATAGTCATAGACATGAGTGCACCAAGGATTTTCAAACATGCCCACTATGTAGCTCTCAGTCGGGTTACTAAAATGAACAGTCTTCACATCTTGCAGCTTAATGCAGATAAAATTGCACAAGATCCTGTAGCTATAGCAGAAGTGCAAAGACTTTGCACACAGGCAAAGATAGAATTGTGTTTTACACCAGTATATGAATTACTCTAGATTCATGCAAATTTGTATTCCACAATGTTCGATCATTACACCGCCACTTTCATGACATTTGGTCAGACTAAAACTATGAAGCTGCAGACGTTGTTACACTAGCAGAATCAAGACTGACGTCAAGAGATCCAGATGAACACTATATTGTTGAAGGATTTCAACTCTTCAGAAATGACCAACAGCCATCAGAGTCATCCCATATAAGACCACCCCATGGCCTGGCACTTTATATCAAAAACAATATCAGCATTGACAGACAACACAACTTTTCTACAATGCAACTAGAGTACAGTTTGTTGGAAATCACTCACAATGATACATCTTGGTGTGTAGTAGCTGTGTACAGGTCACCATCATGCCCAGTGTCATTCTTTCAAAGTGAATTTGCAAACTTGCCGCAATTGCTTACACCGGAAATGCCCCTCATTATAATTGGAGACTTCAACTGTGACTTAAATACAAGCAGGGCTACCCTTCTTACATATATGTTAGATACATTCTTGTGTCACCAATATATCTGGGAACAAACAACTAAAGATGGTACGATCCTTGACCATATGTTTTCAAACATACCCCCATTACCACATCTGTCATAGAGAGTGCTTGGTCAGACCATAAATTGATTGCATGTCGCATGTGCAGTTTATAAATCTGTGTGATTATGTATTCTACTTTCGTTTTTGCAACAATATATACAAGATTTAATGTATCTTTTCTGCATCGTCTTTCCAAAGACACATTTGATTATATATATGTTTTGGTCATTGCAAAGATTTGTCATTGATTTTCAATATTGTCCATTTAAGGAGCTGTTATTTCATATGTATGGTTCATTTTGAACAGGAACTGCTAGTCAAACATAGAAGTCAAATTAAAACACATGTGCATCAATGTATATATACATGTATTTGTGTGCAATTTATTATGTTAATTTCCAGAAAAAAATCCTAAGTAATAGTTTCGTTATTTGCATCTTAAACATGTTGCATAAAGAGCTCATACAATCTAAAGAATCTGTGATGATTTGTATACCCTAAGCACACAAATGCCAACGTTAAAAGTCGAAATTGCTCTAGATTAAAGTGACCAGATACCATAATTTATGAATATAAATCTCTCCTCACATTTATCATTTGATTTTAGTCTTGAACTATATTAACCCTTCAAAAAGGGTTTTCATGAGAAGTTTGAATTTTTGATAGGCATCACATATTGCTACAACCAGCCAGTATTCTTGATGAGTGTGAGAGTGTTACTGTATCTCAATATACATATACAGGATGATATGGAAGTCTATCCTCATACTGAAATAGACATAAGAAAATGATGACTGAAGAAGTGTTGCATCATATAGAACAGTAACAATGATAAAACAAAAACATTCTAAGAAAAAAAATCTACAGCTTTGCAAAGAAATACAACAGTCTAAGAAAAAAAATCTACAGCTTTGCTAAGAAATACAACCACAAAAAAAATAGTACAACTGCTACATATTGAACTCGTTTTGATCATACTAGATCCCCTGAAAATGCTAAAGACAATGACAACAATATTGTGTGCCACCATAGCCTAACAAGATAACGGATATTGCTGATAAAGGATGCTTTCATGATTATGCAAACATTACATTTCATACTGAGACCAGCTTTTCCTGCACAATTATTAATAGAGGCTGGCAAAAAGTATCTGCAGCTGAAGTATGACTAGCATAACATGTTTCTGCTCCAAGCAACTGTCATGGATCTCATTCCACACCCTGCCCTACTTACTAACATCATGAGATGTTACAAGTCCAGGTATAGTATATATATATTACATACATTATGCTTTATAAAGTAGTACCTGCAGTATATGACCACCCTTTATGCCAGCCAAAAGTGGTCACTTTTGACAGGTGGTCTTAAATGGCAGGTAAAGGTTCAAAAAATATAGACTGCTGTGCCATCAGAAATGTGGTCATAAAAACCAGGTGGTCTCTCATGGCAGCGGTCATATACAGCAAGTACTACTGTATATGCATTAGTCGTAATATCTTTTTTAAATTACCCTTTATGGTTTAAACCAGTCAATACTCAGTAATACAGTAATCCCAACGTCAATCATAGTTAAGATATTTTAAATAAATCTTGCCTATGTAATAATCTTGGAACAACACAACTTTACTCAAATTACACAGAGTTTAAAATATTGTCTAGCATTTTTTATCTGAAAACCGCCAAGCATTTTATTAGCTTCTAAATGAGTGTAGATATAATCAATCTTTAGAAGCTGCATTCTTTCATGTGTGTGTGTCTGTTGGGGGGACAGGTTAAATAATCTTTGATTTATGAAATAAATTTTTTTCTGTTTATCAATTTTTTCTTCATATTGTATATTTTCAGGTTAACATTCAGCCAGGTAGCTCAGGCAACTCTATCCAACATCGACAAGAAAGGCTCGGCAACCCACAGAACCACTGCCCCAGCTGCCTAAGGAGAATGCCCTAAATCCAGATCCTATAAATATGGCAACTAATATAAATTAGAGAAAAAAAAGGACTGCATTCCGCTGACTCTCCTTCTCCTAAAGTTCTGCCATGAAAGAACTTCTTGGTAATCTTAATGTAATATATTGTTCATGGCACCTCTCTTCATAAGCACATTCACGACAAATATCACCAGAATCAAGCTGAATCTACCATTCAAGCGACAGCAGCCTTTTGGACTGGCCGTATAAAAAATTCATGCACATCATGCCAAAATGGCAAAATACTTAGTGCCATTCGAAGCACATCTGTTCCAACTTTACATATTTTTTTCTCAACTGCAGATTAGTTTTTGCAGGGCAGACGGCTTATTATCACCAGATAATGTAAACATGTTGATCCTCATCAAGAAGAGCATTAATCAACATTTCACTACTGGTATTTGTAACTCCAGAAAGCCTTTACAGGAACTCAAGATACTGTTATAACTTCTTCAACATGCGTGTTACAGGACAAAGGATATGATATCAAGATTTTTTTTCCTCTGGACATTATAGTCTTGTTATATATTTTTCTTTTCAGTAGTGCATAGTTTATGGTACCTGCAACAAGACAGAGCAAGTAAACATAGAATGATTTATAATGTTACTATTCAAGAACAATTAGTAATGCATCTGGACTTCATGGTCTTGTATGTTACTATTCAAGAACATTTAGTTGTACACTTAAACTTTCATAGTCTTTTTATTGAATAATATGATATTAAACATTGATACCAAAGTGCCTGTGGAGTTTGTTAAGATATTAACAATTTTGACCGTAAGATCAAATCTGCATGTTGACTTGTATCTTCATTGGTAACGGATGATCCTACGCCCATGATCACTAGAAAGATCAAGTAAAAACTCCTATGCGATATCTATTGGTAGTGTTGATTTTAACCTTAGGCGCCTTCAAAATTTATTTTAAGGACAAACTTTGCTACCACTCTATCTACATGTATATAGCTGTACAAATCTAGACTGCAGTCCATGTGTTCCAATACTGTAAAAGCAGATCCCAGTCAGCAGAGCACAGGAGCATCATGATCCTCTCGTCTTGTTATTTAGACCCTTTTCAACATTTCTAGGTAGGTGGTATACTTTCATCAAAAAATTCACACCGGGGTCCATTTCATACCACACGTGACCTGACTACCTCCCAAAATTGCTGTGGCTGCATATTTAGCTTATAGGGGACTACTGGGGACATTTTTAGACCATTTTCAGCCTTGCCGCTTGTCACATGAATAAATGCTATTTCAGCCCTTGCGGTGGGGCTTGCTGTCGGAATCAAAGTCCCACCCAAAATTGCTGCCGTTTTCCATTTATTAGTCAGGAGGCTTCTCTGGTTAATTTTGAATTATTTTCAGCCTTGCCACTTGTCGCATGAATAAATGTCATTTTACACCCCCTGCTATCGGGTATTTAAGGGTTAACGCCCCAGATGCTCCCAGGCAGAAATGTAGAAATTAAATGTCTGAGGGTCAATCCTCATATTTATGATGTTGAAGCTTTTGCCCTCTCTCGCATGAATAAATAGTCTGGGCTCCCACTCTACTTGGTACTATATGGGAAAATTGTCTGAATATCTTCAAAATTAATACAGAATGAGATGCCACTGGATCTTCAATTGGTTATAGGCACAACCAATGAACAATAGTTGCAGCATTTTAATTTATTCAAGTTTTGAAGACACATACAGATTTGATGCGAAGCAAACCTTTTTTATAATTGTTTAATCATACATTCCGATGGATGACTATGTAAGTTAATGGGGATTGGAATGGTAAATTAATATCTCACCTTGTTTTTCCAATCACCAACGTTATCTATTTTGCGGGTCCCTCAGGAAGCGACCAGATTACAATCTCCTTCTCTGTCATAATATTACTACTTGCAAACTTTCTTCTAAATGGACTTTAGTGCTTTCGGCACATCGTATATGTTCTATGCAAAAACATTGCCCTATCTGTCGATGTGCACTCCAATCCTGGACCCAATGACACATTCACCGTCAATCAGCTAAAGGTATGTCACTGCAACGTTCGTAGTATCAAAAATGACGGAAAGCTGGACGAAATACATCTCCTTGCTCAGTCTGAAAACTTTAATATTGTTACTATCTCAGAGACTTGGTTGGATGAACATTATATAGACCAACTTTTACACATTGAAAATGTTCAACCTCCTTTCAGAAGGGGCCGCCCAACAGGAAGGGGAGGTGGACTTTCAACATATATCCACACCTGTTTACCATGTTTAAGGCATTTCGACCTTGAAAGCCCAAGTTACGAATGTATATGGGTGGACATTTCGACCCACCGCGGGTCAGAGTTCTCATGGGAAATTAATATCGCCCACCTGGCCAAACTGCAGAGATTCGTGATGCATTCATTGAATCTTTGGCCAATTCCATTTCAACAGCAAGCGAGAGTAATCCCCATATTTTAATACTAACTGGAGACTTAAACGACAGGTGTGTCGAATGGGACTCCACCCATTCTGATAGTGAACTTGGTATGTCCCTTTTTAATCTTGTGACACAGTTTGATCTCTTCCAGCTAATAAATGAACCCACAAGAACAAATGGATACTCAACCAGCCTACTAGACCTCTTAATCACAGACTCACCTGGTCTAGTCCTGGACAGTGGAGTCTTGGCTCCCGTCTCTAGCTCTAACCATTCGGTTATCTTCTGTTCCTTCTCACTTTCCTACCGTAAAGACCGGTCCTTCAAGAGAGGCGTTTGGAATTTCAACAAAGCTGATTTTACAGGTCTTAATACTACATTATCTTCTGCTCCATGGGAAACTGCCTTCGATGTTTTAGATTCCATTGAGGATGTTATCTCTTACTGGTCCGACTTGTTCTTGACTACCGCCAAGGAGTATATACCATTTAAAGAAGTTATTATTCATCCCAAGGACAAGCCTTGGATTACAACAGAAATTAAAAAATTCATACGTCAGCGTAATCGGGCCTGGAAACGCTTTAAAAATCTATCCAACACTCCTCGGCCTTTCACTTTTGATGTTTATGTTAGAATTAACTGCTTCTATCAGTATTACAAAAAACGACGTAATAAGGTTGTCAATGCAGTACGACACTCAATCGACTCTTACTTTTCTAACTTACAAATGCAACTGGATGAAAAAAATATAAACCCAAAACGATGATGGAGCCTATCTAAATCAGTTCTAGATTGCAAAATCTACGAAGACGTACCTCCTATTGTCGAAGAAGGCAAGATTATCTCCAGTATCACTGAAAAATGTGAAGTCTTTAACACTTACTTCGCAAGCCAATGTACCACTCATGCTGACATTGATGCTCCACCCCTGCCCAATTTCACATACCACACTGAGGCACGCATGGGCGATTTCACAATAGATGACACAAGTGTCAGTAAAGTCTTATCATCACTAAGACTAAATTCTGCCTCAGGCCCCGACAACATAGGGAATACTCTTCTTAAAAATACTGCAAACTCTAGCAGTAAGCTTCTGGCAAAAATCTTTAACATGTCTCTTAATGTCTCTCATTTCCCCAATTCTTGGAAGCGCTCTAACATTTGTCCAGTGTTAAAAAAATCAAAGAAACAAATTAAAAGTAATTATCGTTTAATTTCCCTTCTTTGTAACGTTTCAAAAGTTTTTGAACGTCTGGTCTATAATCATCTGTACGAATATCCCCTCGGTAATAATCTTTTGACCGAAAAGAATTCTGGGTTCAAGGCCAACGACTCAACTGTTAACCAACTCATCAGCATTCTCCATAACATCTATAATGGTCTCGAAAATTCCAAGGAAGCTAGAATGACCTTTCTGGATATTTCTAAAGCCTTTGACAAAGTATGGCACGTAGGTCTTCTCTTTAAACTGCGTCAACTGGGATTATCAGGAACTATGATCAGGTGGACAGAAAGTTACCTTTCAAATCTTTTCCAACGCGTAATAATTCATGGGCAAACCTCTTCCTGGTTACTCGTCCAGGCTGGCGTACCCCAAGGTTCAATATTAGGTCCCCTGTTATTTCTTGTGTACATAAATGATATTGTCGATGATCTGACTTGCGATGTTCGCATTTTTGCTGATGACACCAGCATTCTTCAAATCGTTCAAAATCAGACAGTCTCATCACAACACCTGAATACAAACCTCTCAATTATTCACCACTGGGGCAACTATGGCGCATGATCTTCAATCCCCTAAAATCGATATCAGTAATTTCCTCTGCCAAAATCAACAAACCACATCATCCCCCTGTTCTCCTTGGCGATACTGCCATACCAGAAGCAGACACTCACACCCATCTTGGCATTACCTGAGACAATAATCCATCTTGGCATGCACATGTTACACGCATCACAAATAAAGCTAGTCAGCATCTTGGACTCCTCCAAAGATTTAAATTCAAATTTTCTCCAAAATCTCTTGTGAAATTATATTTATCAATGATCAGACCAATTCTTGAATACGGTTGTGTTATTTTTGACAATTGTGGGCAAGGCCTGAGTGACCTCATAGAGTCAATCCAATATGAAGCGGCTAAAATATGTACTGGAGCTCTAAGACACACGTCACATGCCAACCTCTTACAAGAACTTGGTTGGCCGACCCTTGCTAGTCGACGTAAATACTTTAAACTGGTGCTTTTTTACAAAATGTTCCATAACTTAACTCCAACTTATCTTTTTAACCTTGTTCCTCCCCCTGCTGCCAACCGTATGCTACGTCATAGCAGTTCTGGTGCCATGCGCCCATTCAAATGCCGGACAAAACGTTTTGAGAATACTTTCCTTCCTAATGCCATTAAACAATGGAATAATCTCCCCTCTGATATTAGAGATTCCCTATCCCTTCAGATTTTCAAGTCTAAACTCAAAGACACCCTGCTAGCAGTCGACTCTGTTCCTTATTTCTATACCAATGGTCAGCGATCTGCCAGTATTTATCATACTCAGTTACGACTAGGTTTCTCTAAACTCCATTCGGACCTCTATAAAGTTAACATCATCCAGCCAGCCTCATGTGCCCGTTCCCACCCAACTGAGATTTTTGTACATTATTGCCTATTTTGTCCTAAATATGCCCAGGATAGACAGAAGCTTCTTCATTCAGTTGTACATTTATTTGCTCCTGGTGTCCATCCAAGTTTAATTATACATGTAGCAAGAGATAGACTAGCCCACATCCTTCTATTTGGGAGCAAAGAGTTATAAGATGAAATTAATGTTTTAATTTTCAAAGCTGTGCAAGAATTTATTCTCGAAACGAGACGCTTTATTTCGTAGTTGAGTTTTAAAATAATGTTATGTCACATTTACCAGTGTGTATGACATTATGCATAATCGCAGTTGTATAAAAAATCATGTATTTAGTATGTCTATGGTATATATGGAACTATGTTACACAGCGTCACAAGTTTTGTATGATGCCTTCTCAATGATAGGGTCACACTTAAACGTTTCTTTTCAATTAGTTCATGTATATGACGCTAGATGGTAACGTTGTGCATGCTGCTTTCATGGTTAAGATGTGCGCCACAGGGGCAGACAATGACAAGGCGGTGTTGGAACACCCGAGCTGCTGGGTGCAATGGTGGCTCCACAGCGGCAGTGTGCGCATGCCGCCATAGTGCTTCGGCCGCGTCCAGCAGTATGCACTCTGCATCGGTTGTCTGGTCAGTACATCACCTTCAGTCGCCACCTGCAGTGCGCATACATGAGAGCATTAGCATGCAGTACCTCCAACTTGTAAAACGTGATCTTACTTTGATTTCCTGTCACTCACAGTTTGATTGCCTTGTTTTGTGACTTTCAGTCGTTGTTTAAGTGCATAGTCTTTGTTTTATTTTTCGTGTATTTTGTCGTGTGTCTTGTATATACATTGTGCGTCTCCATGTCTGGAGAACCCCGTGATTAGTATATTGTACTATTGGGCAATCCAGTTTCGAAATAAATATGATTAAACTAAACTGAATTCACATTTTCGACTTCCTTTCAAAACCACTTGACACATATGTAGATCCACTTGAAACTCAGTGGGGATGTGCCTTGGGTGGGTCTCTACTGAGTGTGTTCAAATGGCCATGCTCCAATGATTTATATACTTCTACGGCTTTCAAATTTTTTAAAAGAGAAATCTTAAATATTGCCTTCTGCAAAACCGCCTGGCCAATTGCTTCACAATTGCATATGGACCCTTCTACACTTTAATTTTCTCAAACAGGCGATGCTGAATTTTTTTATGAAAAACTTTGTTGTTGGTGTGTGTGTGTGTGTGTGTGTGTGTGTGTGTGTGTGTGTGATGAAGCTCACACAGAGCAACTAAAAGGTTACCGCTGTGATCTGAAATTTTGCCTCGTTTTGAAATTGACCCATGAAAGTTGTGAAGTTTGGTGTTGTATTTTACCAGTTGGACATGATTTACCGCGACAGTGGCACACATATAAGTGTACATTTTAATTGGTGCATATGTATATATGCAAACACTTTCCTTAGCGGCATAATATATATGCGTGGACTTGTCGCTGCTCTCTTCTCGTGCTAGATTGAAAGTGACACAGAAGGATAATATCTTATATACTGTATTTGAGCTCAGATCTGCTCTAGCATGGTCAACTTGCAAATATTAAACAATGCACTCGGCAGTATTTCGTTCCTCACTTAAAATTGACCAGGTTCATCTTGATTATTCTCTAGAATCTTGCAGTATTTTCACACAGATAGCACAACTTATGTAATTTGATAAATAGACAACATTTTTGTGTGTTGAAAATCTGGCTGTGCCCAGGTAACAAATGAACCTCACGTCAGATCAGGTAATGTGTTAAACGGGAAAGAACATCCATTCTATACATGTTTCAACAAATGTCAAAGTTACCTGGGCTTAGGGCCTAACAAAAATATATGTTTGGTTCCGGAAGCCTGACAGACCCTACTAAAAAGGCCCAACCTTAAATAAATGGAGCCCCAAAAAGGTACTTTCAAGCCGCCCATCCCTAATAATAATTGATCAAACGAGGCTGAAAGATTTTATAGAGAAAGTGGCCATTGTGTGCCGTTATTTGCAGTAAAGTCAACTCAAACACAGAGTTAAGGGAAAGTTAATTTGTCGACTGAATGTGATGTACAATATATAAGGGGACTTTTCCAGAGTGATCCTTACCTGGAAATGTAAATACAACGCCACACAGTTACCAGCTGTAGGCCCCAGAATAGGGATTCTGTATCAGACACTGAAGTCACCCTGCGGCTAAGAATTAAGTAGCTGCACAGGGCACACGAGGCAAGACCGCCGGCTGAGTGAAATATAGAGCTCAGCAGAGAAGGTGGCCCTGATAGCGGATGCAGGTCCGAAAGTACCAGTGGGTTTTTATACAGCCTAAGTGGTAACAATTCTGCATTACTTCTGATTTTTTTCAAACAATTCATCAGGCAGTAACATGCGACATTTCACTGAACTTCATGACAAGAATGTGAACATTTTCAAACAATCCATTGAATAGATTGTAATATTTAAAACAAGCGTCATCCTTATATCAAAAACTGCATAATAAAATAAGTGGAAGCAATAGCTGAAATATTTCGACCTCCTTGAAACATTCTTGTGTATCATTTGTCTAACCAATTACTTAGAAATGATTGAACAACAGGGTTGTGTGAACAGCCTGGACTCCGGAGACATATAAATATTAACCACAAACAGTTTCAAACTTCAACCTTCAACAAGAAGACTGAGACAGTCCTGTGCTCAGCTGATCTGAATTACACACTCAAGTGGTCCTGTGACCTCAAAAATAATATAAAAGGCACCTTTGTTTGACCATTATTACTGTGTTTTTCAAAATTCCAAGACAATCGGACCGACGATTTTGGAGAAGAGAAGATATAAAATAAATTGAAGACACACGAAAACTTATTTAAAAAAATGAAAAAAAACATGGTCACATGTTGCACAAAGTAAGTTCCTGTGCAATTTAGGAGTTACGGGCCGATAATGTCTGGAGAAGAAGAATGTTTGAAGATTTTGCATAACGCACAAAAATCATAAACAAGAGCACTCTGGCAGTCATGTGGTCAGCACACCTTGGATGCACAGGCTTAAGTGGTCCTGTGACTTTAGGAACAACATTGCGGTCACTTCGCCGTTTTTAACTTCAACTCCAAAAGCAACCTTCAGTTGGAGCTGAAACTTTGTGGAAATGTTACTTGGAGAAAAAAAATGTTCACCAGTTGGTTATGTTGATTATTTCTAATTTTAAAGATTTGTTGTCGATTCGGGTACTCGTCGGCTAATGCATACATTCCCGTTGGTAATCAAGTAAGTCAATGGGGACTGCAATGGTAAATTTATGCACATTTTTGACTTCCTATGCCGATATGTTTGCTGAATCTACTTCAAACTTAGTGGTGCTGTGCTTTGGCTGAGTCTCTAATGAGTGTGTTTTAAATGGTCAAGCTCCGGCGATTTTTAATTGTTACGACAGCCTTTGTTCATTTTGGGGGTTGGAGAGGGAATCTATAAACAATTGTCTCCTTTAACACCACTTAGTTAATTACTTCATAATTTCAAAGGGACAATCGTAGAGATCACTAGACCTCAATATCGCCAATAATTGGCGGTGCAATTTTTATTTTATTATTTTTATTACAGTTTGTTTTATTTATTGAGAGGATTTTTATGTTCTTTTGAAATTTCTGCAACAGTTTTACTTACATCAATTCGAAACTAGTTGGAAATGTATCTTGTGGAAGGGTCAACCAAAGGTGTTCACTGGGTGGTCATATGACTTGTGTCGGATTTTCAACGCACTTTTCTATTCGGGCAGGGCAATGCATACATTCCAATTGATCACCATGTAAGACAATGGCGATCAAATTAATGGTATTTATATATTTTCGATTTCTCCCAGATCATAGGACAGTTTTACACTATACATGGCGGATATATTCTTTGGGTGGATGTTTACTGAGTGTGTTTAAAAGGTTATCAACGAACATAAGTTAACATAACTTTATTTTTGTTCAGTTTCCTTTTTTACAGTTTATATTATTACATATGATTGCGATCCATGCAACTCTGATCATTCGTTTTTCTTGTAGTTTCAAAATTAATGTTGACCGAATCTGGAATCTAGTTTTGTTGGTCTTGATACACACAAGTATTGTAATATTTAGTGGCCTATTTTAAAGTGAGTTGTTATTTTCTCCAACACTGTCATGCGATAGTGTCGTAATTGTTGCATATGTGCCTGCCTGAATATATGATGACCGATTCAAATACATTGAACTTTGAATTATTGTCGATTATTTTTATTGCTCTTTTAGTCAAGTTTACGCAAAAATGCCACTGGACAGCATCGCTAACTCTCAATGCGCTTCTCTGTGAACGAATGATAACAAAAGCAAATTTAACGATGATCATTTGATTTGGATTTTAATAAAAAAAAAAACGAAAACCCCTCGACCAGGGTTGATAACTGAGAAATGGTACTTTAAGTGAAGACCATGTACCTGCATGTGAGACCAGGAGGTTACTTCTGTGTGACATAATGAAAAAGCTTTGGTGTAAATGCAATGAGCAGAGATATCATGGCAAGGCCATCTTTCTTCCATGCAGCACTGTGACCTAATTATGTGACCCAGTGACCTAGTTTTCACTAAGTGTCTGAGTCATTCTTAGAACTAACTCTCATAAATAATTAATGAAGCTACATTCAATATTTTTTTAAGTATTGTGTTAAGGCTGTTTTTTCAATGTAGTACCGTGACCTATATATGTGACCTAGTAACCCTACTTTTCGATAGACACCCGAAACACCTCAATGGCCCCTGTGATAAAAATTTGGTCTCTGTAAATCGAGTATTTTGGTGAAATGGCGTTAAAAATGCATAGGCTGACGGACAGGCAGGCGGACAGACGGAGAGACTCGTAGATGACGACAATACCCTTAGAACCAACTATAATAAACAATTGGTGCAGATACAATGAGAAATAGTATCCTACTTTTCAATGGGGACCCGAAACCCAGCTGCCAGGCCTTAAATTAGGCCTGGCAGCTGGCAAGGGTTTTTGGCTGCGGAATCAGCACTGACTTCAGATCATATCAACTCCGGGTGCACGAGTAAATGATGTTTTTTATTGACCGTGGTTCGGAAGTTGAGGTACACATGCACTTCTGTGTTACGTATTGCTGTGAACACATGTTGAAAGTGTTGATACTTTAGGGTGACGTTCTTTGGCACCTATTTTCCAGCTTGAAGCCTTACACAGTTTTATTCGTCGATGCAGGAAGACATACATTTGTGGAGCTCTTCACATATGTAGGCACTCTACATGCTTAGGAAAATAAATTATATGAATTCAAGATAGAAAGAAATATTGGATAACATATTAGGTAATTCAGGTGTACAAACAGAGACAAACATGTAAACATACTTAGGAATATAAACAATTTGAATTCAACATCATCTTGAGAGATGTTTTGCATAACACATTATGGTTTAGGTCTACACAGACAGATATATATTGCATGTCACATGTTATGCTGACATGAAAAATAGACCTATATGAAGCTTAACGTTTTTTACACACTATAATCTACACTCTGCAATGCACGTATGAAAGGAAAACGATAAAGTGATGATTTGTTGAAAGTGCTTCTAAAGTTGACGCCTACTAACTGGTGTTGCGCAGTGTAGAATTGGTAGGCTTGTATTGAAAGTGTTGATAAGCATGTCATTTGTGGTCATTCGTTTTCCACTTTACGGCCCACGAGTTGCGTTGTCAGTGCTGGAGTACCTCCATCTGCAGCTTCTTTTGGCACCATCATGCGTGAGCGTGAATAAAAAGAATTTAAAATCTTTTTCTTGATTAACAAATGTACGGCATTACATTATGAGGACATTAGGAGCACACAGAAATACTATTTACATGTTAGGGAATGGTGCTGGTATGAAATGAAATTACACATCTAGACTGATATTAATTCATAAATGGCTTTCTAAAAAGCACAAAACCTAAAACATATTACATATTGTGTTGTTCTCGTAGGCTTAATTTCAGCATAAGGCTTCGCGAGCAGTTTAAGCTTATTCACCCCTGAATTCAAGCCAGGTTAAATATAAATCTGCAACTAAGGGGAAATTATGAAAATTCTTTTCTCGGTACTTAACAATGAGTGCGGAGAAAAGAATTTTCATAATTTCCCGTTACTTGCAGATTTATATTTACCCTGGCTTGAATTTAAGTATTTGGATAAATTGATGAAAAAGGACTTTCAAATGTTTAGAAAATTATCAAACAACGCAAGATATATTGATGGCATTGTTTGCGTGAATGTACCAAATTTCAGTGAAATCGCTAAAGAAATTTACCCAAAAAGAAATCCATTTGAAAGGTAACAATTCAGATGGTTTCATGTATGTGTTTCTTGTTCTAAATTTCAGGACTTTGCATCTAAATCAAATCTATTTACAATAAACCGGAGGCAAGAAAATTCAGAGAAGTACTTTTGATCAAATATTTTTACAACGTTTGCGGTAAATGTCCAGAGATTGTCAGAAAGTTTGGCTTCAATTAATTTAGAGATTTTAGTCTTGCCTGTTTTACTACTTAATTTTATTTTTTTAGCATCATTCTGTTTTAATATTCACCTTTCAGACATTTTAGGCTAGCTTGTTTTCTGTTAGGTTAAACCCCCAGGGGCTATCGGTAGCAAGCGGCGACATACGACAGTTACAAGCTTGCCTGATTGTACTTGATATCTGGTTAAGAAAAATTATATTTTGATTGCATTTTCTTGACTTAAAGCCAATGACTTCTATTCATTTTTGCCTAAGTGCACATTCACTCAATGTCAAACAAGTACTCACATTTGACTGTATTTACTCAAATGTCACAAACAGGACCCATTATGTTGAAACATCGACTCAAGATTGGCAGCGAAATAGAGCTTGCTTGTTTGGAGACTTTCAAAGTGAGGAGTAGGTGTAATCATGGGGGATTTAGTTTACATTTCTGGTGCAGGATGTCCATTATTGCAGTCCTTGTTAGGATTTCCCTCGGTTTGTACAGGTGGTTGAGCTGCAACTGTATATTTTACGATCACTAGTACTGAATATAATGCCCAAGTTTGTTTCTACTTCAGTTATACACTGGCAGGTGGTTTACCTACTCAGAGAGACATGTGCTAGTACAGGCTCCGAAAGATGTTCTGAGTAGTTACCTGCTGAAGACCCTTTAATTAATTTGGGCTAATGCAGCCTATGTCAAAATTCTACAGAAGAACGTGTGCAATATGGACAATAGTACCTTCATATGTGTATAGGTTACACAGTGACAGATTAGTTTATGATGAGTAAAGAGTTCGGACTGCGGAATTGGGTAATGACTACTAGGTAGTGGTTCTGTACAAAAAAAAATACACAGACAAATATGTCAGAGCGTCATATAAATTTCACAAGTTAGGAGTTAAAGTGACTGGGGCGAGTACTACGTTACCCCTATAAATCTTTTTTTCTTTTTTTTTTTTTTTTTGTGGTGTCTTGAAAACTTAAATTATTCCCGACCAGCATTTGAACATCTGCAAACATATTTCACACATTTGATACACATGTACAATAATAAAGTTTATATGCATAAAAAATTGCCCCATACCTCACTCACACATAGGCAGGGCCTTGGGTCTTACATAGTGAAGAAAATTCAGCACTGACTGGTGATTTTTCCAATTATCATACATAAACATCTGACAGACTTTGTATCCTATTTTACCTTCAAATCTCTCTCTCTTTCTTACTCTGTCTGTCTGTCTGTCTGTCTGTCTCTCTCTCTCTCTCTCTCTCTCTCTCTCTCTCTCTCTCTCTCTCTCTCTCTCTCTCTCTCTCTCCCTTACTTTATGCCAGACTGGAAAGAGACACATACAGGCAAGGATTTATTCAAGTTTTGTAGACACATACAGATTTGCTGCGAAGCAAATTTTTTTTCTAATTGGTTACTCATACATTCCGATGGATGACTATGTAAGTTACTGGGGATTGCAATGGTAAATTCACATTTTCGACTTCCCTTCCAAAACCACTTGATACATAATTCATGCATTTGAAGCTCAGTGCGAATGTGCCTTGGGTGGGTCTCTACTGAGTGTGTTCAAATGGCCACGCTCTAGTGATTTTAATACTTCTACGGCTTTCAATTGTTTAAAAAGCAAAATCTTAGATAGTGCCTTCTGCAAAACCGCCTGGCCGATTGCTTCACAATTGCATATGGACCCTTCTACACATTAATTTCTCGAACAGGCGATGCTGATTTTTGTTATGAAAAACTTTGTTGTTGGTGTGTGTGTGTGTGTGTGTGTGTGTGTGTGTGTGCGTGTGTGTGTGTGTGTGTGTGTGTGTGAGTGTTTTTTTTCCACTTCATTTTCAATACCGTTCCTCGGATTGAGCTCACACTGAGCCACTTAAAGGTTACCGCTGTGATCTGAAACTTTGCTTTGTTTTGAAATTGACCCATGAAAGTTGTGAAGTTTGGTATTGTATTTTACCAGTTGGACATGATTTACCGCGACAGTTGCACACATATAAGTGTACATTTTAATTGGCGCATATGTATATATGCAAACACTTTTCTTAGCGGCATAATATATGCGTGGACTTGTCGCTGCTCTCTTCTCGTGCTAGATTGAAAATGACACAGAAGGATAATATCTTATATACTGTATTTGAGCTCAGATCCGCCCTAGCATGGTCAACTTGCAAATATTAAACAATTTAGACAGTGTTATTACCATATCCAAACCGTAGTCCTAACGAAACAAATCCAAGTCAATTCCGACCAAAGGCAATGTTCCTTGGTATATATAGCTGAAACATATAAATTTATAGTTCGTACTTACCCAAAAGAGACCAAAACGTAAGTGCAAAGGTCCATTGGGGGGAAAAACCTTATCTAGTTTTCACATGACAGAATGCAAAAAGTTTTGTTTGAAATTAGGGACCGACCATTTGATACTTACGGGGGGGGGGTGCATTTTGTATCAATGTACTTTTTTTTTTTAATGCACACAAGATGTACATAATTTTTTTCCCTCTGACCTCAACGTACATTTTTTTTGGTGAAGAAGTTTGTGGGATGCACGTGTTCTTGAACTGCTTTATGGTTAACATTTACAGTACAATCAATAAAGACGAAATAAACACAACATTTGGTATTTTGGAAAATTAATATTGTACAGTAAAACCTCTCTCACCGAACACCTCCATATACTGAACACCGCTCTATACTGAACATCATTTCTTGGTCCCAAGTATATACTTCCGATGTAAGCAGACCTCCCTATACCGAACACTTTTTTCTGGTCCCAAGGGTGTTCGGTATAGGGAGGTTTTACTGTATATTGAAGGCATAAAGGAGACATTAATTTGTGCATTTTATGTTTACCAGTGAACTATGGTACTATCAACTATCACAGGTTTGCTGAACATAGTACGGAGTTAAACCTGACTTTGCCAGCCATGCCACATAGGGCGAAGCCCAAATGTGCTATGACTAAGGCCAAGTAAAACTCCGTACTACGTGAAGCTAGCCTGTGATAACGATTTTATCATATTTTTAGTAATAATTATGTTGCTCGCCTGCTAAACCGTGATATAAACCATATCACCTGTTTGATTTTCGTGCTGCACAAACTTTTCTGCTAGCACTCGAAAGCAAGGCTCGCTCGCTAAAACAATATCGATATAAACCGTATCACCTGTTTGATGAATATACCAGGTGTTTGCTGCATGAGACACTGAGTGTGGTTATACATTTTGGAATAACAAACCAATAAATTCTTCTTATTATTACTAAAAATATGATAATTCAGTATCTTGTCTAGTCAACATGATTAACACAAACATGTATTCTTATTTGCGCAACCAAAATACTGTATGTTTCTTCTAATATATATATATATATAGTTGAAACATGCTAATATATTAAGCAGTATTGTATTTATATCCAATGTTCTTGTGTACTTTGGATTCTGCAAAAAAAGCGACATTCTGAAAAAGTAGTGTTTCTTATTGTTATTTCTTCATATCCACACCTATATGTGTCCTGGCAAGCCACCAGCTAATTGTGGTCTGCACCCAATCTAGATGAACTAGTTTAGTAACTATAGTTTTTCTGTTAATAAATATATACCCAATCTGGATGAACCAGCAAAATATGCTATTAACTCATTCCACCCTGAAGGAAAAGTATAGACACATGTGTTTTACATGGATTGGGAATCTGGCAAAGCCAAAATAAATCCCTCTCCAAGGCAGAGATGTTGGCATATACTTTTCTACCTTTTATTAGTGGAGGAAACCGAAGATCTCGGGGAAAACCACCGTTCACGATCGGAGAGGTAGTTAACTCCAACCACATGCTGCCAAGGCCGGGATTTGAACACAGGTCGCAAAGGGGGAAGGCAAGAGCGTGGCTGCCCTGCCAACCGTGAACCCCTAGAGGAAGATTGAGTCATCAGCTTTTTTTGGCATGCCCTGGGCGCATTGCGCCCAGACCACGCCAAGGAAAGCTGTTGACTCAGTCGACGTCCAAATGTGGTACTGAAAGTGTTAATTGCAGTTATTTATGTCTTGGCCACCCATGGGTGCTCTAGAGCCCAAGAATTGAACAGGTTTTTGTTACTATTATTGACGGAAGTTTTCGGGCCCAAATTTATAGGAATTACAAGATTATCGAGCCAAATTCATATTAAATATTGTATTTTCCCACCATTCTCGTAAATGCTTGCAACCAATTGACCATTTTGATTTGTTCAAGCACCTGGATGTATCAAACAGATGGCTTGATAATAACAACCTGATCTAAGTCATTCACATACAATTTTAATTTTTATTCACACTATGCATATGTGCATTACGTGAAGACTAATTTATGCAATTTACTGCAATAAAGTGCTAAAAACTTATCTACCAAATCTCGTATATTTTGTTGAGTTGATTGAGTGCATGATATAGTCACCGTTGGCAGTCTACTCTAACTGAATAGAGGCACTTGTTGTGAAATGTGAATTAAACCCCTACTCATAGGAACTTTGTTTTCCTTTCTGAGAAGCTTTTAACTGGCATCCACCATGTTTTTTTCAGCTCTGAAGATCGTATGACCTCTCACCCCTATGGGGAGGCTTGTGACATGATAAAAGACTATTGGAGACTGATGAAAGTCGATGGAAGTCTACGGGCACTTGGTTTGAAAGTAATGTACATACATTCCCCATGCAATAGTATCCAATGGAAGAAAATTCAAGATCGATAATTTTATCAACGTGTCTTTCCAAACCAGGATAGTACTATTAAAATGCTAAAATTACCATCATTGCTTTCAATTAATTAAGAACTATTTAACAATTGATGCTTCACATTTCTTTTGCTGGGGACAGGGTATTGATACCTGAGTGGCCGTGTGAAAAATAAAACTTTAACAGCATTGTGAAAATCCTTCTCTTGTATTAATATTTAGATATTTTATGATATTTACTATAAGTCTCAAATGGGTGGAGTGATGACTGCAGGACTCTCCTTAATAATTTGATATTCTGCATTTACATGTATAGAATTGCCATATCCATACTGGGTTACAGAATAATCTGCACAATGTATATAGCCTGTAAAGCAATAGAACAAGATGACTCTTCTGCGTCATTCAAATTGGCATTTCGCAACAAATGGTGGGCTCCCAAGTTCTCAAGTAAAGCTATTGACCCACTAATACACGGAATTTGATGCGAAAATAAACAGTTTTTTTTCTTGGTTAGCCAAAACGAGAATAGGAACGTGGATGTATCAAATATTTCGAGAATCAGACATGTACGTATATAAAAAATCTAAATGCCACTATTGATACTATCTTTTTTATTAAAGCAATGGTTCACTCGGCCAGGCTAAAAAGCAAAGTCAAGTTGGGATCCTAAGAGGATCAGTAGTAGGACCGGTTTCGCCTATGACTAGGCTCATCAGCTACTGAAGTAACGGTCAACTGCACGTACTATTTATATTGGACGTAACACCAGGTTTCCAACGTACATTGGGTACCTGTGTTGTGCGAACGTTGCTCTACTGTCCAATCAAACCGGCCTACCTGTCTGGGAGGACAGGTAAGAAGAAAATTTCAACCAAATTTGGTTGTTTGAGAACTTTCTAACCATCCGTGGTACTGAGGTCACGGGGTGCAAGATAACTGTACCGATTTAGGTCAGTGAGTGTGAATGGGTAGATTTGAGGTCTCCATCACATGTAATAAAGATATGTTATGTAATAAAGGAATAACTTCGGGGATTCCAAGTTTTATTAAAACAGTATCTTTTTTAAGAGAGGAATGACGTACTTTATTTTTTTCAGGTGACACTACGAAGGACATTTTTTTCAGCACTGTTGGGACGTACATATTTGTTTTTAATAAAATGCATAGCCCCCCCCCCCCCAAGTATCAAATGGTCGGTCCCTTCCTATATTTACATTAGAATTGCGTAACATGTCAAAATTTGAATTTAAACACCAAAAAAAGTTTCCACGTGAACACAGGATAACTAAATTTGATACTAATATTATATTTATTATGAAACATGGTTAAGTTCTTCCATGTTCCATTCTCACTAGAAAAAACAGCACAATAGGCCTAAAATTCGTTACAAAAATATTACTCACATCAGTTGAGTAAGTATTCCTTACATTTTGTCACTATATTCAAAAGGATGAGAAAATAGAAGGCCTGTATTGTTCAACATGATGCCTGAGAACTTAAATGGTCCTTATTTCATTTTATATTTGTTGTAATTATAATAAACTTTATGTTCCAGTATTGAAAGTTCGATCAAGCTCATAGTAAAACAATCTCAGCTACAACATTGAAATACATTAACATATTTCTATGTGTTTTACTGACACTCAGAAAATACCTTATTAATATGTTCATATAAATCAACATGACATTTCTGTAGAAAATATTGATATTTATCTTTAAAGTTAAGAAAAACCTTTTTTAATCTTATTTTGGAAAACCCCTGTTTAATAAGTCTTCCAAAAAGTGATTTATGTCTATCAGCAAAATCTTTAAAATCAGTACAGTTTCTTGCGAAAGCAGTTAGTCTTGAGACACAGACACCATAAGCAGGATTGATAGGAATATTACTACTTATATATGGATAATTTACTATATCAAAATTGAAATCATCTCTTTAATCATACACTTTTGATTCTAATATACCACCATCATTGAATAGGAGTAGATCTAAAAATGAGCATGTTATGTTCGATTCAGTGGTTTCTTTTAGTTCCAGGTCACTAGGATAAATTGATGTAATGTAATCTTTTAAATGTTTGTTGTTGACACTTAATAAATCATCTATATATCTGAAAGTTAAATTAAATGATCTAGCATGGTAATTTTTATCTTTTGCCATTTTCATTAGAAAATTATACTCGTGATAAAATAAATAAAGATTACCCAAAAGTGGCGCACAATTTGTACCCATGGGAATTCCTATGACCTGTCTAAAGACACTATCACCAAAACGAATGTAAATATTATCTATCAAATATTCAAACAGTTTTATAAACTCATCATAGTCAAATGCATGTTGACCATTCTTAGCAGAATCACCAAAGAAAGCATGTTTATGACCAATTATAATTTTCTGAAATTTATTTTTCTCAAAAACTTTTAAAACCAATGTTTGAATGCTACGTTTCAAATCTGCATGAGGTATTGCAGTATAGAGAGTAGAAAAATCCCAAGATGATATGTGCCTGTAAGGCGAAACATTATCTGTTTGTAAAGCGTCAAGTAAACTTACAGAATTCTTTAATATCCAAAACCTATTAACTCCTGACGTTGATTCAATTCTTTTACAGTAATTATTCGCCAGTATTTCGTTCCTTACTTAAAATTGACCAGGTACATCTTGATTATTTTCTAGAATCTTGCAGTATTTTCACACAGGTAACACAACTTATGTAATTTGATAAATAGACAACATTTTTGTGTGCTGAAAATCCGGCTGTGCCCAGGTAACAAATGAAACTCACGTCAGATCAAGTAATGTGTTAAACGGGAAAGAAAAACCATTCTATACATGTTTTTCAACAAATGTCCAAGTTACCTGGGCCTAGGGCCTAACAAAAATATATGTGTGGTTCCGGTAACCTGACAGACCCTACTAAAAAGGCCCAACCCTAAATGAATGGAACCCCCAAAAAGTACTTTCAAGCCGCCCTTCCCTAATAACAATCGATCGACCCAGGCTGAAAGAAATTTTATAGAGAAAGTGGCCATTATTTTGCAGTAAAGTCAACTCAAACACAATTTTTTTTTATTTCAACTTGTCTAAAGGGATAACCCGGGCCAGGGAAACAACATAGCTGCAAAGCCAAAGTTGTTCGGTGAAACAGCATAGACCCGGATGTTCGGTGATCATTATCGTAATATTTCGCAAGGTTCCAGGTGTCCGTTTTCTGAGTTACCAATGCACACAACCATTAAATTACTTTTAGAACATGACTTACTGTCTTAAGTTTAATCTGCCCGCTCGATTGTGTCTTAAGTAGCTATGCCCGTTCGTTACAAATCCAAATGCCACACGATACCTTGTGAGCTGTCACGTGGTGAGCGCCATTTTGAACATTGCACAAAGCAATAATTGTGGAACAGTCGCACAGAAATACATTTGATTTGGATATCAATATGAATCGTGGCCACAACATATATCATATCCTTACTGATGCTCTGAAACATTTGCAATATATATATGTTTGATTTCATATATTATAACCCCTCACCCACCCCATTGTTCCCATACTAAGTTAAAAACCATTGGGTGCAGAATCCACAATTTTCGAAATGGCAATCAAGTTGATTGGATATATTGAACAGGTAGTATCCAAAATATATGTGATTAGTGTTAAGGGAAGGTTAATTTGTCAATTGAATGTGATGTACAATATATAAGGGGACTTTTCCAGAGTCATCATTACCTGGAAATGTAAATACAACGCCACACAGTTACCAGCTGTAGGCCCCAGAATAGGGATTCTGTATCAGACACTGAAATCACCCTGCGGCTATGAATTAAGTAGCTGCACAGGGCACACGAGGCAACACCGCCGGCTGAGTCAAAGATAGAGCTTTGCAGAGAAGGTTGCCCTGATAGTGGATGCAAGTCCAAAAGTACCGGCGG
Organism: Hermodice carunculata; assembly: GCA_964020975.1. Classification (NCBI taxonomy): domain Eukaryota; kingdom Metazoa; phylum Annelida; class Polychaeta; order Eunicida; family Amphinomidae; genus Hermodice; species Hermodice carunculata. Next base: position 64,433,948 of record OZ026620.1, on the reverse strand, counting down.
GTTTATATATAGCCTATGTGGTAACAATTCTGCATTACTTCTTTTTTTTTTTTCAAACAAGTTATCAGGCAGTTACATGCGACATTTCACTGAACTTAGTCGTGACAAGAATGTGAATATTTTCAAACAATCCATTGGATAGATTGTAATATTTAAAATTTACTTTTCATGATCCCTTCTTAAACAAGCGTTATCCTGATATCAAAACTGCATAATGAAATAAGTGCAAGCAATAGCTGAAATATTTCAACCTCCTTGAAACATTCTAGTGAATCATTTGTCTAACCAATAACTTAGAAATGATTGAACAACAGGGTTGTGTGAACAGCCTGGACTCAGGTGACGTAGAAATATTAACCACAAACGCACACTCAAGTGGTCCTGTGACCTCAAAAATCATATAAAAGGCACCTTTTTTTGACCATTATTGCTGTGTCTTTCAAAGTTCCAAGACAATCGGAGCGACGCTTTTGGAGAGGAGAAGATATAAAAATATTTAATGACACACAACAATTGATAAAAAAGAATGAAAAAAATACATAGTCACCTGTTGCACAAAGTAAGGCCTACGGGTCTGTGTTCCTGTGCAATTTAGAAGTAACTGGCTGATAAGGTCTGGAGAAGATTGTTTGAAGATTTTGCATAATGCACACAAAATCGAAAACAAGAAGACTCTAGCAGTCATAAGCTCAGCGCACTTTGGATGCACAGGCTTAAATGGTCCTGTGACTTCAGGAACAACATTGCGGTCACTTTGCCGTTTTCAACTTCAACTTCAACTCCATAAGCATCCTTCAGTTGGTACTGAAACTTTTTGGAAATGTAACTTGTAGAAAAAAAGGTGTTCTCCAATTATCATACAGAAACATCTGACAGACTTTGCATCCTATTTTACCTTCAAATCTCTCTCTCTCTTTGTTTCTCTGTTTGTTTGTCTGTCTGTCTGTGTCTGTCTCTTTCTCTCTCTCTCTCTCTCTCTCTCTCTCTCTCTCTCTCTCTCTCTCTCTCTCTCTCTCTCTCTCTCTCTTCCTTTATGCCAGAATGAAAAGAGACACATGCAGGAAAGTAAAATGTCATATAAAAATGAAAGTCTCCTGTATTTCTGCTTCAGCACAAGGATGTGTACTTGCATTTTCCATGATTTCATGATATGCACACATAATGGTTGTGCTGACTACCATAAATCCATGCATCACCATGTAACTGAATGCTGATTGTTTATGGGTTGGGCTGAAAAAGATGAGGCAAGTAGGAACAAAGAACAAGTTCGAAATGTGGCAGAAAGTGAGAGATTAGCATGAATCATAGGGATGAAGGGGCGATGCCATGAAGTTGAATAGGGGTAGACTTAGGGAAGGGCTTTCTGCTGGTGTGCTGGGAAAGGAGATGGGGTGTGTTGGGTTGTAGGAGGACGGAGATAGAGTTGGCAACTGATGAAAGGGACAGAAAGTAGCGCTTGCAAAGGCTTCAATGATTCTAGCTGTGACAAGACAAGCTGGGGCTTTGGGTACGACAAATGTGAGATGCAACAGTGGGAAAATTATTTGTTTCTTTGTTTTTAATGGCTTCCTCTTTACAGGACTGCAGTGAACAAGCGGCACACCACTGAGAGAGTATTATTAAAGGAACAATTACGTCAAACAACCGACTTCATACTGCGATTTGGCAGCATTTCAGTTCCCTTGCCCAGGTTTAACTCTAATTGGATAACCCAGTCTGCAGCTTTCCAAGACTGGGATTCCACCGATTTTTGCCTAATCAGCGGGTGGATAAACTGCTGATTTTAAGCATGTCATCCCAACAAGTCTTGTGTAGATTGTTTTATTCGAAATAGTTCGATTAGTGACAGAGCTTCAAGACAGACGAGAGGTGCCATCTGGGTGCGTTTCCTTGTGTGGAGCCCGTGAGGGTTAACACTGCTTAGTGTTTTCAAATATGGCGTCATGGAAACTTAATTGTATTATTTCACAGATCATGCCAGTACAGTAAGCATAGAAAGACCACTTAGTCAGGTTTAAACAAATATCAAACTGACTTCAAACAAAATTCTTGCAAAAATGGGGATAGATGTGTATTTGAGCTGATTTGGTTAGAATCACATCCACGCCAGAAATATACACAAAGTAAAGGCTGTGGATATGGGACATTGGCTCAAATCCGCCTTGGTCTCGGCCAGCATTTGGGTCACAGTACAAATATTGAAAGAAAAAGATCCTTCCTTAACTAGTTAATACATCAATACAAACCTTTCACTGTAATAAATCAGTAGGTACGCGTTTAAATTAACTTTAAATGTCACCGTTCTGGCTTCGGTCAAATCCACTAGCCTTCCAATATCATATGCTTTACACTCATGCTGCAATTTCATCTGGTTTTGTTAAGTAAGCCTGGAAATCTGTCTATCGGGAACTGAGGTAAACATGTCATATTGTGTAATGATATAGTACCTCAATAAGCATCGCCTTCAATAATAAATACGCTGTACTACTGCTACGTCCAAGCTTTGTATCCAGTTTTAAAAAATCATGTCAATCTCGAAAGAAGACCACATGCCTAAAGCTGTCATTATCATGGATCTTTTATATTGACTTTTAATAAAAATGCAATTTTACGTTTGTTTATTTTGGGAGTACATATGTTTTATAGCCACAAATACGAAACTGCCAGTTTTTATTGTCTAAATTAAAAATAAACCAAATACTGATTTTTGGAGAATAACTAACCCAAAATATGTTCAGGTAACAGCAAAATATTGTTGAAACTAAATCAGAAAATTGGCATGATTTGTATCAATTATATTGTTTGACTGCTTCATATAAAAAACGTAAAAATCGAGCAAATTTGAACTTTCAATTTTGACTTTTTGGGACACATAAAATGCAGCATAAATGAAAAAATTATTGGTAAACGCGGTTCAATACCCTCCGCCAGCTCAACCAGTCAAAACCATAGAATAGGTCCTTCGCTGTTTACCGAACTGCGTTGCAGATCACCCAAGCATGGAGCACTTGAAAGATACTGCCTGCAAAGCGGGGAAAACTCACATGCAGGATAGCATCTTCATGGTTCGTGTAGTTTTCCCTGCATGCATGATGAGAAGGCCCTTGGCGATGTTCATATTGCTGGTCAGTGTGAGTCAATTTCGCACGCAGCGTTTTAAGGAAATACTCTTCAGGAGGTTTACCCCTACTAAAAATCTCTTGGAAGGAAATGCTTTAACCACAGATTCTGAGGGAGGCTGTGCCATTAATTGTTTGAATGGACTAAACTGCATAGGATACCGCTTCTGTAAAGGTACGAATACTCCGTGTAGCCTTCTTGATCATCACTGCCCGGGCACATTGCAGCTAACGGTAAATCTCACTTGTCGCCATGCGCGTATGTCAAGACCAACGTGTGGCGATCTGGATTTTTTGATATCTGGCATTCGGGGAAGTGTTAAGGACAGTCAAATTACGTCATCGTCTTTTTGGCATGCAACGGATTCATTGCCGCCGGAAAAATCACGTCTTGACACAAGCCCAGGATGGGCCCCTGCATCAATCACCTTATACGATTGGTTGCAGTATGACCTTCTTGTCCCAACAGAAGTCTTTGGGATTGTGACTAAAGGACGTAATGGTCGGGGTAATCAGTTTGTAACGTCATACAAAGTCCATTACAGTCTGGATGGGATATCATGGAAAAATGTCACGTATTGCACAGGGCACACACTCATCTTTGCGGGCAATCGGAACAAGAACACTGAAAAACGAAATCTTCTGCCGGCTCCAGTTATGACACGTTACTTGAGAATAATTCCACTCACGTATTCCGGTTACAAGACCATGAGGGCAGATCTTCTTGGATGTTTTGAGAATACATGATTCAGCTACACACTAACCTGTGAGGTTTTACGAACGGATTGAGTTGTTGTTGAAGGCTGTTTTTCTCACCAAGCTTTTTCATTTTTTTTTTATTTATCGAGGCCTACTTACTTAGCCAAAAGACATGGCCTTTTTCGTGAACTATAAATGGTAGGGCGTTTTGATATTTTTGTGAACCATGAAATAAATTTAATAAATAAATTATTTAAATAAATCAGCTTTTAATCAATCATAAATATTGAATTAACAGAAAAAAACTGTAAAACAAAGATTTGTCATGTGGGTTGAAATGTACGTTGTCATCGTGTTTCACCATGAATTGTGAAAGCAACTTTTTTTCTGTAATTCTTCACGCTTTGTAGAAATATTGAGTTCGAGTTTTGATATGGTAATAGTGTCAATTATTTGAACGGGACTCCCGATAATCTAAAATTAGGATTTCCAAAAATACGGTATAGATGGGCTCAAGATGAACACCTAAAGGTAGGCCGAAATGAACTTTTGCACAAGTGCATTTTAGAATTGTAAGAATCACATGCATAGGAATCAAGTGTCAAAATGTTATTTTAATTGCCGTAAAAACATTTGGACACAAAGTGCAATATTATTTTTTCTTGTTTATCATCACTGCCCTTAGTTTTTTAATCCAATGACCTTGTCATGCCTTTTCAGAGATTTGGAGACAATATTTGCAATCTGATGGAAATACAAGCTTAATTAACTAGGTTAGGTGTATTATATATCAAACTAAAGGTTAGAACATTAAGATTTAAAATATGCCAATGACATTACAAATTTGCACATTAGAAGGTCATGTAACCTATTTCTAATACATACTATTGCTACATACAAAGGCTGCAAAATATTTTTTTGAATTCCATTGTTAAACAATTTTAATAGTTTTGCAGTTATCAGTGATGATTTTCAGAGATGGCCAAAGTATGCATTTTTAAAATATCTATCATTATGTAATGGGAAAAAGTATTACTCATGTACATGGGGAAGAAGAAGAAAAGAAGGTAGCATTTGATAAAAATACCACATTTTAGGCTGTCTAATGTCATAAAATGAGAAATATCCTATTCAGTGATGTCCTAGCAAGCTGAAATAAAACAATTTCAAGTGAAGTCAAACTTGGACAAGTTTAATCATAAAAGTCTATCAACGTAATCACATTATTATCACCTTATTAATATGCAAGTTAACTGGTCACATAGCAATGATGTGCCAATGAGCTGGGCTCTGTCAGATATACAGGGCTACAGTCATCAGCACATGTTTTTCCAATACATGGCACTGGTGACACCTAATATGCTAATATGTGCACCAGTTCATTTTTTCAGTTGTAACAAATTATATTTTAACTGAGAGATCACGATACACACATTATATGTAAATTAGTTCATACATCATGTCACCCAAGAACAAGACGGCTGCGACACTTGGGCTACAATCATGTGACCCTGTATGTCACTTAGCAGGGATTCTCCCACCTGGCAAAGTACGAACAAGGCAGGTGATATGAACACGAAAGATTACTCGTTCTGATAGTATTCTATAGAGAATAAAACAGATTATTTCCATTCACAATATATAAGCGAGCACATCTGCCTTTAAACTTGGCAGTAAATTGTAATATTTTTATTATAACGCACTTATTGGATTCACAGGTATAGATATTGACCTGACTTGGATCAACATGATCACATGCTAGTACCTTGTCCACTGCAATACCTCATCTGCTAAAGCTTTCACCATTTAATTTTTAACAAAATGTAATATCTTATTTTTTATATAAGATATACAAATACAAGTTTATTCATTCATCACATGACCAAGAACAACATGGCTGCCATGCCTGCTCTGGAATAGTGTGGCCTTGGATGTTGCTCAGCAGGGAGTCTGCAACCTGGAAAAGTACGAACAAGTGAACATTCTCAAGACAATAATAATAATAATAATAATAATAATAATAATAATAATAATAATAATAATAATAATAATAATAATAATAATAATAATAATAATAATAATAATAATAAAACAAAAATGAGTTACTTTAAAGATTATGCTGCAGATAATAAACCAATTTCATTACTTTTATTCACAATGTGTACATAGATCACATTTGTTTAAAATTTGGCACTAAATTCTAGTATTAGAATCATAATGCTCAAGTCAAAAAACAGTTTTAGATATTTACACACACGTAATTTTGACCAACTGATTACTACAAGTAATGTACTGTGCATGCTGCAAGACCTCGTCTACTGCAATTTTGATTATCCTTTAGCAATGGGATCTGTGTTACATCATTCATAACACTTATTGCCAGACAGCATGTAAAAACTAGAAAAAGTTGGGACTATTGTTGCCTGAGTAATCATGAGAGGATGAAATCAAAACATTCAAAGGCACACGTAAATGGTGAAGGTAAAATAATCCCACACAACAGTTCTCAGAAACATTATACAGCAGGACTGCTTCTAAATCGTTCTTCGATGCTGAACTTTGTATGGTAAGTTACCATACTGCTGATAAAGGAGTCGACGGCTGCTAAGAGATGTAACCCCCACCCCACTCCATCATTCTGAGGGTAATTTTCCGTGCAAAGGAAAATTTCAAAGTATGAACACCCCCCCCCCCCCAACCGCTTCAATTCTCTCAAGAATGACCTGTCATTATAACTGTTCATTCATCAAATAATACCATAGGTATTCTTACTCATTCTTAGGTAAAGAACAAAACAGTTACACTGTCCGTTAAAGCAGAAAGGTATATTGCAAACATCACACTTAACATAAATTTATACGTCTCTGTTAATTTTTTTGCTTTTTTTTGTTTGTTTTGTTTTGTTTTGTTTTTGTTTGTTTGTTTTTAGCATAACATGCAGTTTTTTATTTCGACATTCCATGCTGCGATTAACTGGTGACCTGTCCTTATAACAATGGAAGAGACTATTGGGACTTGACAGTAAACTGATAGACCACCAAGTTTTGAAGCTCCTCATTTTAGTTATCCAAATCTTATGAGCATGATTGTTCAGATAAATCGGGACAAGCGTAAAGTCTCCTAGTAACTGTTCTTTACAGGCACCCCCGCTCTACCCTTAACTTCTTTGATCACTTTGAAGAAATGCTAGTGCACATGGATAATCCAATATATGAATCTGTAATAACTGGCGATTTCAATATTGATTTTTCTCATGTCAATATTAGCGGATCCTCGGCACACAAACTCAATGATTTGATTTCTACATATGACTTTAATCAAACAATCAAGGTCCCAACGAGGATTACAGACTCTTCTGCGACGATCATACTATAACAAACATTAAAACGTGAACATCTGGAGTTGGGATTGTTTCAGTTGCTGACCAACTGTTTAACTTTATAGTTCTTGACTCCATTCCACATAGAGCCAATCACCGCTATGTGACTTCTAGGAATTTTAAGAGATTGAATACTTGTGATTTTTTAGCTGATTTACATATTATACCACGGCACATTATCGAATGTTTTGATAGCATTAATGATGTTTGGCTAGGTTGGAAATTACTTTTCACTGATGTTATTGAAAAACATGCCCCCGTCAAAAAGATTCAGAGCTCAAAAAGCCAAAATCCCTTGGTATAGTGAAGAGATTGAAACAGCTAAATCTCTCTAGGATCAATGGCACTCAAGAGCAATTGTATCCAATAATATAGCTGACTGGTCAAATTGCAAAAAGTTGAGAAATAAAGTTACATCCTTGGTCCGCCAAGGCAAGTTTCAACACTATTCCTCATCAGTAAATAATAACAAAGGCAATAGTAAGGAAATGTGGCGTGTGCTGAAAGATCTTGTACCTAAATGTTCACAAAATGGTATTACTTCCTTAATTATTAATGATACATTCATTAATAAATTTTCTGAAATAGCCAATGAATTCAATTAATTCTTAATTGAAATATTGGCACTCATGTATTTATCTAAACCAAATTCCAAGTTCCACTAGATCAGCTATTGACTACCTCCTCGAGCATATGCCACATTCTCCTGGACATTTTTCTTTCAGCAGTATCTCCGAACATGATGTTTCAAAATTTTTGGCTGCACTACCACAATACAAAGCAACAGGTCTTGACAATATCCAATCCAAACTTTTTAAAACTGCTTCCCCAGCCATATCAACTAGCCTAGCTTTTATCTATAACAAATCGCTCAAAACAGGAATTGTACCTAATGAGTGGAAATTTGCGACAGTTTCAGCTGTAATCTATCGAGTAATTTTCTTTCTTAATTGTTCTGATTTTAAGGTTTTGTTTTAATAAGAATCATCTGGCGAGATCACTAAATTTATGTTATAGAAATTGTTGTAAGCTGTCCACCCGAAACGCTTTGCCCTTACATACCTCCCCTCTGTAATTGTAGAACATCTCCTGATATACGCAACAAATTACTCCTAATGTGTTTCTTCCATATTTGGTAATCTTCCCTAACTCCGTAACCTTCTTGAAAAGCATTCCATTTTTTACTGCACCCTACATCAGACATTCCTGTCTACGTCATCTGTATCTTTTGGTTTTTATTTTGGCCCGCACCTTGATCTCGTCAGAGTGGATCGACCTGTCTGTATGTATGCTATCGAACCTGTGAACCTGTGACTACAATTTGTACCAACTTCAAACACCAGAAGTGTTGAACTTTTATTTTTACACAACGAGAAGTACAAACCCACAATACGCCATATGCATGGTCTAAACCAGAGCTTTAAATCTGGAGCTTGGTTACAAATGGTGCCATGACCAGGATTTTGAAGAAAAAAGAAGATACGTACTTTATTTAGCACTGGATCAAAGGACGAGACGGAAACTTCAAACAGAAATGGCAAGGTAAGTAGTCTTGCAATTACCACTTTGGGGATTGTTTGTCACTGTGTGCATTTGAATTTATTGTACAGTGGATTAGCTAACTTTGTACAATGGAGAACCAGATTCTGGACCAAAATGTTCCCCAACCTGTACCTCAACACATACAAGTCCCAGTTATTCCTCCCACGCCTGATTTTTCCCAAATATTGACAGAAAATTTAAGAGATTTGCAGTATAAACTTAGGCTCCAAAATTTGGCTAGCCAAGTGCAGTCATTTTCTGGCCAAAACAGTCGTGATCTTAGAATATGGATACGTGACATGACAAAAATCGGGTTAACAGTGGGCAATTCAGATGATAAGCTGAAGATTTTGGCACTTCAAACACTTAAAAGCCCGGCTGCGGAATATTATTCCCGCTAAATAAGGCAGAACCCACAAATTACATGGGCAGCTGTTTTAATTGCACTGAGAACACGCTTCTCAGACTACACAGACCAACAGTGTGCATTGCAAAACTTAAAACAAAAGGCAAACGAAAGTGTGCAAAATTTTGCCTAGCGAATTATAGACTTGGCTGAGGAGGCATTTGCTACGGTAGACTTGTCACCAGGACTGATACAACAGCAGTTACATGATATATTCCTGGACGGTATCCAAGATGACCATATTGCAAGAAAAATAATTAGAAACAGGCCTGAAATGCTTGATGTCGCTCTTAACATTGCTGTGCAGGAGCTATTAACGCAGCGTACATTTAAGCTGTGTAGAAAGGAAGAAATCCCTATGGAGGTAGATGAAGTAAGCACTAAGGCCTCAGCAAGTTCAGAAATAGGGGAATTAAAATCCATGTTGACTGAAGTCTTACAAATGCACCGGAATAAACCTGCAAAAACCCCAGGGAAAGCCACAGCAAACGGTAAATAAAAACCAGCCGCAGAATAAGAAGGACAGTTATAACGGAAAACCTTTTGCCTTTATGGCTGAAGGCACAGTAATATGTGCTCATTGTTCAAAAGTTGGTCATCGCTGGAAACAGTGCAGACGTAGGAAGCATGAAATGACAAATAATCAGACTACTACTCAGGGAAGCTAGAAAGCCCTGGACAGAGTGGAATCACTGTCCCAAGTGCTATATTGATGGCCAGTGAATTGATTCCAATACACACCACTGTAGTGCGAATCAACATAGGTAAATTAACCACCTGGGCAAAAGTTGATTCAGGGGCAGACATTTCCATTATGTCGGAACAGTTTTTCAAGAAATTGCCTTCACGAGGTTCAATTACTTTACACCCCAGCAGAATAACAAACCTTACAGGTGTTAGTGGAGACTGACTATCCACACTTGGAACTGCCAAAATTGATTTTGTAATTGACAAAATAAAAGTTGCCAGAAAATTTGAAATTGTCTCAGGAATTCAAAGAGATGTACTTTTAGGCAGTGACTTTCTGTCAAAAGTCCAGGCTACACTTGATTATGAAAGTCGTACCCTGTGTATTGGAAGTGATGTTATTCTGTTAAAGAGAAAATTTGATCTGAATCGGCCATGCTTCTTGATTGAGACAGATCAAAAAGTGTCAATAGCACCCCATACTGAACACTTTGTCGAAATATCCCTGATTGGTTCACCAGATGGTGGTACTTATTGTGTGTCTTACATTGACAATGCACCAGCCTTTTCAGAGTACCCAGGGATAATAGTACCTGAGTGTTTGATTGCAGTACTTAGGGGTCATAAACCAAAATTAAGGGTTGTAAATGCTGGTGAATTCTCAATTAACTTGCCAAGCAAGAGTATAATTGCCTTGGCTGACAAAATTGAAGAACATGAAATTCAAACTGTTGACTTACCTGTTGACCCAGTTGTTGACTTAACCACCAAAAACGAATCTGAACCTGTCAAAATTAGCTGTAAATTGGACCGTGTCCCTCCACATCAAAAGGAAGCCTTACAAACGGTTATAGATAAATACCCCCATGTCTTTGCCACAAAAGAGATGGACATTGGCCGTACATACGTACAACTGTTAAAATAGATACCGGTGAAAACAGCCCTGTTAAATTGAGACCCTACAGGACACCCATGAATCAACGGCCCAAGTTAGAAAGACAATTAGATGAATTATTAGAAGCTGACATTATTAGACCCTCTTGCAGTGCCTATACTGCACCACTAATACTTGTTCCTAAAAAGAGATGGTACTTCAAGACTAGTTATAGACTACAGAAAACTTTATGAAACAGTGGGCAAGACCCACAAACATTATCAGACCGGAACATCAAGAACAGCCAGATCCACTCTCCGGTGGTGCTGGTTCCCGGCCAGATCTATCCCATCGTTATCACTTAAGGCCAAGACCACCCAGACCTCAAACACAGGTCACGGGCAAGCGCTCAGGTGTTAACCTAGACCCACCAGAAGCCACAGAACCAAAACACTTCAAATGGCTTGCTAATGTACCCATGGAGATAGGCGCTATTCTTTTGTATAATACAATACACCCAGGGATTACATTCGCGCTAGGTATTTCATTAGGGCTTCTGTACATGTCACTAATTGCAGTCCCACTCAATTGGTGATATGTCTCAAGTCATGATCATAATGGACATTGATATGGCCATTTCACTGTATCAAAGTCACGAATGAGTGCAGTCAATAAGTGGATCTGTTCTCTTATTTTAGCATAAGACTTGTTTCTTATGAGGGCCCAAGAGGGGAACATATACATGTTTACATGTATCAGTCATGGCAGATTGGGCAACCAACTTGTTGTCTATATCTGTCCGTGAACAAATATTACTGTTTTGGATGCTGATAGGCTTGTAATGACCTTATTGCAAACCGTTATGGAGGCATCCATAGTCTCATGCATAACATAAGGCTGTAGGACCATTAGCCAGCAAGGTCACACATGTGTTAAATTTGCGCTAAAGTGCTGTAATTAGAATAGGTGCCACAATGACCTTATTGTGCATCGTAATGATGTATCATTGTTCAAATTATCAGTCACATGATTAGCCACGAAAACATTTTGTTTCAAAATGTGGAAGTGATTTCTCATTATTGTTTTGTTAATGTGTTCAATGAGTAATATAATTAATGTGTAATCTAATTTATTATACGAGCCAGAATATATACTTAGGAATGCTACTCTTTTATCTTTTACAGAAATTCTATGGTACTACTTGCACTGATGCTTGTTCACACCACATATGGGACTGCTGATATCCACACGTATTTTACTCCTATCAAGGAAGTATTTGCAACATACTCTACTTGGATGTTGACATTTACTGTCAACTTGGCTCCATATCAACAGCAGATGCGAGCTTTGGAAACAGAACTCACTGCAGTCAGTTCTGCATTTCAAAAACTGCCACTTCAAAAATTGAACAAAATGAGCCAAAGTGCACAGCTACACTTTGCTGTTTTAGCCAACCACACAGCTGAAATAACGGCAGCAGAGTTTGATCAGATTTGGCACGAATATTGGCAATTGGAAGATGCTCTTTCCCAATTGTATACATTGTTGACTGGCAGAAACAGATTTAATAGACCAAGACGACCTAAACGTGCTATACTTGAATTTATGGCACCCGTCTTGAAATTCTTGTTTGGAACTTCAAGTGAAGGAAACTTAAATAAACTGCGAAAAAGTTTTCTGAAACCAAAGCAAGGTCAACTGCAAATAGTTGAAGTACTTGAAAATGGTTTAACCCTTCTCAACAAAACACATGCTCGTGTGCAAGAAAATAGACGCAATTTTAACAAGCTTGTTAATGCTACACAAAGACTCCATACTTATGTTTCACAAATCAGATCGAAAGTCTTGACCATGGAACCCCTGCTTATTTTCGCACAGCTCCATGCTAAATTAAATTATTTGTTTCACATTGTATAGTCTTCTCTCCGTCAAACTCACGGGGACATTCAGACACTGCAAACTGCTATCCGTGGTGCTAATAAGGGTAAATTGCCCATGACTCTTGTCTCCCCTGCTAGATTGCAAGATGATTTACGCAAAATTGTCAAACGCTTTCCAGCTGGATTTACCTTTCCGACCGACCCAATGAAAAATATTCAGTGGTACTATAGACACTTGCACACCATGCTTATTCCTGAAAAAAAAAGTCTTTCATATAATTAATGTAATTCCCTTAGCTAGACGCCATGCGCTCTTTACCATCTATGAAACACTGACATTGCCTATACCGCACCCAAAGCTAAATTTAATGGCTCAATATGAACTTGAAGCTACCCATTTGGCAGTCACTCAGGACAAAACTGACTTTGTATTGCTAAGTAGTTCTGAACTTTCAAAATGCACTCTTCCAGATACATCTTATTGTTCCTTTCAGCAACCTGTCTTAAGTAGGACACATAACCCTACATGTATTTCCGCCTTGTTTTCCCAAGACCACTTTGCTATCAGTCGTAATTGTAAGAGAAAGCTGTCCACACACAGTCGCTTCCCAATGGCCTTTTATTTGCAAAACAGGAAATGGCTAATTGCCTCCAAATCTAAATTCACTCTCCATATAAACTGTCCTACGAACGCTGGTGATCATTTACACCCATATGAAATCATTCAACCTGTTCAAATCATTACACTGAAATCTGGATGTCTTGGTATCTCTAGTCATTTTAAACTATTACCGTATTTCAAACGCCAATCCACATCCTCTGCCCAACCTGTCCTTTCCACTCCTGCTGATGTTACTTCCTTATTATCAAAAGTTTGGAATTTTTCCAGTGTATCCGTAGAAAAATTGAGTTCTCAACTTGATGTGGCCTCACTCTTACTGGAGCAAGTTAATCCCTTACCTGTAGCCAAATTACAGCAAGTTCTGGACCATGCTAAGTCTAAATTACAAGCACCCTCTTCGTTTGATGTGAAAACAAATCCCATCATGATTGCTGCAATTGTATTTCTGGTTGTCGGCGTGATAATTAGCATTGTTTTCGTATTTCTATATTATCGGTACTCTAAAGTTTTGCCATGGAAACGTGTAAAAATTGTAAGTAATGTGCACAGTGATAACATGAATGGTCACTTTAGCGGTGATTGTGAGTTACTTCCAGTCATTCCATTGCTGTCTGATGTCAACCGACCTGTCACTCGTGCCGCCCACCCTGGGGAACCAGTGCATCAATCAACCATGACGTCAGCAACTGTGTCACCGGACCCTGCCCAGCAGTCTGACCAGCAACATGTTTCACCAGAAGTCTCACATATGGATGACCATTCGGCTATGCCTAATTAACTCAAGTCAATGACTCCCTGACGTTGCCTTCCATTCAGTTACACACACACACACACACACACACACACACACATATATATATATATATATCGCTATGTCACTTTCACTGATCCGCTCTTTTCTACCTTCTGGACATTTATTGCACATTTACAAGAAACTCTTGGTTTTGCTACCCTGTGCTACAGAACTGTGTCTCTATCGAATGCTTTCGGGACATTGTATGGTGGCCACACTGGTCACTTTCCATTGTCGCGGAATAATGTCACCAAACATCACTATAACTGTACATGGACCATTGGGCCAGGCCAACCAGAACCTGGATCCCATACATTCACATGTCTGGATGGTAATTTACGTCAGTTGTAGACACAGTAGTACTTCACACTACAGGGATAACTGTCATTATGCAGGTCTCATGTCAGCGACCAGCTGATAGACCTCTCCGAGTGGATTGGTCCTTTGGTGGATTTTCCTACCTGGCTATGGATGTAGCAACTTCCATCATTGTATCCATGTGTGCCTTACTGTGGTCCCTATGGACACTCAATACTGAACCGCTTGATGCATTCCAGTGGCTTATAATTGACGATTCTGTGCTCATTAGCAGTAGCTTATACTCTCTTTTATCTAGTAATTTTCTTGATTATGCGTTCGCATAATGAGACGCACGAGACGCATAATAAGATGGCAATTTTTTTGCAATTTTGACAAATTTTGATAAGTAAAATGCCGTAAAAATGAGCACATGCAGCGAGAAGATGGCAACAACAAAAGTTCATGAACACGTGGACTGATCATTTTATTCATTTACGCTGGCTCAGCATTTAATGGACATTATCCTATTTTAAGTACATGATTATTAACAATGGATGCTGATAAACTATAAGATTATACAGATGCACTTGATGAATGGACACTTAATAACGGCCCATTATTGGTCCTAATGTGCCTTTCTGGGCGATGGGCATCTGTAATCTATCGAGTAATTTTCTTTCTTAATTGTTCTGATTTTAAGGTTTTGTTTTAATAAGAATCATCTGGCGAGATCACTAAATTTATGTTAAAGAAATGTGTAAGCTGTCCACCCGAAAGAGTTTATCCTTACATAACTCCCCTCTGTAATTGTAGAACATCTCCTGATATACGCAACAAATTACTCCTAATGTGTTTCTTCCATATTTGGTAATCTTCCCTAACTCCGAAACCTTCTTGAAAAGCATTCCATCTTTTACTGCACCCTACGTCAGACATTCCTGTCTACGTCATTTGTATCTTTTGGTTATTTTGGCCCGCACCTTGATCTCGTCAGAGTGGATCGACCTGTCTGTATGAATGCTATCGAACTTGTGACTACAATATATACCAACTTCAAACACCAGAAGTGTTGAACTTTTATTTTTACACAACGAGAAGTACAAACCCACAATACGTCATATGCACGGTCTAAACCAGAGCTTTAAATCTGGAGCTTGGTTACGCAGCCATTTTCAAGAAGGGTTCTAGAACTGACCCTGGAAACTACAGACCCATCTCCATCGTACCAGTAATCTCCAAACTTCTGGAAAAAATGTTCACAGGCAGATCTACAGATATTGCTCAGAACACAAAATCCTATGTCTGGAGCTGTCAGGCTTCCGTCCAAAACACTCAACACAGACTAGTCTTCATAGATTAACTGAATCCTTATTTGATCAAATTCAATTCGGAAATATAACTGGCCTTGTTACCTTAGATTTGAAAAAAGCTTTCGACACAGTTAATCACAATATCCTTCTTGCAAAGCTTGAACAAGGTTGAACATTATGGATTCAAAGGAACAAGTTTTCATTGGTTCAAGAGTTACCTTTCTGACAGGAAACAGATTGCTTTTATCAATGGAAACTTGTCCCAACCCATGGAGATTGGTACTGGCGTTCCCCAAGGGTCAATTCTTGGCCCCCTCTTGTTTATTCTTTATGTAAATGGTCTCAGTGTCTCCCTCAAATAATTGTAAAATCAACTTATATGCAGATGACACTCTGTTCTATTATGCTGACAAATCCAAAGATGCTGTCTCACTTTATTACAGCAAGAGCTAATCCAAGTAGCTGATCCAAGTAGCTGACTGGTTGCATGAAAATAAATTAAGTCTCCACCTTGAAAAACAACTTGTATGCTCATTTGCAGCAATCACAACAGAAATTCCATCAACTGGATCCTTGATCTAAAACTCAATGATCAAGCTATTTCCCAATCAGAGGCTTGTAAGTACTTGGGTGCAACGCTTGATCAGGAGGTGAAATATGAAAAGGAGGTTGATGAGGGTGTTACAAAAATAAAGAGAGCTCTTTGTATTTTTAGCAGAGCTGCAAATTTCCTTTGTGCAGACTCCAAAATTTCCCTGTACAACACCTTTGTGTAACCTCATTTTGATTATTGTAGCACAGTCTGGGGTAGCAATCTGAAGAAAGCTGACATTGTACGCCTCCAGCGACTACAGAACAGGGCAATGAGAATAATATAACAATGTCACCCTAGGACGCACACCCTTGACATGCTGAGGACCCTGAAATGGATGAGTGTCAAACAGAGATTGTTCTACAATCTCTGTATTTTTCTTTGGAAAATAGTTAATAACGAAATCCCACCTTATTTACAAAATATCTTTCCTCCAGTGACCGAAGTCCATTCTTATCAAACAAGAGCATCCACTTCCTCAAAATTTTTCCAGGCAAGGTCTTCCCCTAAAACTCTTTCTTTTATTGATAACAAATTTTGGAATGACCTACCTCAGCATGTACGGGATGCAGGATCTCTGTTTAGTTTTTAAAAAAGTTGTATACAATTCATTTTTGATCAGGTAGAGCCTTTCTGATCAATGATCTTTTTTTATCATTGATTGTTTTATCAGATTTTTTGCTCTCGACTGATCGTAATGTCTTATAAACTCAATGTAATTAATTTTTAGGGTTCTTGATGTACTATCTTTTAATTCACCTTGTGCACCTCTCATCTACCCATAATCATCTGGTTTTTACTCTTTGAATGACTTGGTCAGATATTTTTAATTGTTATGGCATCCATACCTCAACAGTCATGTACTGATCTTGAATTGCAATAAAACTTGTCAAACTTGTCAAACTTGTTGTTACAAGCTCTTCAATAAAATCTATTTTATACCTCTTGGACCTCTGTAATTCTGGAATGTCACCTGAAGTGACCAACATGGAAAATGACATATGTCATTTTGGCAACATCAATCAACTGAAAAAAAAGTCTTCCTCCATTTCCTGGTCTTTGTCAAACAGTTTTATCCCCCAATCAGCTGATCAGATCTATATGGGGGTTTGTCTATTCCAGAAGTCATTATGAATAGGCGTAGCCATGGTGGCTCTTGATTCAGAGATGTATCTCAGAAACCTAATGAGGCTTATTTCAGTAGATCAGTTTTTCAGTTTTCACCAGACAGACTACCAAGAAGCATAAAGGTTAAAATAGGGTACATAAAGGGGAGTTCTATGGAAATAAGTGTTATGACAAGTATATACTTTCATGTCAAAACTTAAAATTTGTCTTTCGACTGGAACACGTGTTTTAAATATGAATGGAAAAAATTTCTATGTATTTTCAACTGTTCGAGTATTTATTTAAATTTATACTAAAATAAATACTTGCGAAGTTGAGAATACATTTGACACTTTTCTCATCTATGGTCAAAAAAGGGTTTCCCAGTATTTTTTAATTTCCGATACCAAAGCTAGTGCCATCCAAAAAGTGGTCACATAAAGCAGGTAGTCTCCCAAAGGAGGTTTGACTCTTACACCACTTGCCCAGGATATAACCATTACTTGAATTCCCACCCATAATTTAGATTCAAACATGACTGATGTAGGCCAACATTTATTACCCCTATGGCGTCTTGCAGTCATATCTTTTATTGGTACTTTTAAGGAGCCCACAGAGGAGGAGGGATAACTTCGAACCACGATTCGTACCAGCACAATTTTATTGACCAAACACCATTCATTTCATTTGTCTTGGTCCTTTCAATAGAAAACGCAATCAATCTTATGGTAAGACTTTGCAGCCCGTTCATTTTGCAAGCCATCGTCGTTAAATGCATTTATGTTGTCTGTTTTGAGGATTTATGTCCATTTTCAAATTCCACTCAACAGACGTTTTAGACAAAGATTATAGGGCATTTCGAGTCAGAAAGTATGGGGATTTTTAACAGGTGTAAAATGCATATACATGTGTTCATGTTTTGGAGATAAACGGACCCCAAAATGGTATATATGGGTACAAAGATCATTTGAATGCAAAATGTACATAAATGTCCAATGAGTTCCGTGGAGCGGAAATGTAACTTTTTAGGGATATTGTACATATTCCTATACCCTACAGCATGGTGTTTCATCTCGCAAAAAAAAAAAAAAAAAAAAAAAATCAGTCTTGATTGACACTCAAAGTTTGGCTATAATGTTTAAAAATATTGGGGTTTACAACATCATATACAAAACAAAACATGCACAAGGCTGCTCTTATGGTATAGGGACAAGAAGTTGCGAAGAATATAACTCACAGTCACATCGTGTTGCCAGCTTCGAGAAACCGTACAAGCAGATAAAAATTGTCCTGGAAACATTTTTTTCAGCTGGGCTTTTTGGAAGGTAGGTCATTCGTCGTCTATCGTCCTTCCACAATTCACATTTTCGACTATATATATACATATATATATATATATATATATATATATATATATATATATATATATATATATATATATATATATATATATATATATATATATATATATATATATATATATATATATATATATATATATATATATATATACATATATATATATATAACTGTTGGCCAGATTAACTTCAAACTTGGTGAGGATGTGCCTTGGGTGGATCTCTACCAAGTTTATTCAAATGGTCACGGTCCAATGGTATTTGGATTTTTTATGAATTTTTTTTGGTTCCTTTTTGCGGCAAATCTTAAAAAGTCTTTTAAAAATCTCAAAAAAACCCGCTTGGCCAGTTGCTTCAAAATTGCATAGGAACACTTCTGGGGACCCGTAGACTTTAATTTGTCAACAGGTGGCGCTGCGATTTTTTTGTATGATTTTTGTGCATTTTCACTATTTTCGACTTGGTCTCCAGAACAGTCACTCAGATTATGCTGACACTTGGTGGGTGTGTTTAATGTTTGTCAAATGGTCAAACAAAGTGCTTCGCTAGGGGGGCACTGCTGCGTATTCCTGATTATTAACGATTTTTCCTTTCTATTCGGGTACTTGTCGCTAAATCCACCACTCCTATTGGATACTATATAAGTTAATAGGCATTCTAATGCTAAATTCACATTTTTGACCTCTTCGAAACTGTTTACCAAATTCAGTTCAAAATTGGTGGCAGTGTACCTTAGACATGTCTCTACCATGTCTATTTAATTTGTCATGCTCCAGTGATTTTGTGTTCAAGAGAATCATTAAAGTTGCTGCATAATACGTTAAGATCTTTTTGAGTTAGGGCATTCATGTTACACAGGATTATAATCTTTTATAAGGGCAACGCTATGCTTGGGAGGGGTGACCTGGAGAAATTTGTCAAGGTCACAGGACAGTTGTTGTGGACTTTGCTTTCCGCATGATATATCATGACATTTTTGAGCTATATGACTGATATTATACAGGAATAAAGTCCTCTACAACGGCAAGTTTACTTTTAAAGATGGGGTGACCTTGACCTAATTTCCAAGGTCACAGAGCTGTTGTAGTTGATTTTGCTTTTCGCCATAATACATCAAGAAGTTTTTCAGCTAGGAGTAGGACTTCATATTGCACAGGGTTATAGTGCTTGGCAACTTGCCTGGCAATGATGAACCTCAGCTCCATTGAACTTAAGCTTAGCTTAGCTGTGCTGAGATGGAACTTATTTTGGCAACAAAACGTAGGTCAGCTGAGCATGGGCTGTTGACACCGCCTCTTTTTTAATTTTATTTTTTTACGGCAGTTCAGCACTTCAGTTTTTTTTCCAACACACATTACATCAAAACTTCAGTTGCTTCCATTTCAATAAAACCGCAATCTAAGAATATATATATTGTACTGTCTTGTTTTTGGAAGACATGTTAGAATAACTTTAGAATTTTCTTGCCTGGCATTTTGGTCCAATTAACTCCACAAAGGGCTAGTGCTGGCACCAAG
The DNA here is from genome assembly GCA_964020975.1 of Hermodice carunculata. NCBI lineage: Eukaryota > Metazoa > Annelida > Polychaeta > Eunicida > Amphinomidae > Hermodice > Hermodice carunculata. Next base: position 64,413,763 of record OZ026620.1, on the reverse strand, counting down.
CGAAATTCGATAAATTCATTCAACATGACACGAGAAAAATTATTGACCGAAGACCTGTCATAAGCAAAACCAGTGCTGTCCAACTGAAAATCTCTGTAGCAAATTTTTCTTTAGTTCTAGCATTTTTTCCACTTCTTCACATAAGAAACACTTATTTTTGAGAAAATTTGTAGCAATTTTGAAGAGCACTGTAGCAAAATTTTGCTACAATGCTCCAGTTGGACAGCCCTGAAAAAAACGCCACATAGGGGCGATAATACAGTACCTTGTCAAGGTTATTGACCTCGCCGGTAATCCGAGTCAGGAGACTCAAAATCTGACAATTAAGCACCACTTGAAGAACTGTCGCCCATTTTCAGAACTGTCAACTGACTCTGGGGACTGAGAATCTCAAGACTGTCCTGATTCTGAGTCACAATCACTAACTAGCAAGCAGGCGGAAATCAATCTTTTTCCCTCTCCTTACCCACCCAAACGTGTTGACGTTTTTGAAATAGACGACAGGTATATGAATACGCCATTGCGACCAATCAGGTGCAGGTTACCGTTAATTTTCCCATAATGAATTATAAATAGAGGGCGAATCACGTATTCATACACTGTACAGTGTTACCAACCTGCCAAACTTAAAATCCGGGAGGTAAAAAGTAAAATTAAGGGAGATTGATGAATTAATATGAAATATAGAAGGGAAATATTAATAAATTTCCGGGAGGTGACTCAAAATTGTCAAAAAGCCACCCTTTTTAAAGCGTTTTCAGCATAAAATTCCGGGACTCTGCCGGGTAATCCGGGAGGGTTGGCAACACGATACACAGTGACGTGACGCCGTGATCGGAGCAGATGTTTCCTGGCTATGACAGGTAAACCCTGGCATAACTTTCGATTTTGTCTATAGAGTCGCTTTTTTTTTATCTTGCATGTTTTCAATGTACAACACAAATCGCAAATTTTAAAAAGTAACGCAACAAAAATTATACGCCTTTATGCTTATATGAAAATATCCAGTAAATATAAGGGTGGTTACATCCCGGCAGAGGCTAACGCTCTCCGTGACACCGCACAATTTGAATTGAAATTTTCATGCAAAAGCAAACGAGGCTCAGAATATGCATTTTTGTTTGTATTAAAAAAACACCCCACAAAATATGAATAGATATTTGACACCATGCTAGTTGCCCAAGTACTATTGACAGCTGCCAAAATACCATTGTGATGTCACCGTAAATGATTTTCATTGCCACGGTCCGTAAAGCGGTCAAACTGGAAGTTCGGTCCACTTAGTAATTGCACAGAATTAACCGTTCTTTCTTGATGCTGTGGAATAAAATACGAATATCCCTCAAATCATGCCGTTCTCCTCATACATTCTGACAAAAAAATATAAGAAATTTATTTTACGGGGCTTGCACTTTGGAAATTAAAACTTGAAACAGGTCTGTTTAAAGATCAAATTGTGTTTGTCTTGAGGCTAGGTGGCTCAAGGTGTAGAAACATCGATTGTGGCATATTGCATTAACATTTTGAGCTGTATCAAATAATTTACAAGGTCAAATTTAATGGTGTGTCGTGATTCTGTTACGAGTCATACTAGGCTTATATATATAAGCGGAAAAAATACCAATACATCTTGACATATCACTGCAAAAATTGCTAAAATACTTGTAACCATCAAATAAGCCTCTTTGACGTTTATAAATGACCCTAAAAGCCATATTTGGAGATACGATACTGTTGCCAATCAGGGTTTTTGCATTCCTTAAAAGTGTTGTTTTCTTATATCACGTGTTATGTCTGGCTCTTGGACTACAGATGTGACATTCAGCTCTGAGAACCCCATTGAAACTGGAAGAAGTGTTACCGACAGACTAGATACCCCTCGCTTTGCACACACGCGGGTCCTGTACATAACCTTTAAAATCACGTACATATCACAAAGATGCAATCAGGTCAAACTTAGCGAGGCGTCAAGGTACAATGGTGGTAAATTTTAGTTTGATGTGGCTCGTGAATCATGAGATGATAATGATGAGTATCCCCACTTTGTACCATATTACATTTAAAATCCATGGGATATGGCTCATGTGATATTGTTTACCATACCCCACGGGTGGGACTACTTTTTTCATACATATTACCTATTTGTAAAATCACAGCGGGCAAAAAAATGTGGAGTCCGTTAAAAATTATGCAAAGTTCTGCAAGTAGAAATCAACAGCATGCCATGTGCAGTATTCGCCAAGGAAATTCTTCTTTTCTGTTGACACTCCCCATGCTATAGGGATCGCTCTGTATCATCTACATCGTTAAGCCCAGATGGTGTAGCAGGTAGCCAGCGCCCCGTTCCTTCGGGTTATGCTTATATTGCTGCATTCAGTGATGGGGCCAATCTGATGGCTTTTAGTCGGTTGAGCTTCACGGGCACATACTTTGGAATGTTTGCTGGTTCAACATTCCAAGGCAACGTGCCCTTCCAAGTTTTCTTTGCATCAAATACTTCTTGGTGTTGTTTATTTTGACCGTAAGTGATCCTGAAAGGTAAATTGGCTTATATTTTGGTAGCAATGGATCCTCGCTCTCTTCATTTGAAAAAAACCCCCAAAATCTGCAGAGAGAGGGCTTTTTAGATTGTAGATACCACAATTATGAGCAATACAAGCAAAGAACAAAATGAGGAGAACGACAATAGGATGGGGAAGCAACAGAATCATACACTGAAGGCAATGACAATGAAGTATTTGCTTCTTCATGAAAAAGGATAAATGACGAAGATATGTTTTGAAGCTGCTGAGCAATGTAGAAGGCAAAAAAGGGAACGCGAGTACAAACATACCAATTATAGCCAATACATTTATCAAAATTGTGGCACAAGCTACCAATTCTTTGTTGTTGTTGTTAATATTGACCATATGTGTACATGAAAGGTCAAACTTAAATTGGCTTCTATCTTGGTAGCAGTGGATCCTCACTCTCTTCATTTCAAACAAAAATCTGCAGAGAGAGCTCTTTCAGACTGCGGAGAACACAATTATGAGCAATACAAGCAAAACACAAAATGACGAGGAGACAATAGGATGGGGCATCGACAGAAGAATACACTGAAGACAAGGGCGATGACAATGAAGCATTTGCTTCTTCATCAAAAAGGATTAATGGCGAAGATATGTCTTGAGACTGCTGAGCAATGCACAAGACAATAAAAAAGGAAATGCAAAATATAATATCCCAGGCTATCTGTGACGAAAATGGCCAGAAAAGATCACAAAACTCTCGAAAACTTTTCACCAAAATGCTTACACTTATATTCACGATGATCCCCAATAGCAGTGCCGAATCCCATTAAACTGATGAAGGAAGAAATATAACTCTGCAAATTTGAAAAATCAACCTTTGTCAAAGAAAAACACAAGAAAGTCGGATTTTTTTCAACTTTGAAAAGCTATATTTCCTAAACTTAACAAGATATCAAAAAATATGGCAAACTATTTGGGATATTATTGTTAGGAATCAAACCAAACCGTTTTTACAGTTTTATCATGTGTTTCATAGAAGAAATAGACGAAAACAGCATAAAACTCACCAATTTTATTATCACTGTGTTTATTTAACAATTAAGCAAGGACTATGATTGATCTTTGCACGCATCTATAGTTCATGATTATACAAATAAAAAAATATATACTTTAGCTGTCTTTGCATCAGTAAGTAGTACTTTATCAATCTCTAAAGTTGGTTCTCTTCAAACACAGTGGCATGTATTTAGAGTCGTTAAATGACAACAGAGCTCTTCAGCAATACATGTAAATGTGCCTGTGCCAAGTACCAGTGTTATGTGCGTTTCCTTGGCTCAGAAGTTAAACCATTACACAGGGAAAATTGAAAAATAATTAGAGCCATCCCAGCTTTATAATATGTGAACGATTTTTAAAGATTTTATATGCTCCCTCTGTTTTACTTTATAACACATGCTGACAGTTTCAATAACGTTGTTTATGTCTATCTATATGTGGTACCACAGCGGCGATAAGTATACCTTGAATATCTTGGCATACAATTTGTAAAAATATATTCTTGGGAAAAAAAGGCCTCCCCCATTGATTTTAGATAGACAGCGCTTAATGTCAATTTTACAGAAAATGTGGGCGTCACGGAGAATGTTATGCAACATGGACAAAATAACGTGGGGTATGCCTGACCCGTCACACAAAATGGAAATGTCCTGCCAGTGAGAAAATGGCTTTAGGGGAGGGGTTTTCTATACATGTTACAACATGAATCTACAATATCATTGCGTACGGGTCACCCACAGCTCCCTGAATTCGACAGAAGCATAATCATCAGCATGTTCCAGGATGAGGTTGGCAGGAGAAAGGGATGGCCTCTTCATTCCCCAGGAGCATAACGTTGAACTTTTGGAATGGTCCCTTGGTTTACGGTTGCACAGTACGGTTCCTTGAGCAGTGGAGAAAAATGAATTGGTCGATCATAGCTAAAAGAAGGAAAAGTATAATGGTAGTCAAATCTGCATTTCTGTATTGTATTAGATTCCGTGACAGCTAACTGTTTATGGCACTATTTCAGGCACAATGGTAAAACCGATGTAAATGTTATATTAGCTCCTTTGTGGTACAGGTCCCCCAGTGGCCGTTCAAAGGCATCCATCGGTAACCATGCATGGTAAGTATTATTGATATTCTTGAAAAAATCTTCTTAACTTGGGACAAAAATTCATGCTACATTAACGATCCTGTTCTCAACATCAGAGATATTCAACACACTGACGTTCGAACCTGAACTTAATTGCACTTAATCTCCCTTTCCTCTCTGGATAACAATGGCACATATTATTTATCTCAAAAAGTGCATGACTGACTTTATGAGGGTCAGGGGTAGAGGACCGCAGGATAGCATAAATTACACATTTTTGTCCGAAGTGGCCATAAGTGTATCACCATGACTTCGGGATTTGCTATGGCATTTCAATGGATATGGCGCATTATGGACCATACCCATAGAACACATGTAGCCAAGATGCACTCCCCCATATATATATATATATATATATATATATATATATATATATATATATATATATATATATATATATATATATATATATATATATATATATATATTAGTCATTGTTGCCAAATAAAAAGCATGGTTGCTCTGTGACCAGCATCCAACTGATACTTATTCATTTGTATCAAATGCAAGCATGATCTTTCTTTGACCAGATACATCCCATCTTCTCGGTACATTCGTGCAAGCCTAGGCTAATCTAAGTCTCGCAAAGTTCTTTGAATACGCTTACTTAAGGAAAATATAAAAAAAGAAGAAAAACCAAACGGGTTGCGAAGTGGGGGGGGGGGGGGTGGGGGGGGGGAACAACAACATTCAAACCTGGGGCCTATTACCACAATATGATTACCAGTTTTTTTTTTCAATCTTGACAATTTTTCTGTCACTTTATTTAAAGATAAAATTTAGACGAGGCAGTGGCCTCGGCTGCCTCGAGGGAATAAACGTCATTTGCAATTCTGTGCAAACAATGTCATTCCTTCCAAACTTTGTGCACGAAACTGGATAAATATTTTAGGATTTTGTGACCTGAATACCTTTCCGTCGACAAAATCGATAGGATAATTTGAATTTCGTGATAATAATTTCGACAAAAAATTGAAAGATTACTCGATTTCGTGGACAAAATAAACTTACAGAAGAAAATGAAATCTTATTACATTTGGTGGACGAAATTCAAAACTATGTGAACAGATATGAAACAATAGGCTTTAATGAATTGTGTTATACTGATTGGATTCGTGATTTTCTTTCCTGATATCGTCCACAGAATCGTATAACGGTTACAATTTCGAGAAAATTTGTTCAATTCTGTGAATTATATATTTCGTGGACAAAACGGATAGGTTGTCAATTTTGTTGATAGAATTCGTATGGGTTTTCTACAAAATCCTAAGTTTATTAATTTTTCTTTTGACAAAATCGGCAGACTTGTAGGATTTTGTAAAAAAAATGATAGGCTTTAACGATTTTGTGGACAAAATTGGTAGCTTTACTCCATTTCCTGGACATAATTGATACGCTTACTCGATTTCGTGGACGTAATTGATAAATTTATAGGTTTTGTGGACAAAATTGATATACTTAACAATTCTGTGGTCGAAATTGTTTGTGGATTTCGTCCACAAACTGAATTAGAATAACCATAACAAGCACAGTGCTAAATATGAAATGTGAATTTGAACGCAGAGTGCACTGTTTGTGAGGCAAGAACCACGGGGTGTATCGCAAAACATGATAATGATTTTGCGTAATCAAGTTTTATTTAGTATACATTTCAGGAATTCGTCGAGGTTTTCACGGCGGGAATGTTCTTTCAATGGATGCAGCTGGATACACGATACACCTGTTCACTTGTGTAAATTTCCATGATTTAATGATTGCAAGCCGCCATTAAAGCTGGTGTTATCAAAAAAGATATTTCAACAAAATACATGACCACCAGCCCATAATGTTCAAAGGATCGAGGTGCGGATCAAGAAAAAAAATTAAAGAAAGTGCTGAACTTTGACAAGCTGGGGATTTGGGGGGCAGCATAGAATTAGAGGCATTTTTCTGATCACAAAACAGCTTAATTTTCTGTTTCCCTAATGCAAAATATTGTGAATACTGTTTTATTACATTGATCATTAGTGATCATAATTGATACAACTCATTATAAACCTATAAAATGTCTCAAGGTGACTGGAATACGATACGTCATCCCAATGTCTTTGAAGCCGTAGACTCCGCCCTCCATGTAACATCACAGTTTTGATAATACACATGACATATTGATTTAACCTTCCTCAACTTAGACATCACGGATCTCTATAACTAATTTCTGTTATGGCCTCCAGCTTCTTGAAATATGTTCTACCAGGGTCTGCAGAATTTGTTGATCAATTTTCGATTTCCGGAATGGACGTCAAATCAAGGAATCTTTGAGCAGTTGATCATTTGAATGGCGATAGCGGTACAAGCAGTAAGCACAACTGGTTCTAGTACCATATGCCACCCTACATTGTTCCAACCAGACACGGTGCTAGAAAGTCAAGTGGTGGCTTGACGTCTTGTGGGAGCACTTGGTAGTTCGTTTCTATTGAAAAGGAAGTTGAGTACATCAGCTAGCAGCAGAATATATGGCACTTTTGGAGGAGGCTCGAAGAAGCAGAACAAAAATGATCTGCAAAACTTAAAAAATTGTGACACCGTTTTATTCAGAAAAAAGTCCAATATATTTAATTCAATGAAATTTTAGACTCATCAACAATGCAATCAAGGAAATGGTTAATACCATATGCAACAAACAATACCACAGACACAGACGTACAAACACAGACAGAGAAAATACGCAGTGAATGTTTGGATAAAGTTTAGGGAATCATGTGCTTTGGTTTCACCTCCATGCATAACAACATGTGAGAAAGTTTGCCAAGATTTTATCAGCTGATGACGTGCTTAATGTGTAGGGTTGGTGTGATACCTCTGCAACCCCACTGTACCTCCGTCCACGATCTGAGCCTCCGCAATGAGTACATGGTGTTTAGCCTGCCGACCTACTCCCCCTTCCCCTCACAAATAAGATTGGGTATGTCTTGCAAACCCATGTGATGGCGATTGTCTTGGACCTCAGCATATGATATTGCATAAAGTATTGTCAAGTGGTATAAATACAGGGGATATATATATATACAGCTATGTATCTATAAATCATAGGGTTGAATTATTAATATATGTTGACTTTATTGCTAAAAAGAGTGGTAACATATTTGGCAGCTACCTTGCATTGCTGGATTGTTCCTGGCTTGAATCTACAATATACGAATACAATAAAGTTTGAACAAAATGCATTTTACGGTTCCTTATTTTTCAGTACCATCGTCTGTACAGTTACAGACAGAAGCCATCTATGATTTTCTGACGAAAAGTTGATAATATCGTAGAATATCACATGACTTCGAAGAACATTTAATTTATGCAGGTAAACTGGCCACACTATTTGCCATTATTTTCCAATCTGCAGTGGCAAACAAAATGTGTTATTATTTTGCAAATCTGTACATTAAAAATAGATATGATGATGACATGGAAAAGCACGTTTGTAACATGAAAATGCGTCGCGTATATTAACAACTATTGTTAAGTGTTATCGAGCTACCGAACTCCTGTGTCACAAATGAGAAATTGCCTTCAAACATACACGAACACGTCTCATGCGCGATCTTTTCTTCTTATTCATTCCATGTATCTGTACAATGATTTAATTCTGCATGGAAGTTGCGTAACAAGAGACGAGCAATCAAAGGCCATTCTAATATGCTAGAGAAGGCAGAATTCTTTATTTGTAACTGATTATGTTCAGGTTATTTCACGTTTTTGTCATTGGTCGTAATTTAAGAGCTACTTCAAGGAAGAAAGAGGATGAAAATGGTCGTGGCTTCATGGTGGAGCTACTTGAAGATAGGGGCGCGGTTTACACACCTCCCATAATGCAGCTTTTAAACGCATATTGCAACATATCCTGCACTTAGTGGCAGCTTCGAATAAATGATGAAGCACATCTCCATATATTCAATGTATCATTTTCAGTCCAAAATAAAGAGAGTGTGTCATACCTACTGTCATGTAGACGTATAACGCGAGTTTGGTGTGTGTGTGTGTGTGTGTGTGTGTGTGTGTGTGTGTGTGTGTGTGTGTGTGTGTGTGTGTAAAACATATATGCAGCCAAAATATAGATCTATACAGAACCGAATAATGAGAAAAAAATGCACGACATAATTCACATTAAACATTAACTTGCCTTCAGTTTGCAGCACAATCTGTTCAACCACTCGTGAAGTATCGCCCGGTTGTGATATAAAAAAAAGAATATGTTACAGCAGTTCGTTTAACTTTACTCAGGATCCAAGCTGAAATATGAACATCTGACAGCCAGCTAGGATGTGTGGTAGAAGATGTTCAGAAAATATGTGTACACTTTTTTTTTATTTTTATGTAAATAACAGTAATAATAGGATAAAGGTCAACTGTTGCATTGCAATACATAGTCCGCAACGGGAGAACACACACCAAACTTGGACGGAAGAAAAAGAAAAGAATTTAATTTGAGGTTTGCAAAGCCGATTGGCCAAAAGGACGGAGTCTGGAATCAAAACCTCAAAAGTCGAGGTCAGAATGACGTATTTTTGGTACGCGGCACACTCTTACCCCAAGACTAATTCCACACAATAAGTTTCGTATCATTAAATTTTAGTATTACGGTATGCGAAATATGGCTGCAGAAGTTTTTCTATGGGGGTCAAAGGTCAAGGTCATGGTAGCCTCATTTGGTTTGCAACGTTCTTATTCCAAGTAGTCTGCACACACCAAGTTTGGTGCCCCTAAGTATTTTGGTATAAGAAATATGGCCCCCACAATAATTTTCTGTGACCGGGTATTAGATCAACGGTGATGTAACAGTGACGTAATGTTGGTGTTCAACACACCCCTATTCTATTAACGGTATATATCAGGTTACGCGTGAGTCTTACAAATGACTCAATAAAAGTCTGAAAATACGCTAAAAGTACAATAAACTATATATTTCCTGAAAGCTAACAAATCTGGGAATAAGTTTACAGCATTTTCATTTGTACCAGTTCTTCTGCGTTGACACAACAATCAGGTAAAGTGATCATAAAAAAAATCACACAATTGTTAAATCTACTTTTTTATTTTGAGCTTGAGCATGTGCATTTCTGTTGCAAAAGCTAGCAGACATGATTTTCTACACAGACGTGTCTCACTTTTTTCATTGTTTGCGCTACTGTGGAGATACTCACGTTTAAAGTCGAAAAGATGACATTCCATTCTTACATCAAAGGTTTTGACTTTTGGCTTGCTGTAGAGAGAAAACAAATCAACATAGAAAAAAGAGACACGTTTTTAAAGATTATATTCTTGTGAACAGTTTGCCACAAACCCGAGGTCTTTATGAGCAAAACTAACGAAGTTGATTTCACAAGAAGTTGAGAAACAAAGGCCAGGAATGATGCCGAGAAAAAACTTTCAAAGCAAATGCCGACTTCAATAGGACTTACGCTATTCTTTGGGCCTTTGATCGCAATGACACCTTGGTATTCCGTTACGCACTCCTACCTGTTGAGTAAATGGACAAGTTTGGAGCATCAAACTTCCAAAAATGCTTTATTTTAGAGGCTTTACATCCAAAAATGTTGTAATCGTGCTCATCTGTCACTTTGGATTCCATGTTGGGTTTCTCAAGTTTACCCTGATTGGCCGACAAATGACTGTCAGGTGGTTACGGGGCAACCGGGTTCTACAATGTTTGCCGTCTTGCGTGGGGCCCAATAAGGTGTCAGTAAATCGGAACTTCAGTCTCAGTTCAGAAAGTTTCTATCAAGTTCAGAGGATCGTTGCTTACATTTGTGTGATCAGAAAGTGCTATTGCAAAGATGCCGAGAAAGAAAAAACCTAGGGGCAGACCGATGCTGTCAGATGGTCACTTGTGGTGATGTTTAGATAACCATTCACAGTCAAAGCCTCGCTGGACGTGTTTTTACAGTTCATTGGATTATTTCACAGGTGACTGATTAGAACCACTATGTTTTTAAGTGTGTAGGTTAAAGTTATGACAGATTTTCAGGGATTAGACTTCAGTCATCCTTCTAATGGCTTCAGCAGATGTCATTTGTGAGCAATTAAAGTCAATAAATCTCCTTGGCTATCTTTAGCGGTGAATATCTCAAAGACAAATGCTTACACAAGTTGGTAATTTTGAGAAAGCATCACTCAAAACTGGATGGATGAATCTTTGTAAAATTAACAGCTATGTAAAGACAAGAGTATAACTTAGGTAGGCATTTTTGTTTGACAATATTCCAATTTAAATAATACTTTTTGAGCTCCAAAATGGAAAAAAGTCATGAATGTTAATTGCAAACGCTGAAAAATTCAATAACATAAAAACCATTCCTTCGGAAAACAAACAAACAAACAAACAAAAAATGGCTGCCTAAGCGATACTATTGCCTTTACATGACAGTTGATTTCAAGCTTTATATGCCAAAAGTTTTATTGTGTTTCTTTCTCAAAGTGTAAATCAGGCCACTTGAATAAAATGTCCCTCAAATTTTACAAAATAATCTTGGAATATTTATTGTTACATACATAGAAGCAACACATATTGAAAAAACTAAAAATGTATACATCGAAGGGGTTGTATACAAAAACAGAGACACAGTAGCAATTATTGTACCTCTATGTTATATGCACCCTCTGTAGGTTCAGGCCCCTTAATTCCCTGCACGCAAGTGCTTCAACATCCTTCTGCAAGGGCACGCTCTCCCTGAAAAACGAAACAGCATAAAAAAGTTGTTATCCTGACAGAAAATATTGCAATTAAAAATTGAAATGCTTTATGTTTCAACGTGTCCCTCGTCACCATCTTGGAACAACCCTGAACCAGCCTGAACCAACCTCCCGAAGTAAGTCGTGCCTGGTCGGCCAGCTAGTCGACTAATCATGCGTTCGGTTGCATCCTGGTCGAAGTATGGTTAACCATAGTTATCAGCCGAATCCGAACATGGTTTTGCCTTGTTTCTGGAGCAAATAAAAACAGGAGTCAGAATGACCATGTAGTCATACTGCAGGCTTCCTCAACACAAATTCAAGTTTTTCCCTCAACAAAAAAATTTAAAAAAAAAAATCAAACACAAAACTAAAAAAAAAACACAAATCAAACAAAAAAAACAAAAAACATTAATAAAAACAAAACCCAAACCACCCCCTCCCAAAAAAACAAACAACAACAAACAGACAATAAAGAAAAAACACACAGATACTCCAACACACAAAACTAATCATAAAAAAACTTGAGAGACCATGCATTAGAACTACTTTAATACACCCCCCCCCCCCCCATCAATTATAGCAGCTGGTGGTCAAACATGCAAGTCCTCTGCCTCAGTGTTTAACACTTGAACTCAACAATTATGATAGCAATTTGAATGAAAGTTGTAGATGAGACTTGTTTAGATACCTTGCAGCAGGTCAGCAGCTTTCCTTGGCGTGGATTGGATGCTGACCACCCAACCTTCGTGAAGGAAAGCTGTTGACTCAATCCTTATTTAAGAGGGGAAGCTTAATCCATTAGTGCAAGGTGTACCATGACGGCCAGTTTATTTCATCCACACCAGATGTCGTAAAGCATATCTAGGAGTAATTAGGTCTTTTGTAGTTAAAACACTAGTAGTTACCCAAACATGCATGCCCGAATATCGCATTTCTGGGACATATGACTGTTTGTGAGATTCCAGATGCAGTTGTTCCAAATCTCCCGTGTGCTTGGAGAGATGCCTCAGAAGAAAGTGTAAGGCTACTGTGTTTAAACTGAAGTACATATAACAGTTTAGTTTAATGTGCAAGATATATTTATAAGTGTACGAATATAGTACAAATTATGAATAAATTCCTCCCAAATGTCCATGACACAGAGCTGATTCATTTTGGTATCCCATAAATAGGACACTACGCATTGGAGAGCGCATGATTTACAAAACATACGCTCTCCAATGCGTACTTAATCCTTTGCATGTTCCTCGTTAGATACGGATTTTGTATTATTTGAGTACATAACAAGCACAAACCATACATTTCCGTGAAGACGGACAACACATTTTTATAGATTTTGGAGTTACTGACTTGGCGGTCATATACTAAAATTAGCAGCAATAATAAAAACACTTATATACATTCATTGATATAAGATTCGTTTGTAATTGAAAAAATTCCATCTTAAATATTCCTGGAACGATGTTATGACTTTATTTGCAAAGGTGGCACAGTTTGACACATATTGTTGTATAACCGATCTACCATTTACCATGATAGGCAATCATGTGTTTGTGTGTCGTATTGATATGCCATGCGACCATATATGCCTGCAAGGACTAAGATGCACACCCACGAGAAAGATGCACTTGGGAAATGTTAGATTGGTATCTTGCAACTAGATGGTGATGTTGCTCAACTGATCTAGAGTATTCCACATTTTAAACTGCCAGGCCAGGAGGGAAGTTACATAGGCACACAGGGCACCAAAGGACTGTAAGAAGAGCAACTGAACGGGGTTCGTGGGAATCATGCAGTAACAAAAAGTAAACAACTTGACTATACCTATGACTCGGGACTGCTGTGTGAAATCCAGAACTTTAAGTTCCATTTCGATCAGCGCCATCACCATCACCATCATGGACTTCACGCAAGATAATCGTGAGTGGCACATCAGACATTTTTCATAACTGCCTTGATTGTGTCGGACTGAGTGCATGTAAGGAACAGTCACGGAGGAAGTTTACTTGTCTATATTCGCTTAGATATGCCATCCCGTAAATATAATTGCTGCAAGTCCAGAACATTGGAAAGTATAAGTTTGGAAGTTATGATGAATATATATATATATATATATATATATGTATGTATGTATGTATGTATATATATATATATATATATATATATATATATGTGTGTATGTATATATGTATGTATGTATGTATGTATGTGTGTGTGTGTGTGTGTATTTTTAGAATATTGTGTAGCATGTGTCGCTTTTGTTTCATGCTTTTGCTTTTTATGTTTTATATTAGTCACGTATCCTTACCTCTCAACCACCATAGCCAAGGCCTCTGTGTCTGGCCACATCACCCGACACAATTGAAACCGGTACTTACTCGATTCTTCCCCCCCCCCCCCAAAAAAAAAGAAAAAAAGAAAGGCAAAGAAAAAACTTGACTTTGATGCTCCCAGTAAAACTATGGCTCAAGTGACGCATTAAAAGTACCTTTTAGAGATAGATGTTGTCCATGTAAATCTCATTTTGTGCATGCATAGGAACTTGAGGAAGTTACAAACACAAGGAAATAACCTTGAAGTGGATTTTGCAAAAATCACCAAAGCTACAAGTCGTATAATCTATGGTGACACTCAAACACAAGACAAATTTTTACTTATCCTCCCTACCATGTGTGCAACCGTAATCATGTCTGTGTCAGAAAATGCACACACAACGGAATTTGTCATTAGGGCACAGCGATATTCGGGCATAGAAACCATACAGATTCCCCATAAAGAAGTAATATTTGCAACTGCTGGATACATCAGTTGAGGGATGAAGTCCAAGCCCTAATGCTTGATTTTGACAATGACAGGGTTTAATGGAGCAGGGAAAAAGACGCGCGCTCCGCAAAATCAAAATCGGCTGAATTGTGATTCTTGTACAGAAGGAAAGCGGAAAGTTATTTGTTATGATTACGGTTTTGTGCCAAACAACAAATTGAGACAGTGACGAAAGAGATATGGAACATAAACGGGAGCGGCCTTGTGCACATTCTCTACAGGATTCGCACAGAAGTCTAGCAAAGGACACTATAATTTACGCAAAATTTCTATAAGAGGTTCTACAAAACCGCTCAAATCCTCGCAAAACATACGGAAATGGTAGGCATGAAAGCTCACATGAAAGGTCCCAAAATAAGTCCTGTGAAACACCACACCACAGAAGTGATAGTAGTAAAAGTGAAAGGATTATTTTAAAGGGGAGATGGCCAAAGCGTTCATTGTTCTCCTCCCCTTGTCTCACTGTCAGGCTCCAAAGACTCTTATGGGGCGAATACCTAGGACAGAAAACTGAGGATGTACAGTTAGATTTTAGGAACTATGTAACAGGTAGTTTACAAGACGGGAAGAGAATACTTGTTTTATTTGACAGTGGGCCAATGCAGTCAGATATATCTGTTCCTTTAGTGTGCAGTTCATAGTATTTGTCAACTCTGAGTATGGTAAAAGTAGACCCGGTCAGGTTTAGATTAGGCAATGGACAGGATTTGCACACAAAGAGAACAGTGCAGTTTGAAATAATTGCACTCGGTTACAGATTCCAAATGTCAGCTTTGGTTGCAGAACATTTTACAGATATTAGTCTCATTCTTGGGACATAAACCTTGTCCAGATTACGAGGTACGCTGGGTTTTTTGTGAAAAGATATTCAAAATAAAAGCAAAAATACATATCTCGGTCTGGGGTGAAGATAAGCATAAGACCAAGAAAAACCAAAGTTGTCTTGCAAGGAAAATATACTTCAGAACGATTACATCTGGCTAATTGGTGGTGTTCAGCGTTTGGCAGATTGTATTTTTTATTGTGGTATTAACAGGAAGCGCCAAGCCCCTGACCATGATGTAACAAACATCAACAACCAAAATTTAGAAATGTGTCCGTACTTGAACCCATATATGATCCTTCAGCACAACTTACCAAAAGTTACATCATTCGAATAATGTAACAATAAATCTCAGCGACAGTATACTAACTTCAGCTGAGATAGAGGAAACACGAAGCCAGACAGAGTCTCCCCTGTAGGGCGGACCCTTAAAATACGTTTAAGTAAAACAAGGGAAAGTGACTTATAGAATCAGTGTGTGTCAGACTCATCACCTTTCAAGTTAATGCCTTCTTTCACCCTTTGCAGAAAGTGCTAGGCTTTGGCCTATCGGAATTTTCATTGTTCCTCGTCACATCGCCACCTAGCGGAATTTAGGAAAGATGTTTAAAATGTCAACCAAATTATTATAAAACCTGTGGACTAGGTTCTTGGAACTGATTGACTAAAAACCCCACTAGAAGCCATTGGCTAGGTAGGAAAAAGAATTGAACAAGACGGTTTTGGTGCGGCGAGTAGCGCGGTATACCTGCCAAGTTACATCATGTACACGGACCAGCAATAAACCAACGATCGTTCCCAGAACAACAATACAAAACCTCCCACCCCCTTCAAGTTAAGGGAGCATTTATAGAGTAAGTAATCTGGGAATCGTCCCCCTGAAGACAATATAAATACCTCTGTGAAAGCGTATCTGAATGCCCCCGAGGCTACGGTAGCATCCATAAGCCAGAAGACTCGACACGGCAAAAGTACAGGGTGTGTTTGTTGAAAAAGATGGAAGAGAGTTTCAATATTCTTGAGAACTATACCCATGAGATAAACAAAGATCTACAGGCCAGTATCAGGGAATTAAGTGGGTGAAAAAGTGGATGAAATGAGTGCAGGAAACCTATGCATGAGGCAAGTGCCGGAGATTAGGTAGATGGCCATGGCCAATGGCTTGCTACAAATCTATGGCAAGGTCCCCCAATAAATATGAAGTGAGAGGAGGGAGTTTTATGCTGGTTGAGCACACTGTACTAACTCATGTGGATTACAAATTATTTTACTTGTTTCTATAAGTGGTTGCAGTTATCTGTGTATTTACCTTGATACTTGAAAAATGGTTCCGTGAAAGGATCGAAGACTGAGGAGCAAAATGGATCATGGATAACAATGGACATACATGTACAACTCGCTTGGATATCAAGCTGGAATTTTATCATTGCATCTTATACTCTTTTGTCAAAGCAGTAGGCGGTAATCATGATGTGCAGCATATGCAGTGCCACTATGACACACTCATCAAGTGTTTTTAAGTGTTTGTGCGGTCATCCAGGCAACCAGGGCATTATACATGGTGTGCAAAACTACTTCCAAGTCCCAATTTATAAGTGGTGCACGGGCACATAATTGTTAACTCGTCTGTAGTTTTATAAATTATACAGCCATGTAGAAAAAACATGACTAACGTCAGCACAGGCAGTCAAGGAAGTACTGTGATGGTAGGCTAACTGGCTACATTTCTGGGAGGGTGATGTCTTAGTGCTGCAGCAGGCTGGTTGTTCAAATGCCAACAAGCCGATACATAATTAATACTGATTGTAGGAGCAAAGCTATGTTATGCTAAGCTGATGTCTCCCCCCCCCCCCCCCCACCAAACAAAAGACCCAATGGGCTATGTGTATGTCTGCAAATCCTCTGGGGCAGTGTTACCCCAAGATCTTGGGCCAGTAATATGCATGACAGGTGCAGGTGTGTCAGAACGTTTAGTACGGTAATGAATACAGGGCCTCAGGTGACAGGCTATTAAGAACAAAGGGAGCAGAAAACTCTTATCCATTTCTTGTCACATAAAGGTAAACAAGATATGTTTGTAAAGCATAGATGCCCCCGCCCTCATTACCCTTGCCCTCGCTACCCTATTGATAGTGGTAGATGGGGCACTCGTGACCTTACAAAATTAGTGAAGGTTGATCATACATCAATGTCACATATCTTTAAACTTGAACCTAGCCCTTAAAAAACGACTAAAAACCTGGACAATATAAAAGTTATAGCTGAAAAATTAGTCATAATTTAGAAACCATATTCAGCAAAGTGGTTTTATGACCTTGGAAATTAGGGCAAGGTCACTCATTTTCACTTGACCTTCAGTTATTGTGCAAAAACCACAGGAAGTCTACTGTCTGTGTGTGACCCTCAAAACTGGGTCAAGGTCACCAATCTACAAACTCAAACTAGCCCTTATAGGAAACCATAAAGCTTTGCAATATAAAAGTGCTACCTCTAAAATGCAAGTTATCATGCAGAAACAATATTCAACCAAATGGCTCTGTGACTTTTCAAATTAGGTCAAGGTCATTCATCTTCAAACTTGACCTAGCCCCGAATACGGACAATAATCCAGTGCAATATAAAAGTCCTAGTTTAAAAACCTCTTCAGTTATCATGTGGAAACCATGAGCAAATGCAATGCATGAATAGCAAATAAGTTAGTTTGCTTTGACCCCATTTTCTATTGATAACATTACTGTCATTTAAGTAACCTTTGAGCAAAATGACTGTGTCAACAGAACTTTTAAATGTGATAGACAAACCAGCAAATATAGCCAATTTAACATGTAACTCGATTAGATTTGATTTAAATACTGGTCCAAGACCTAAAGGACCATACACATGGCCTTTTGAATGAGAAAAACAGTAATACAAATGTATCCAAATGGTCATCTCATGGTTCCAAATGATAATTTTGTACTTTTATACATTTTACTAGGATCACAAGTGGTGTCAGCCACAATTACAGGTAATTCTTTAAAAAAATGTAGCTTGAATGCAGAAGGTTGTAAACTCAAGCAAGGGGGCCCATATTCCAGTATAGTCAAGTATGGAAGGAAACAAATAAAACATCATGGCTAGCCTTCAATAGTTGAATATGTATGCAGAATTGCAAACAAATTGGAACTAAGTTCCTTCGAAATTGATAAAACAAAGCATATCAGTCATTAATGCCACAATTACAGATGCGTGGAGCCAGGTCATCTGATTTTGAAGACCCATGAAAGTAACAGTTCACGGCTGAGTTGTAAACTACAGAAATCATGTACTTATGGGCATACACCCTACTGTATATTTGAGTACCGGTAACAGCAACCCACTAGTGAGTCCATAATGTATTTTATGCGTTCATAAGTAGGCCTATATGATGTTAATCATGCTCACTTTCAATTGTTCAAGTTCCTTCAACCGTGTTTCACTTTTGAATGGCTTGAGTAACTATGTTCAGTAAAACATGGCCCATGTCACATGTGGGTACATCAGCCATACCTTTTCTATGACTCCGTGGCAATGGGGGTGGGGGTGGAGGTGAAGGCATTATGTTTTCAGGTTGTCCATCATTCTGTCCGACTTCGTTAATACAGTATCTTCAAATTCCTTCAATGTATTTTTCTCAAATTTGTTGTAACACAGATGCATTCCTGGACTCCCATTAGCTGATTAGATTTTGAGATCACTGTGACCTACTTACTGCACCTCTGAGCTTTGTAAGCACATCTTCATAATGCCTGGAAGAAGTTTTCTCCAATTTGGTACAGAAATGTATTGCTTGAACTGACATATGTTATTAAGATTTGAGGCCCCTGTGATCTATTTACATGCGACTATGATCTTTTAATTGTGAATTAATATATATATATAGGTGTGCAAATTGGGACTATCAGTACTGCCCCCCTCATCATATTCATTGCAGAAGGCATCTGCTGTGGACAATAATTATGGGTTGCCGTTTGTCATCTCGCAGAACCATCGTCCCATCTTCGGTCTCATTATGGCCCTATTAAGAGGTCCATGGCCTCATGGACACTAGGTGACTGTGTACTTTTCAACTCTTATTCGTTGATGTGGGTGTGTGGGAACTTTCTCTATTGCAGGTAACCATTTGGCCGTGTGAGTGTGTCTCAATGTGAACTTAGTTTCACGCATCTTCCGTTCTCCCGTCATAACAATAGTAATTGAGTAGGGTGAGGCAAGATACAGTGTATATCTACCTCACTTAATAAGGATTGCGGTAAATCCAGTGTAAACTTTCATTGCAATCCATGTATCCTCGCCCACTTACAACACCTTAAACTTTCAGTTATTACTTTGAAATGATATTGTAAATATGAATATTTTTAACCCTGATATCTGCAAAATGTCAGGATGGATATACCCTTTTGTCTCACGTTGAAGAGCAATGTGTTGGTAGTTTAAGGCCGGCGTGAACAGGAGCGATTGGCAAGCATTCCAGTGATTGCGTGCAATCACAGTGCTGTACAGGAGCACTGGTTTTGTTTTTCAGTTTGTTTTGCTGCACGGCATGTAAATTTATTATTTCAGACAGCAACATGTTTACTTTTAAATTTGTGAGTCTTCGGTCTCTTTTTCGCACGCATTAATTGTTTGCACCCGTGTAACTGCTGCACAATGCTGGAACCTGCTGTCAGCGGTGCACCCAAACCTTTTATTAAAGTACTGGTAGTGACTTGCCTGGCATATTGTTCACCGAGTTTATTTTTCAATAAGCCAGTTTCCTCTTCAAAATTCCCATGTGCTGCATAAAATTAAACTTGACATCGATTGCCAATGTCATCAGAGAATGTTTTGTACAGTACTTTTACACTTGTGGCCAGCAAACATTTGATGCAAAAAGCTGCATTTGTCTCCAGTGCATTTTCCTGGCTCATACTGAAATGGCGAGTACACTGCTTAACATTGATTGTACAAGTCTGTCCTCGCAGTATTTTTTAACTGTGGCATTTGCATTAGAGTCTCAGTCCAAAATTATAGTGCCAACTGACAGACCCTCATCATTGATTTGTTCCATGCAGTGGGTTAGGTGTATGCATTCATTGCCAAGGGTGTCATAAGCAGGCAGGTCAGCAGCACAAGTCAGCATGAGGTTCTCCAGGGCCATACCTTCGAGAACCTAGTTTATTAAGTGTACCCACTGCCATTTTTTTCAGTCGAGTTTCATTCTCAGCAACCAGGTAATTTTCCTTGCGTTGTAGGTTGAAAAGGTATGCATCCTCGAGCAGTCTGTATAGTCTACTAAGGTACAGTCACCTTCCACAGTGATGGAACTTGCCAGGATCCAGACCATTCTGTCTGTTTAGGTCTAAAATGCTGGCCATCCCTTCATATTTTTATGTGCGAGTTGGTTATACACTCGGTTTGCCATTGTATTGCAGCCCATATTCTGAAGGAGGAATACAGTTTGCAGCCAGAAAGAATGTTGTGGAATGCAGTGGCAGATACAGAGTTCCTTGACGATGCAATCTAGACACTAAATTTGGTCCATTTGTATCTTGTAAAGGATCCTGCCGGAGACATATTTTCTCATACCAGGTATGAAGCCCAGTGGAATATACATGTGGGGCATGCAAGAGCCATCCGCAAGCAGAGATCCCACTGTAATTCACCTGCATGTGCAAGTTGGGAGTTGCCTGTTGTGCGTTGAACTGTGTCTTGTGGGGTGTCAACAGGTACAGCATGAGCCGCATGCTCACGCCTTGCTCCACAGATCCGTAGTTTTCTGAATGTGCAGAAAGGCACAAGTGTGCAAATTGCGACTATTAGTACTGGCCCCCCTCATCATATTCATTGTAGAAACCATCTGCTGTGGATAATATGGGTTGCTGTTTGTCATCTCACAAAACCATCTTTCCATCTTCGGTCTCATCATGGCCCTAATTAATAAGTCCATGGCCTCATGGACAGTGGGTGACTGTGTCCTTTTCAACTCTCATTGGCTGATGAGGGTGTGTGGGAACTTTCTCTATTGGAGGTAACCATTTGGGCGCGTGAGTGTGTCTCAATGTGAACTTAGTTTCACGCATCTTGCATTCTCCCGTCATGACAACAGTAATAGAGTAGGGTTGGGCAAGATTTATGTACCTCCCTTAAAAAGGATTGCGGTAAATCCAGTGTAAACTTTCATTGCAATCCAGGTATCCTCGCACACTTACAATACCTTAAACTTTAGGTTATCACTTTGAAATGATGTGAACTTTGTAACATATTTTATCCCATTAAGGCTTAAATGGATATATTTGACAAGGTTCATATAATTTCAAAGTGTTAAGCAAATGACCTAAAGGGCGTTATAAACTTTCATTGCAATCCAGGTATCCTCGCACACTTACAATACCTTAAACTTTAGGTTATCACTTTGAAATGATGTGAACTTTGTAACATATATTATCCCTTTAAGGCTTAAAGAGATATATTTGACAAGGTTAATATCATTTCAAAGTGTTAAGCAAATGACCTAACGGGAATTTGTAAAAAAGAGAAAAGGGGTATTTGTGCCCCATGTTTGGCTTTGGGGTAAAACGCCCCCAAGTAGGTGTTTTGCCCCAAGCACCAAAGGAGATATTGGGGACTTTTTGCCTCATACTGAATTCATCTGAATATAATTTTGATGCAAAATGAAATTATCATACTGCCTTAAAAGTATACTTAAATATATAAAACAGAAGACAAGTATTACATACGAGGCAGGATAATTGGTCATGTAGCCCGAGATCCTGAATGGCTTGTGCCTTTTTGAAATTTCGGCAATTTTTTCCAACAAATAAATTTAGATCTACACTGCATGTTTCCGCATTGAGAAATTGTCTGAATAATAGGACACCATACCATTCCCTTTGCGAGCAACGTTTCCTAATCCCTTCTTCAATCACTTCGACCAAATTTCATAAAATTTTCTTCTTTTCCCCAGTTTATACCAATTGGTAATTGTTACTACAGCCAAAACTACATTTTAAATATAGGGGTCTGAAAACAGTCATTTACGAGGGGATGGTAGAGTATATTGTCACGGAATTTATACACAGGCTTTAAATCTAAATAATCAAAGGAATCTTGATAGATAGATTATTATTCCCTCACAGAAAGATGATTCACAACCAAAAAGGGTCAACATTCACGCCCAGCACTTCTTCAGGCACTTACATGAGCAGCAACATATTCCTTTGGTACAGCACTAAAAGTCACAATAATGGCTTCAGTCAGGAAACCGCTGGTTAAAAGTCAGGAATACTGGACTAAATTACAACTTACGAATTTCCCTACTTGGGAAATCATTTTGTGCAAGTTTAACGAGTACAAATGAACACAAAATACAAGCAGGTACTTCGTAACTCCAACGCAAAAAGTACATTACCAGACCCTATTGGAGGTGCGAGCTAGGTTACAAACATCCTAGGAACAGTGAAAGAAAGCTGTACATTTCAATTTATGAAAATTAGATAAACATGGAAACTTTAATTTTTGAATATCTTGAATAAACTGTTATAATAGAAAGGGCTGCCACACTTTAAAAATTTAATATTTGTGTCTCTAATGACAAAAAGAAAAACTATTATATATCTACACCCGATAATTTGAAACATTTCAATTTTTTCTTATCTTTTGTACGCCCAGACAGATTAACTTGCAAACCTATATCAGTTTTTATTACTTATTACTAACTTATATTTCAATAGCCATCGTTTATTGATAAAGGCTCGACAAATATACAAAGAAGTCCAATTTCTGCTCCATTAGTAATATGCATAGGCTTGCACTGCATATAGAAGCATCCGAAGTCAAGCCATACAAATATGTAAATAAATAAATAAATAAAATGAATTATTCAATCTAAATGATACAATAAATATATGAAAATAGTGAAACTGTGAAACAAAAAATGGTAGTTTCACAATTTCTCCATACATAATTCAGCCTTTTATTTTTTTTACATATTTTGAAGTAGGCTGTTTTAACAATGGTAGCAGAAAATATTAAATGCCTAGATATACCTGGCAAGATGGCCATTATAGGCTGAACAGTCAACATCTATTGGAGACTTTTTAAATTTTAGAAATATTTGTTGTAGCAATAAGTCTTACAATGAACTGGACATAAACTAAAAATAAACCTACATTGTGTAAAATTAAAGGGGCAAAACGCCTTCTTGAATGGACAAATACCCCAGTAGCCATTTGCTCCATCCCTGGGGGGTGGGAGGTGGGTGGGTGTATTTTGCCTCAATTTGCAAGATTCAGGAAAGCCGTCCTTGTTGTTCAAATAATAAACAGAGGTGGTTTCGGGTGGCCAAGATGTAGGAGATGCAACAAGAGGGTCTTGCATTTTATTGGTGCCAATCTAAGTTCTGAAATTTCACCCGAGTTTTTTTACATGAATCTGTCTACCATAAAAATTACATCACTGTGTATTTATATGATGAATGAAGCCATACCCACCTTGCACATCTCTTTTCCACAGCAATAAAAATAGCATCACTTGCACAGGCGATTCAGTTACACACAAGAGGGTGCGGAATTTGAAAGTTAACGTCAGGGGGCGTCTTACCTGGAGACATTGAAGTATTACACATCTAAGTGTTTTTGAAGGTCTGTGACCATACAAATTCCCTACTTGAAGAATGTCACAGTCCATGGAACCATGGTAAAACTGAATCTTATTAAATATATGTGCTTGCTTAAATGAGTTTTCACAAAATTTATGAAGGTATCATTGGGTTCAGATGCACATCTCCATCAGCAGGGTACATGTGTTAATAACGGGTAGTCTGTAATCAATTCTTATTTATATCATTAGAATTGACAGTTTGGATCTAGAGTAATCCCATGTCGATAAACAGATGATTATTGTCTTTCAGTTTTTTACTCTGACATAAATTTGCAAGTCAGTGATGTATTTATAACAATTGATATGAAGATACTTCGATTTTGTTCCCGTTTGCACGAGATTCATTGATTCGTGAAATTTAAAATGATGATAAGATGGCAATGTAATACCTGGGACTTACTGGAGTGGTTTGACAAGTCCTGTCAAATTATTGTTTTTACTCAAATGTTATATGAGTAGGGATTGATAGAGTCAAATTATATCAGGATGCATTAATTACAAATTTTCATATCAGCCAAATTTCAATGTCCTGACCATAAAGCTAGTGATTCTTTCACCAATCAATAGGTGGCAGTACCAGGTATAACATTGCCTGTCAAATACTTAATGAAGTTTCCATAACACAGGTGAACAAGTAATCACAATAATAGTCCTGTATATAGCTATAGTGTTTGATTCTCACACCAGATGTCTCAACTAATTGTTTATTCTGCAAGTGGCTCAGTTAAGATCTGTGTAACAAGCCTATATTTCATCAAAAATATAATCTTAAGAAATTTTAAAGCACACTTTTATTGAAGTTGGTTCCTGCAGTGGCCATCTTCAGATGCAAATGAAACTTTCATAAATAAAACCTTGTCATAATGGGCTATAAAACATACAAACACAAATCTATATTGCAAAATACACATAATTCTATTGTCCACCATAGATTTCTCAACATGTGAAACCATATGCTAAAAATGACTGTGTTAAATCTATTATGCATGGGAAAATGTTTTCTTGCCCAGATATTCCCACTAATCCTATATTTAAATAAATTCAGATGCACGATACATGTGCATATCTGCCATTAGTACAATATCCTTCCATTTCCTAGGGTGAATGAAATAGGCATGCATATTCATTCTTAAAGGGCAGTGAAAAAAACATTTTGAAACGATCCAAGTGCAATATGATATGAGTTTAACTTTTAAGACAAATTGCGACAAGATCTAGAATTATGGCTACCGAACCATGCAGATGTAGCATAACGTAGAAAATGGTTTAACTGGTTCAGGAGATATTTAGAAGTTCGCAATGACACTGACCAAATGAAAATCCCCATGCCTTCATTCATCTTTTGCTTTTTGGTCATAATTCAGTCAGTGTTATTCAAGTAAGAAGTATGATCCAGTCACTAAATTAATTTCATGAGCTATTAGCATCCAAAGAGAATATATACATACAGCATACCAGTAGTTCTGTATGACAGTAGCTTGATTTCTATGAATTACAAGTATCTTTGTGTATTTTCATAAGTGTAGATGTCCATATTAAAATTATCAAAAGGATGCACACTGCCTATACATGTGTGTACACTGTGTTTTACAAACCCAATAACAGTTTTATCACTTAAGTTGACGTCCAAGTCAAAACAAGGGACCTTTACTCCAAAATATAGGTATTACAATGGTACTGGTAGACATTATGTGTGACATTGAAAGCTTTGCTGTACTTAGATGTGAATGTATCAGGATAATATACATAACACAAATTCATGGTCTTGGGCAAGTAATACGCATGACAGGTGCAGGTGTGTCAGAACTTTTAGTCACGAAATGAATACAGGGCCTCAGGTGACAGGCTATTAAAAATAAGGGAACAGAGAAACTTATCCATTTGTTCTCTCATTATCTGTGGGTTTGGGAAGGTTGCCACTTCAACATTTTATCCTTGAACCAGAAATCTTGTCAGGCTATTATTTCATTGAGGTTTGCCTCAGAACTGTAGCTATGGAGGTGAGCATAAACAAATGCACAAGCAGTAAAAAACTTCACGGGCTTTGACCTAATTTTCTATTGATACTATTACTGTCATTGTAGTAACCTTTGAGCACAATGACAGGTACAGTATCACTGAAAGTTTTAAATGTCAAAGACAAGCCAGCGAATATAACCAATTTAACATGTAACTCTGTCAGTTTGACTTACTGGTCCAAGACCCCAATGCTGGTAGGTGCTGATAGACTGTGACGTGTGTGTATGCAGGATCACCTGATGATAGTCAGTGTTGACCCGCAGACTGGAACAACTTTAGACAATGTATATCACTATGTGATTATGGAGATGACTTGTGTAATTGAAGCAGCAGACATTGTCCAGAGTGGAACATTTCCAGTCACAAGTAACTGGCTGTAGTAGCTGAGGGGATGGGGAAAGTTTATTATACCTGTCCCTAATGTTTCTCTGAAGATAATGTACCTGGACACTGTTGCAATAAATTGTGCCAGCAAATTATCTGAACCTGTATATTCTAAGCCATGATGTTGTTGATTATCTGTGCTACTGTCAACGTATATGACCCTGAAATAAACATTAAACACACACACACACACACACACACACACACACACACACACACACACATATGCAATCAAGAGGACTGCAAAAACTGATCAACCTGCCAGATGATATATCTGCGAATGGAACCCCTGTATTGTGGCCAAGCAACTCAGCAACAGAGTGCCCCCCTCCTGTGTTACCTTGTGTGGAATCTTCAAATTCCTGGACATTATGTCACCCTGCCTGTCAGGTGCTAATTTGTGTACTTGATCCTGGTTGAACTGTTCAAGAATTGGCCAATCTATTGGCCCAGGAGTAATAACTATTTTACAATTCATTACAATACACTGAATTTGAAAAAAAAAAATGTGTTGGTTTCAATAATACAAACTTGAACCATGCACTATGATGACTGGAGTCTTAGTTCTACCTAAGTAATTAAAAAATATTGTTTTTCCTTGAAATAATGCCAAATCAAAATGTCAGTCTGTTGGAGATTGAGAGGAGTACCTGCCATAAAACTTTTAACATGATGTCTTATTACATAACCTGTGTTAACAGAACAGAAGTTTGTATAGGGTGTCAATGTCCTGGCAGACTCATGAACTCAATGTTTTGCCTTATCAGGTTTACACAATCATTTGTCAGGGGTATGCCTGTTATAACTGTCCCACACCAGGGCCGGGGGTCAGTCATAGGCTGTCCTGAGCACTTGGCCAGATATTGGCAGTATTTACTCAATGGTTACAAACTTGAGTCATTCTTTTGAAACATTAACTACAGAGCCTGGAGTCAGTTACAGACTGTCCCAAGCACTTAGCCAGAAATTGGCAGGATTTACTCAATTATTACAAATTTGATTAATTCTTTTGAAACATAAACTAAAGGCTTATGTTTCTAAAGGCAAGGACAGGTCCGGTGTATGGGGCTGCACATTGGCTAAGAGACAGAAGTGGCTGGACCACCACAGCATTAACATTGGTATTTTAGTACATGGCTATACATGTACATTGTAGTAGCAATATCTATGCTGTGGGTACATACATGTATGTAATATATGTGTATGCTGTTGTTTTTTAATGCCCTTTCATAAATATATCAAATATGGATATTGTGGGCGTTTACTGGACGAAAAGAGATCCTGACACACAGACGGGTCAATATGGTGCCCCATTGCACATAGAGTCCCATATTCAGGACATACATTAAAGCGTATGCAGGATGAAGTCATGTTGTCTATACTTCAGGCAAGAGTAAGAACCATAGCTGATGATAGAAAAACATATACTGCCAGCAAAAACAGAAAGAAAGAGAAAGAAAGAAAGAGAAAGAAAGAAAGAAAGAAAGAAAGAAAGAAAGAAAGAAAGAAAGAAAGAAAAAAGAAAGAAAGAAAGAAAGAAAGAAAGAAAGAAAGAAAGAAAGAAAGAAAGAAAGAAAGAAAGAAAGAAAAAAAGAAAGAAAGAAAGTAATGGCTTAAAGCTGTTCACTCAGTGTTAAATCGGTGCTTTAAGGGTTAAATGTATTGGCATTGACAAATGTAGCTTTGTCTGGTAAACTGAAGTCAACTGTCACTTGGAAGTGGTAGCTTGTGCCAGAACTTTGATAAATATATTGGATATAATTGTGTTAGATGCTATGTTTGTACTTTTGCTTCTGTGGTTTTACATGTCACTGGGTAGTGAGTACTGCTTTCAGCAAACCTCAACATTTTTACCTCAGCTTCACAAAACTGGCGCTGGGTGCAAAGCTAGCCTGGAATTCACCTTTCAGACATTTTAGGCTAGCTTGTTTTCTGTTAGGTCAAACCCCCAGGGGCTATAGGTAGCAAGCAGCTACTGACGACAGTTACAAGCTTGCTTAATTGTGCTTGATATCAGGTTAAGAAATATTATATTTTCAGCGCATTCTTTTGACTTAAATACAAATGACTTTCATTCTTTTCTGACTTGCCCTATAATTTACAGTTTTAGACTTGTCTGTTTTGCTACTTAACTTTATCTTTGGCATCATTCTGTTTTAATGTTCACCTTTCAGATATTTTAGGCTAGCTTGTTTTCTGTTAGGTCAAACCCCCAGGGGCTATAGGTAGCAAGCAGCTACTGACGACAGTTACAAGCTTGCCTAATTGTACTCAAAATCCTGTTAAGAAAAATTGTTTTGATAACATGTTTTTTGACATAAATGCTAATGACTTTCATTCTTTTCTGACACGCCTAAATGCACATTTACTCAAAATTGACAGTATTTTCTCAAATGTCACAAACCTGACAGATTAAGTTGATACATTGACTCAGAGTTGGCAGTTAAATAGAGCTTAATTGTTTGGGGGGTAGGTGTCATCACAGAGTTT
The DNA here is from genome assembly GCA_964020975.1 of Hermodice carunculata. NCBI lineage: Eukaryota > Metazoa > Annelida > Polychaeta > Eunicida > Amphinomidae > Hermodice > Hermodice carunculata. The sequence goes on along the minus strand of OZ026620.1, from coordinate 64,385,151 downwards.
GTTTTATATTTCTGGTGCAGGATGTCCATTGTTGCAGTCCTTGTTGGGATTTCCCTTGGTTTGTACAGGTGGTCTAGTTGCAACTGTTTATTTTACTATCACTGGGACTGAATATAAGGCCCCAGCTTGTTTCCACTTCAGTTACCTACTGGCGGGTGGTTTAACTAGGATAAGCTGTCCAGCCAGAAAGGGTACATATGGGTTCAGGGGTAAGTCAAATTGTTCTTATCTGAACCTGTATTATACAAATTTAGTAATTATGGTTTGTTTGACAGGGGTTCTTCTTTCATAATGAAGCTCTGCATTTATAAGCAAAACTTCACGTATTTAGCTAATTCATCATTTGCCACGTTCTTATTTATTCTTTATTATGTGGGTTGTCTTTGCTGAATATTTAGCTTAGACAAGGAGCCGCTACTCAGAGAGACATGTACGGGTAAAAGGCTCTGAAACATGTTGAGTAGTTACCCGCTGAAGACCCTTTAATTTATTTGGGCTGTTACAGCCAATGTCAAAATTTTGCAGAGGAACGTGTGCAATATAGACAATAGTAATTCCATATGTATACAGGTTAGACAGGGACAGGTTAGCTTATGGAGAGTAAAGAGTTCAAACTGCGGAATAGGATATTGACTACTAGGAAGTGGTTCCAGGCAAAAAGACACAAATACAACACTGCAACTGACAGATCAACTGACGACACACATTCTTTATTCAATGCACATGTAGATACAGTGAAACCTCATTATACCAACACTCACATCTGACATGTGCACTGAATGGCATAAGTTTTTAGGGGCATATTAAAAGTCAAATTCCTTGGCTGTTTAGCTCATTTACTCGACACACACATACTTCGATACAGACACTTAGCAGGGAACAGCTGGTGTCATGATAACCACAATAAATTTACCGTTGTTATGAATGTGGGTATGGCTGTTTGTTTTGATATGGAGAGATCACTGTGCTGTCATTGAGTGTGCCAGATTACTGAGTTGGCCTGCTTTGTTGGGGAGACTCTCATGTGCATGTAGCTTGTGAACAATGAAAACTGAAGGTGACGTACATACAGGCACAGATGTAAACAATGAAGAAAGTTCTGATGTGGTCTAGAAAGATCACAGAGAAGTATGATGTGTGATTAATTACAAAACTGTAGAATACTGGTGAGAGTTCTTAGCCTGGATATATAAAGCAGCTCCCTTCATGACTGGGAAAGGAGAATTCTGAGATCTGACAGAAGCTGTGTGTCTTCAAACCAGTGGCACTGTTACACATTGCTATTAGCAAGGAGAGACTCATTTATACATTTTACCTGTGGAGTGTGGACTGTGCCTTTGAGTGGACTGGTATAGTTTGGGTTTAACAGGTACCAAACTGTAGCTCCATGGGATTTGGACAAGCACCCTGTTCTGTGTACCAAACTACTTGGCACCTACCATAGAACTTGGAACTGTGGGACGGTACCTGTGAAAATCTCTCATGAGGGATTAGGATTTACCTGCACTCTGTTAATTATTGGAGTATCAGCATAGCTACGTGTATTTCATTTACCTACTTTGTATACAATGAATGCTGACTGTGACTATATCTACTAAACTCAAACTAGTCTGAATTATCATAAGGATCCCAGATTCATATTCCTCGTAAAAAGATCTTTCTGTTCAAGTACCAGCACGCCTATAGTTCCATGGAAAATACCCCCACTGTCAACAGCTTTTCTCGGCGCTCATTGGGTGCACTGCGCTCAATGCATGCTGTTGTCTCAGTCCAAAATTTGGCACTGAAAGAGTTAATTTGCTTTTTGACTTGTTTACCTGATACACATGGCATTGTTTTCAGAGATCTCACACGCTTGCTGGGAGCAGATGGTTTCATCGCACCAGGATTTACTGTACCAAGTTGTGATGCTCATGCTTTATTTGGAGAACTAATTCAGCGAGCAAAGTTGAAATAAAATATCCATTTGATGAGTTGCTGCTTATAAACAGCATCAAATGCAAACATTATGAATAATTAACTCTTCAACTCCAAACTGTGCCCAAATACTAGCAAGTATCTACTCTCTTTTGATTTGATCTACTGTTGGCTCAAGTACATGTCAGGCTCCAATAATGCACAACTCTTCCATGGAGTTCCTTCATTTGTGCCAGCAGTATCGTACATGAGCCTTCCATGGAGTTCCTTCATTTGTGCTAGCAGTATGGTAGATAACACATGACCCTGCCACGGAGTTCCTTCATTTGTGCTGGCAGTATTGCTAGATAACACATGACCCTGCCATAATATTGTGTTCCTTCATTTGTGCTGACAGTATTGCTAGATGACACATTACCCTTCTATGGAGTTCCTTCATTGGTGGCAGCAGTATTGTAGATAACGCATGACCCTGCCATGGGGATTCTTCCCTTGCGCTAGCAGTATTGCTGGAAAACACACCACCCTGCCATGGAGTACCTTCACTTGCACTGCCAACACAGCACCTTGTCATGAGGTTCCTTTTGGTTGTCCCATCAGCGCTGCTAGGTTTAATTGAACTTTGACCCATCATCCCATAAAAGTTGAAAATCAGTCCGAGTCCACATCTTCTTCATCACTGCTCTCTTTCTTGGTCTGCTCCTCATCCAGGGTGCATCTCAGAACAGACATCTGTACTTGCTGTCGTTCTTCTGAAAAATATTAGATAAATAAATAATATAAAAGAGAGAGACCATTCAACTTTAATGAACAATGATAAACCAAGGCTTCATTTTCAACATGACAGGAGCTTTGGAATGGCTTCTAAATGGACATTGATATTTCAAACTAGTCCTTTCATACTGAACAAATAGATAATACTGACTGTAACTGCCAGCACTGGTACAAATCCCCTGGGTGCCATCCTTCTTATTGAACATCTAGAAGACACACAAGCTAAAAGTGATGTGTCATGAAAATAAGGTACCCCTAGCATCCCCCATGGACAAACATTGTGTTACTACTATATGGCTCTGTATATTAAATGCTGCATGTCCTCAAAATAGTTGAAACATTCATAGATATAAAATTTGAGGAAATGTCCAATCCATTTCAGGGTCTAAAATTCAAAGCCAACTAGAACAGACTGATTTTCCAACAGAAAATCAAATGTCTCCCGGTGGAACACTTACATCTCTGAATAAGCTACAGGTGATAACAAATTACAAATGACCAAGTTTGCTTGAAAATTACAATCCTATTTTAGCTCTCACCTAGATACATTACTCTAGCAATTTTCATCAAGTTCTTCAAGACTTATTGCAGAGAAACCAATTTCACATAAGTGACCCTGTGACCTTGAAAATTAGGTCAAGGTCATCCAAATCCCAACCTAAGTCTTGCCAAGATCCATAATCCTACCAAGTTTCATCAAATTCTATCAAGTTCTTCAAGACTTATCTAGCGGAAACCAATTTCACATAAGTGACCCTGTGACCTTGAGAATTCCCACAAGGTCATCCAAATACAATCCCCACCTAGGTCTTGCCAAGATACATAATCCTACTAAGTTTCATCAAATTCCATCAAGTTCTTCAAGACTCATCGCAGGGAAACCAATTTCACATAAGTGACCCTGTTACCTTGAGAATTCGCTCAAGGTCATCCAAATACAATCCCCACCTAGATCTTGCCAAGATACATAAACCTACCAAGTTTCATCAAATTCCATCATGTGCTTCATGACTTATCGAACCGAAACCAATTTCGAATAAGAGACCCTGTGACCTTGAGAATTCGCTCAAGGTCATCCAAATACAATCACCACCTAGGTCTTGCCAAGATACATAATCCTACCAAGTTTCATCAAATTCTGTCAAGTTCTTCAAGACTTATCGAACGGAGACCAATTTCACATAAGTGACCCTGTGACCTTGAGAATTCGCTCAAGGTCATCCAAATACAATCCCCACCTAGGTCTTGCCAAGATACATAATCCTACCAAGTTTCATCAAGTTCCATCATGTTCTTCAAGACTTATCGAATGGAAACCAATTTCACATAAGTGACCCTGTGACCTTGAGAATTCGCTCATGGTCATCCAAATACAATCCCCTCCTAGGTCTTGCCAAGATACATAATCCTACCAAGTTTCATCAAATTCCATTAAGTTCTTCAAGACTTATCGAACGGAAACCAATTTCACATAAGTGATCCTGTGACCTTGATCAAGAATTAGCTCAAGGTCATTCAAATACAATCTCCACCTAGGCCTTCAATGCTATGATTCTTTCGCAGAGTAATAAATGATGTCCAACTTTTTCATGACTCCTGAGGACCTCTCTAGACAAACTACATTGTGACAATTTGCTAAGTCGTTGTAGGACCTATAAATGTCTGCTCTTCATTCCATATTGCTGTAATGTCCCATTTTTTTTCACAATTTGTTTTGATTGTGTGCTAATGAGATGCTTCTTGAAGATTCTAAGCTTGCTATCTACTACTTTCCTCAACCCAACTGGGTACCACATAGTGTTTGGTTTTCATTTCAATTTATTCTCTTGGGCTATCTTGTCTTACTGCCCCATAAGTCACAAATGTAAGATTGTATGTGATCCAAAACTTGAATTGAGCAACAAAGAGAAAAGTAACTGTGGCTGATGGCAAGTTGAAGGAAAGTATGAAAAATATATTCCGCAAAACAATCATGAAAATGATTATGTAGGCTTTTAGTAACTCGGTGGATCCCTTTATATGATGTGATGTGCCATAACATTATATTCTTGTTTACATCTGTAGACACTTGAATCAGAATTGCAAAATATTGACAAAACGTCCCATAAGTCATGGTGGAATTTACCAGGTGTGTAAAGTTTCGTGATTCCAAGTCAAAGGACAACAGAATAATACCAGCCCGGGACATGAAGTGTAATGTAGTTTAACATAAATGTAACACCGTGACCCAGATACTTGACCTAGTGACCTACTGCGGGTTAACAATAACACACAAATTTAATGTGTGTAAATTACGCAAATAATTCTGTTATGAAGCACTGATTGACACAGCTCTGCGTTTTTCTGATGCAGGGGAAAATCCGATCCTTAAGACCAGAACAGTATTAGCAAGCTAAAATAATCCTCCAAACATGTTGCTCTGTACTTTATGGTTTAAAATTGTGACATGCTGAGTTTATTGTTTAGTTCTTACAGTGTCGGGCAAAAATGATCATGTATAACTGCCGTGAGATGACTTCCCTGGCAAAAACAGCCGACAACTGCCAGTCACACACAAGTGACAGTGTGGAGTAGATCTACAGTAGTACGGACCGGTGAACTGAGCATCATCGTAGACGTAGGGTGCACCCTCATAAATTGATTTGGGGCACATTCAGCGGTTCCATCTATCCCCACTGTTCACTGGGCAGAAGCTATGATGAACACACTGTCACATGAGCCATGATTGGCTCATTTTTGCATTTGACTCACTTGACCAATCAGGTGATGTGTTGTGCATGAGACAACATGGCCAAGCAGCTGTTTGTGTACAGTCGACAGTGGTAGGAAAGATGGTGACGGTGCGCACACTCAATTTCTGTTTGAAGTGTTAATTTTATCGTTTGAATGTGAATTAGGAACACTATTTATTGCAAGGAACTTGCCAATACTGTATACACAAATGGACTACGATGTACCGATAGCATTCGTGGCAGGTATGCAAAGAGGTGCATCCCGTCAAAGGCAATGAAATGGGATCCTGAAACCAATGCAACTGTTTTAAATCTTTATTAATTTTAAAGTTTACCTGTGACAATGACTCCTATCATCCCAGAAATTACACAGTATTTTTCATCGCAGGTCACTCCATGCAAACTTTACTTTTCAATTTGTATTTTTAACATTTTGCAAGTTTCATTGTCAACAGTCGTAACTAGAATCGTGGTAAAATTTGACATATTTTTGCGAATTTGCAAGCGACAATAAGCGGTGTATTAGGGTAAATGGTTTGTCTCAGCCTTTGTCTATAGATTGATGAAAAAAGTTTGTTTTTAGCATCAAGTTATATTCGGAGAAGTGGATTTTGCATACGGGCAAGTGGATTTTGAAATCTACTTGCCCTGCAGACAAGTGATTTTCTAGAAAATTGTCAAGCCCTGAGTCTATGCAAGTGGTACTGTCAGTAATCAAACTGCAAGTAAATTCAACATCATATAAAATTTCCAATTTGATTTTTTCAGAACTTATCAGGGCCACCGTGGCTATAACCCCTCAACAGCTTGCTGTGACCCCCTGAAAAGAAACCAAATGGTTTGAGTGACCCCCTGACAAAAAAAACCTATTGCTAAGCCTGCTGCTTTTGTTTCACACCATTAGGTCAAGATATATGTGTGTGTGTGAAGTTTCATGAAACTAACTTAAATAGTAAAGGAATTGTAGCTGGGACACGATTTTGCAAGGATACGTCACTGTGACCCAGATACTTGACCTAGCAACCTACTTTTGGTTCATGACACACCCTTATGTCCAGATGCATATGTGTGTAAATTTTCATTAATCTAACTTGAAGGGCAACGGAATTACAGCTTGGACATGTGGTGTTATGTAGTTTTAGATGATTGTGTCACCGTGACCTAGATACCTGACTTACACTTAACTGAGTTGCACAGTAAAGGAATTACAGCCCGGACAAGATCTTATAAGGACATGTCACTGTGACCCAGATACTTGACCTAGTGACCTACTTTGGTACAGGAAACACACTTACCTGTAGATGCACCTGTGTGTAAAGTTTCATTAATCTACAGTACATATTAAGGAATTATAGCCCAGACATGATTTTAATAGAATATGTCACTCTGACCCAGATACTTGACCTAGGGATCTACTTTTCACACATGAAACACTCTTACATCCAGATGCACCTATGTGTAAAGTTCCACTAATCTAAGTTGAAGGACAAGCAAATTACAGCCCAGACATAAATGCAGAGGCATTGCAACATAGACACTCGGATGCACTGAAAAAGTCATTACCATATGCCCCTTCTCTGGTAGGAGGGGTATATAGTAACCGTTATTAATTAAGAAGTGAATACAAAAAGTGGGTCTCACTTTTTGCATATTTTGCTTTGTTTGGTTTCTAGGACAGTTTGATGTTGGAAGATTGACATCTCACTTTATGATGCTCATCTTAGCTTTCTTGCAAACTTGTACCATGTATACATATCAGTGTAGCTACTATGTGGCTCCTCTAGGGTTCATGCAGCTTGGCAGCTTTCAAAGTGATGGACTTTTCCAGGACCTTTTATCCTAAAATTCAAGGCCTTTCCAACTTGATGCATCTGTCTTTTTTGTGTCTTGCTGTCATTTGTTTTGGGTTTGTTTGAGAGGGAAGGCGGGGAGGATCAAGCTAGCTGTTAGAGGAAAGTCTACAGGTGGACGATGAAAATGCAACAACTTTTCCAGGCCTTTACTAAAAAAACCTTGATTTCCAAGGTGTTCAAGCCCTTGAAAAAGCATACAGTAACTTCAAGGACTTTCAAAGATTTCAATGACCTGTATTAAAACCCTGTCCTGGGTTAGTAAAAATCAATGCTTTGCAAGGGCTATTCTGACGTGCATTTGTTACATAATTCCATTGTACTGTAGATAGATATCGTGCTGTAGAGGATGTACCAGCAGTATTGTCCAGCTTGCATTTTCCTACTATACTAACACGCCTGTTTCTTTCTTTCTTTTTTTTCATCTTTTTGTGCACTGTTGTAATTTTATGTATGTATAACATAGTTTATATCATATAAAATTGAGTCTGAGTCCAAGCTGACACTGAAAGCAGTTAACGCCACAATAATTTTGAATCCTACTTAAGTAATCATATACATGTACAGCGTAAATTACATGTACTTTGCCTGATTCACTGTCATGTCTGTATTGTTTTACTGTATAGGTTAAAATGAATTGCACAAAAAGTTTAAACAGAATACCTTTTATTGAAATAATCAATCTGCATCATTTAGTCTAATCATACAAATTGACCCATTTTATTTTACGATTGTTTTACTGTCACAAATTATCTTTAATGAGATATATACTTACCTTGTGTCCTGCAAGCTTGCAGCAAAACTGGGAGCTGTTTCCTGTGATATTTGGCCAGAAACTGTTGGCATGACCGAATTGTACCTGATAACAAAGAACAAATATCCAATTACACCAAAAACTGGCTGCACGCTGATATGTCCGATGGATAGCTGGCTAGAAATTTATTTTATTAGCTGTTTATTTTTGCTACATTTTTATAACCTCAGCTGACTGAGAAGTCAGCTGTAGTCATGTGATGGGTCTTAGTCTGTGATCCAAAGCTGACATTTTCCAACCTCCTCTTCCAAAACAGGAGTCCACTTTAAACCTGGTGGGGATTTACCTTGGGTGTTTAGGATTCAAGCAAGTTTGAAAGGGTCATGCTCCAGTGATTTTTTTTTTGTTGGGGGGGGGGGGGGGAGGGAGGGAGGGTGTTATGCACTTCTTGCTCAATTTTTGGTCAAGTCTAAAAAAAATGTGCAAAACTACTGGGCTTATTGCTGGCCACCCCCAAGACCTTAGTTTGTTTAACTGGTGGTGCTGCAGTTTTTTTTGTTTTTTGTTTTTTTCTAAAGAATTTTTGTGCATTTTCAGTTTTTTCAACTTCTCCAAAACCGAAATGATTGGGGTGAAACTTGTTGAAAATGTACCCTGTAGAAGGATCAAACAAATTGGTAAACTGGCTCGTGATGCAAGTACTCTGGATTCCGCATTTTTTTAAAATTCACATACTTGTCAGTCAATGAAAATTAATATATTCTTGTTGATTTCAATGTTAAGTCCATATAGATTGCAATATTAACGATAATTCACATTTTCAAATATGTGTCCTAAACCATTTGCCAGATTCACTTCAAATTTGGTGGGGGTATTGGCCTACCTTGCACAGCTGTCTACCAAGTATGTTCAAAAGGTCATGCTCCAGTCATTTTTATGTTTTGACATTATTTGTTGGGGGGAAATTCTTAATTTTTCTTCTGTAAAACTGCCTTGCAAATCCAGGGCCTAATACATGTACATACATGTATTTAGTATAAATATTTGGTACAAATTTTAGTCTTTTTTACCCATATATTACATAATGATGGTGGTGCCACCAATATTGAACAGGACCTACACTTTTACACCCTTCACATAAGTCCTGCCAGGTTTATGTGGCTAACTTGAAAACTATGGACTATAACACATTCACAAGCAAAAGTTTACAAACACATGGATGGACATGAATGATGCTGCAAGCTCTGTGATGTGTGGTCAGCAGAGCTAAAATAACAAGCTCTACTAGAACCACAAATTTATACTTTCATAAAAATCTCACCTCCTACATGTAGAACTCTGAAGAATGCATCGTATTTATCGATTCTTTTTATCATTGTCATGGCTGACCACAGCATCTTGTGTGCCCCTCGCCGGCCTCTCACCAATACAATGTGTGTATGCTCATTAACATATTTCACTGTAAACATAAAAGAAATCATTTAGTCTATCAGTGCTAATGAAAACCAAGAAGGCTGTGTGAACAGCCCATTCAGCTGACCTAGATGATTCAATATCACCCATGTATCCAAGTTAGACAAAAATCTGGCCAAAATTATTTAGTTTGTAACCATTACCAGAAATTCCCATCTTAAACTTTCCTATTAAAACTTTTTCAAAGACCCCCCCCCCCCCCCCAAAAAAATATCATAACAAATCCCAAAGTCACTGGAGTGTGACCATTTGAACAAACTTAATAAAGACCCACACAGGATACATTGCCACAAAGTTTGCAGTCAATCTGACTGACAGTTTCTTCAGAAGTCCAAAATGTGAATAAGCATTAGAATGCCCATAGACTTGCATTTATAGTAATCAATAGAAAAGGTGCATTATCTGGTAAGTACCCAAATAGAAAAAAAAAAAAATCATTAAAAATCAGGAATCCACAGCACAAATTTGGAAGAGACCCACCCAAGGTATATCCCCACCAAGTTTCAAGTAAATCTGGCTGGGGGTTTCTATAAGAAGAAAATGTGAACTGTGGACGCACAGATGGACAGACTGCTCAGCTGACTAACAAGTCACCTCAGCTAAAAATCTCAAAATCTCTGTGGCGTGACCATTTGAACAAACCTGGTAGAGACCCACCCAAGGTATGTTGCCACCAAGTTTGATGTCAATCTGGTTGGCTGTCTTGAAGAAAAAGTTGAAAATGTGAATTAGCATTAGAATGGTCAGTGACTTGCATGGTAATTAAGTGGAAAGGTGCATTTACTGATAAGTACCCGAATTGAAAATCAGGAATCCACAGCAGTGCCACATAGTAAACAACTTTCTTTAACCCTTCCTCACCAAACATATTCATGAAATTTCCACTTAATCTCAGTGACGATTCTGGAGAAGTTAAAAATAGCAAAAACACAACAAAAATCTTTTTTTTTTTTTTTTTTTTAAAGAAAAAAACTGCACCTCTGTGGGATTGGATCAGCACCACACCTTCCAGTATCACATTGGAACCAAACCATACCTCTGTGGGATTTGTATCATATCATTTGGCAGCTGTTATAGGACTTGGAACTGTGGGACAGTACCTGTGGATAATCTCACCAGGGATTATGATTTACCTAAGACTGTTTAACCATTGACATATCAGTGGAGATAAGTTTACCTACTTTGTACTGATTTTGATTGTCAATGTATTGTTATTGTTAAAGTTATATCATTGTTGTCATTCTTTGTTGAGTTCTGCTAATATTCAGAAGGTGGGCATCGTAACATATGTCAAAAACTTTTCAACTGATCATATGAAGACCAAATTCACTAAAATGGCTTTGTGACTTTGGGAATTACGTCAAGGTCACCCATCTTTGAACTCATCTGAGACATTATGTAGGACAATAAGCATGTGCAATATTAAAGTCCTTTGCCAAAAACTTTTAGAGTTATCACGTGAAAACTGTCCACACGCACGCACTGACACAGTAATTGCTATATGCCCTTACATAGTAGCCAATAGGAAAGCTGCATTGACCGATAAGTATCCGAATTGAAAAAATCCTTAACAAGAGGGCTGTGTGAACAGCCCGTGCCTCAGCTGATCTTGACATTCATCACACTTGCAGCTCTATGAACTTGGGAAAGGATCAAGGACACCATGTTCTGAGTAAGTCTGACCATTATAGAAGAACACTTACAAGTGCAACATCAAAGTTCAAGTAGTTCTGAAGTTATAATGAAGAGTAAAATTCATGTATGTTGCACTGTGACCCCACAAACGAGGTCAAGGTCATTCATGTACTGTCTCAGCATGACCTTCATACAGAATAATTAACATGTGTAGCGAACTCAAAACAGATCTCAAGTTATCAAGTAAACAGTAAATTTCGTGTCAGTTGTCCTGTGAATTAGCATTAGAATGCCCATTGACTTACATAGTAATCAATAGGAAAACTGCATCGAACGATAAGTACCCGAATTGAAAATCCTTAAAAATCAGGAATCCAAAGCAGTGCCACCTAGTAAACAACTGTTTGACCCTTCCACAACAACATATCCATCACATTTCAGCTTAATCTGAGGGACCGTTCTGACAAGTGAAAAATAGCAAAACCATACAAAAAATTCCAAAAAAAAATTGCAGCGCCACCTGGTGAACAAATTGGGAACTAGGTGTCCCCGGGAGTGTCTATGTACGATATCAAAGCAATTGGGTTCGCAGTTTCGGAGAAGAAGATTTTTTAAGATTTGTCCAAAAAAAGAACAAAAAAATTCATTAAAAATCCAAAAATCACTGGAGCATGAACATTTGTACAAAATTGGTAGAAACCCACCCAAGGTACATTGCCACCAAGTTAGAAGTTAATCTGGATGACGGTTTTGGAGAAGAAGTAGAAAATGTGAAATAGCATTAGAATACCCATTGACTTCCATAGTAATCAATAGGAAAGCTGCATTGACCGACAAGTACCCGAATTGAAAAAATCGTTAAAAATCAGGAATCCGCAGCATTCCCACATAGTGAACAACTTTGTTTGACCCTTCTACAAGGAACACATCCACCATGTTTCAGCTTAATCTGAGTGACGGTTCTGGAGAAGAAGTCGAAAATAGCTCTAACACACAAAAATTCATAAAAAATTAGGAAAAAATTGCAGCGCCACCTGGTGAACAAATTAAGAACTAGGAGTCCCAGGGAGTGTTCCTGTGTGATATCAAAGCAATTGGGTGAGCGGTTTTGGAGAAGATTTTTTAAAATTTACCCAAAAAAGAACAAAAAAATTCATTAAAAATCCAAAAATCACTGGACCGTGACCATTTGAACAAACTTGGTAGAGACCCACCCAAGGCACATTTCCACCAAGTTTACAGTGAATCTGGCAGACAGTTTTTGAGAAGAAGTCGAAAATGTGAATTGTGGATGACGGACGGACGACGGACGGACGACGGACCCTCAAAAAACCTCAGCTGACTGACAAGTCAGCTGAGGTAAAAATCGGGAATCCACAGCAGTGTCACCTGGTAAACAACTTTGTTTGACCCTTCCACAAAAACATATCCACCATATTTAAGCTTAATCTGAGCGATGATTCTGAGAACAAGTAAAAAATAGCAAAACCATACAAAAAAAATTCATTAAGAAATTAGAAAAAAATTGCAGTGCCACCTGATGAACAAATTGGGAACTAGGTGTCCCTGCGAGTGTCTATGTAAGATATCAAAGCAATTGGGTGAGCGGTTTCAGAGGAGAAGAGTTTTTAAGGTTTGCCCCAAAAAAGAACAAAAGGCACACCCCCACCAAGTTTGAAGTAAATTTAGCCAAAATTATTTAAGTTATAACCATTACATGAAATCTCTTGTTGAACTTCCCTATTAAAATGTTTGTAAAAATTTTTGAAAAGAATCATTAAAAAAATCCAAAATTCATTGGAACATTACCATTGGAACAAACCTGGTAGATATCCACCCAAGATACATCCCCACCAAGTTTGAAGTAAATCTGGATGACGGTTTTGGAGAAGAAGTCGAAAATGTAAATTTGCATTAGAATGCCCATTGACTTACATAGTAATCAATAGGAAAGGTGTATTTACCGAAAAAGTAGCCAAATTGATTAAATCATTAAACAGCAGGAATCCGCAGCATTCCCACATAGTGAACCACATTGTTTGACTCTTCCACAAGGAACATATCCACCACGTTTAAGCTTAATCTGAGTGACCGTTCTGACGAAGAAGTAGAGAATAGCTATAACACCAAAAAAGTCATAATAAAATTGAAAAAAATTTGCAGGGCCACCTGGTGAACAAATTAAGAACTGGGTGTCCCCGGCAGGGTCCCTGTGGGATATCAAAGCAATTGGGTGGGCGGTTTCGGAGAAGAAGATTTTTTCAGATTTGCCACCAAAAAGAACAAAAAATTCATAAAAAATCCAAAAATCAATAGAGTGTGACCATTTGAACAACTTTGTAGAGATCCACCCAATGCACATCCCCACCAAGTTTGAAGTAAATCTGCCCAAAATTATTCAAGTTATAACTATTCGAAGAAATTTCCATGTTAAACTTTCCTATTAAAACTTTTGTAAAGATTTTTGAAAAAAAATCCTTAAAAATCCAAAAATCACTGGAGCACGACCATTTAAACAAACATCGTAGAAACCCACCCAAGGTACTTTGCCACCAAGTTTGAAGTTAATCTGCAAGACGGTTTTGAAGGAGAAGTCGAAAATGTGAATTAGCATTAGAATGTCCATTGACTTGCATAGTAATCAATAGGAAAGCTGCATTGACCGATAAGTACCCGAATTGAATTTTTTTTTTTTTAAATCAGGTGTCCCCAGCATTCCCACATAGTGAACAACTTTGTTTGACCCTTCTACAAGGAACATATCCACCATGTTTCAGCTTAATCAGAGTGACGGTTCTGGAGAAGAAGTCGAAAATAGCTATAACACACAAAAATTCGTAAAAAAATTAGAAAAAAATTGCAGCACCACCTGGTGAACAAATTAAGAACTAGGAGTCCCAGGGAGTGTTCCTGAGTGATATCAAAGCAATTGGGTTAGCGGTTTCCGAGAAGATTTTTTAAGATTTCACCCAAAAATGAACAAAAAAATTCATAAAAAATCCACAAATCACCAGACCATGACCATTTGAACAAACTTAGTAGAGACACACCCAAGGCACATTCCCACCAAGTTTGAAGTGGATCTGGCAGACAGTTTTTGAGAAGAAGTCGAAAATGTGAATTGTGGACGGACGGACGGACGACGGATGGCCTACCCTCCTAAAAGCTCAGCTGACTTATCAGCTGAGCTAAAAAACAGAGGAAGCTGGTTTTAAATGGGGTTCTGGTCCATCATAAGATACATCTCTGACAAAAAATTTGGTAAAGCTGCTGTCAACATTTTCAGAGATATCATGGTAACGTTGTCAGGGTTGACCACATACATTAAAAGTTTCATAAAAAGTTGTTAAAAACAATAAGAGGAAGCTGGTTTTTAATAGGAACCTGGTCCATCATAAGGTCCTTTTTGTGACAAAAATTTGGTACTGCTACGGTGAATATTTTTTTTAGATATCCTGGTAACCTCAACGAAATGGACGGACAGACAGACAAGGAAAGAGACAACAATACCCTCTGGCACTTTATGTGCTGAGGGTAAAAACTGGATGATCAATGCGAATCCATCAAGTATGTTTCACTGCCTTGTGCAAGTGAGGCTTCCTGTGGGTTTTTTTTTATTGGCTGCTTTTTGTATTAGTAACAGCTGCTACTGGGCATTGACAGATGTTCATGCACCTGTTCCAAGCAATGGGGCTCCATGGCCGACACAGTCGTTTCTTTTTTCATCTAGTTGTCTAGACTTGCTATATACTCCTCACTACAACCCCCCCCCCCCCCCCGGCATGTGGAACATTCTTTTTCACCAAATTTTGTCTGCAATAGAGGCACTCAAAATTGCCACAAAGAGAACTCTAAATTCATTTATATAATCTTTGATAAAATTCATGTGATTTACAATGTTACAGCTTTGTTTCCAGAGACAAGTACAAAATAGCTGGTCTATATGGCTGTGCACTGAAATACAGCTAGAGCCAGGAACCCTCCGCCTTCCGTAGAGGAGGACTCCTGGGAATAGGTCGGCTACACATACCCGGACCAGTGACACACCTATTGATTTCCGCTGTCTATAAACACGACTCTCTGCTTCACAGTAACTTGTGGTGTGTATGCTAATTGTGTACAACAAAAAGAGCCACAGAGCGGTCATTGAACTGTGGATCTAATGCATGTTCAGCTGGGTCAAGGTCTACACAACATATGGAAATTTGCCAGAGAAAATGTACATGAATATTATAGTACTGACAGCAACATAATTTATTCTGCAATTTACTTAAGTGGGTGTATTTTAATGCACTTATTTTCATGTGTATAAATTTTCATGTTTTTTTGCATAAAATTCAGGAATTGAACTGAAATTATCACTATTTTAGACAAAACTGGTTCCCTGTCAGACCTATATTAAAACATTTCATTGTGTTCCTATTTTCTCCCTTCAGCAAACTACCTGAAAAGGAATAGTCTGCACAGTGTACTGGCTGGTCTCATTTGCAGATGACCTGATATGAGGTGAAGGACAAACATCCTATTGATCTGCATGTAACATGTACAGTAGGCTTGCCTATTGACTGCTAATACTTAACCGTATATAAACAGGCTATCTGTGGTGCATTAATGAAAATGATTTTATAAATTCAACCAGACACACATCACGAGATATTAACATGTAGCAATATACATGAAGCATTTTTCTTGATGATAGTTAACATGAAATCAATATTTGTCAAATACTTCATTCTACTAGAGCAGCTGTTTGTCAGTACACATGGATATGGTATAGATGAGGACCTATCATTAATCATGCAACACACTACTTTTTTTCTTCGGTACATGTACATGTATTACTGAGATGACACTTTTAAAGTGTCATCTCAGTAATCCTGAAGAACCAAAAATTCAACATCACCATTCAAATGTCAATACATGTAGGGGGAAACCTTTTTCATGGGAATGTGTATCCATGAAGTGGCCTTCATATGCAATGATCCCTGTCAGTGAAGCAGCACTCCAATAATACATGCAGATCACCTCTCCTCTTATCCCCAGATGGTCTTACAAGAAACAATTTACGCAATGTTCCTTTATTTTAGAAAATCAGACTAGATCTTCTGATTTCATACCTATGAACAGGCCAACTCCCTTCTTCATAACACTGAATCCTCCACTTCTCTTCCTGACAAACAGGACAATACAGAAATACTTCATTTGCATATACACCACTGGATTTGCAGTTTTCACATGACTCAGTATATATATATTTGGGCCTCCTAGACTCTTGTCTTGGTCCGGCGGTTGTGGGTTTTCACAACCTCCAGCTCACAAATGGTATCTTGATCATAAGATATGGTCCCACTTCCAATATTTGACCTCGACAAACCATTTTTCTGTCATAAAAATTTCCTATTTGTCAGGAATTAATAATGCATGTTTCATGATGGTATGGACAGAAAGTATTCCATGTATATAGCTTTCCTTGGCATATTACCTTTGAAAGGTCTCATCTACTATTCTCTTTCAAATTGTTTTTCTTTGCTTTTGAAATTAGTCAGAAATACTGAAGCAGATCACATGTGACCAGTTGCCAGTTTGATCCCATTTATTGAAGTGGGAAAGTTAAATAATATATCAGTATCAATTGCAATTCTATAGCAATGAAACAGTTCAAGAATCTTTGTATCTTTACAATGTTCTGTGAAATAGATCAGTCTTCAGGGACAGCAATTATGAGAGAATATCTTCTCTGTGAAACTTAATAAGCTTCTGACAATGAATCTTCGTCTTCCCTCACTGGATTTTAAAACCAACAGTCAAAAACAGAGAATATTTTGTTTTTGTATTTGTATTTTGGGGATTTTTGTTTCCAAACAATGCATTCACTGTTTTACTTTTTCAAGTTCCACACAATATGTCACAGTTACTTACTACTTTCACAGGCCAAGTTGAACTTGTACTAATCATGCTAATAAAATTTGGTTATTTTGTCTACTACTAATGCTGGATTTATTTTGTATGACCTCTCAAATAAGAGAGACCATGAATGCATCTGATTTTGCTTCTAAAGCACTAATAGAAGTAAACCTAACTTTATGCTTAATGTGATGTTGCTAAAATACACTCTCTGGTGCTTTTGAGTGTATCAGCAAAAGTATAACTGCAAACATATATTTTCAACAACCTGGCATCAAAGTTACACTGATATTTATACCAATTTTGGATTTTACATTATGTGCTGTAAAATCAAACTTAGCAAAATATCGCTTTGCCACAACAAAAGAGTTAAATCACAACTGTGCCACATATGTGCATTTAAACAACTGAATGTAGCTGTTTAAGAATGTTAAAATATGAAAATTATGTGTATAAACATGATCTGGTATGACCATAATTGCCAAAACTTTTGCTAAAATATATCTTACCAAATGTATCATGTGTATAGTGGTGCCCGTTCTACAGGTACCTCTAATCTCTTGAGAAACGTTACCTTTTTGATCATGTTTTCATCAGTTCAAGACAATACAGCCTATTTCTCTCATCAGATTTTTTTACTTGTATTCTAACCCTTTCCCCCTCAAATCGGCCAAAACCGGCTGGTGGTCAAATGTCTTCTGCTTCAGTGTTTTCAACTAATTTCAACAGTTATGAAAAACAATTTGACCGAGAAATGTACATGAGACTTATCAAGATCACATGCCTCAGGTCAACAGGTTTCCTTGGCTTGGGTTGGGCACTCCAACCCATGCAAAGGAAAGCTGTTGACTCAGTATTAATTCAAGGGGGAAAGGGTTAAGACAACCTGCACTATAAGACCACTTTTTATGCCAGCACTAGCAAATGATCTAGAATTTATTTCATCTGAGGGATGCCTGAATGTCCAATCTTGTCTGATGCCCTTGGCCAAGGGAAACATTAATAAGCTTAAGACATTTAACCAGCCAGAAGGCCTGATAATTTGATCAACTTCTTTGTAGCTGGCATCTGTTGCTTTTTGACAATTTAAGTAAAAAATTTAAAAAAAAAACAAACAAAAAACACAACCACAGCTCCTGACACAGATTAATGTTCTGTAACACCTTCATGAGATTATCACCTAGCCAAATAATACTAATTTTCACATTCCCTAAAGAGGTAGCACTAGATCATACATAACTGTCACCATTCCATGTAAAGAAATAGGGAGATTTTTTTGGTTCCTATTGGGAAGAGTTTACTTTTGACAAAGAATAAGTAACGAATAACTGGACTTTTATGGGAGTGACTGTCTAACCTAACAAAATTTTCACAGAAAAGTCTAAAAAGCAAGGTCAAAAAGTGGGAGACTCACACAAAATGGGGGGAAACTTAAAAGGTGTGTAAGTGTTATGGTTAGCAGGTCATACAATTCAACCAATCATAACACACCAATGTTATCCATGTTTGAACAATTTAAGAGGGCTGTGTGAGGATTCCATCCCCAGCTGACCTTGACATTCAAGCCAAATCAGTCCCAGTGTGCTTGGTCAAGGGATACCCAGACATGTTCCTTATTGAGGTTTCAAAGCAATAATTGGTCAAGTAGTTACAGAGATAACAATTTCTAGCTCAGCGATTTGTTAATTAGGTGAGCTAATGTGGTGGTTAGGCTTGCGTCCTCTGTCCGTCCGTTATTTGTTGTCCAGGGACGTCCACAATTCACATTTTCGTCTTCTCCAAAATCACTGGGCAGATTCATTTCAAACTTGGTGGCAATATACCCTGGGCGGGTCTCTACCTAATTGGTTCAAATGAATCATGCTACAGCGATATTTGAATTTAAAAAAAAAAATTTTGGTTCTTTTTTGAGGCAAATCTTAAAAAAGTTTTCATGATTTAATTGTTTACCATTAATTAGTGGGTTAAATCATATAACTCCATTTACATCATTTATCTAACCATAACAATTAATACTCCAGGTACTGCTTTGCCAGCAATGTACAAGTATCTCATTTGCATATACACCACTGGATTTGACAGTAAGCATCTGGCTGACATAAATAACCAAAGCACAGAGAAATTTGATCTGTTGGTCTGGCGGTTGTGGGCTGTTTGTCTGATGCTGATAATGTATCAGCCCTGGAAAGTTCCGGCTGCCAATAATTGACCTTGTGAATGTTTTTGCTTTTTTCAGAAAGTTCCTGCCACTCTCATTTTGTACATGCTGCTTTTCTTAGAGTATTTTAATTTCCTCCACCATATGAAAGGGTAGGATGTTTATCTATATGCCTCAAGAATAGGAGACATTCATATTTAACTGTGATCCTGCTCACTTCCGTTGTTGCCGCAGCAACAGACTGATGTTTCCACCATGATCAGGGCAGATTTGTATTATATACTACATTAACATCCATAAATAACACCTTTTCAACCAAAAGTGAGCCCATTTCTTATCAATTTAGACATCCTTTATGTTTCAAATATATATTAATACATTTTCTTCAGATTATTGTGTTTGTGTTGTTCATTTTGTTGAGAAAGTACCTTTGACCATGCTAAATACATGGATCTGCCCTGATGCAGGTGTTCAAGTAGGACCGCATTTAGATATGAATACATCCTATTCAATTGTTTTAAGAATGTAGTATAAAAAACTGGATCCATATTTTTTTCCAATTTATTTGTTATTAGTAACTTTGCTTAGTGTAATTGCCTAGCAATAATAGTTAAAGGGTTAAATAATATAACTACATTGTTAGTATTTATTTAGCTATACCAAATTGCACTCAGTCTTGATACTTTACCTCGCCCATGTTTCACTCCGCTGGCAATTTACATGTGCCTTATTTGCATACACATCATGAGATCTGGAACAGCGTAAGGCTTATATTTATATAGAGCTAGCCATACTCCATTTTATGTCTTGATCCGGCAGTTGTGGGTTATCAAGCGTCTCAAAATAGAGCTTAATCCTAAGATAACTTCCCACTTCCAATATTTGACCAAGACAATTTCTTTTCTTCCTCATTCAATTTATAATGAAAAATAACATGCTGCACAGGACACAGCTATTGATCACATATCCAACATTGAAACTTACTTTAAAAAAACAACAAAAAAACTGAACCAACGATGTGCTATATTGAATGGTCACACTGACAACACATTACACAAAAATATATCAGTTATACAAAGACAAATGCTTTCCCGCCCACACATTAATTCCTTACATGTGTATCATCTGTATGACATACAGGGTAGTGGCATATGTACTCATAAACGTTATGTGAAGAATATTTCCGTGCACACACAAAACACATGGCAAATGTGAGTTCTCATTTTTAGGACAACTATACAGAAGTATTAGTGGTCCCTGCTGCTCAAACTACAGGGAAGATTCACCTTACTTTTATGTTTTGCTCCCTGCCCTTTTTCTTTGCTCCCAGTTCTTTTTATCTGCAACCTTCCATTTCATTTTCTTGCTGCCCTTTTTCAGATTTCTGCACCTATTGCATATAAATGGAACAGCTGATCCAATGTCATTTATCTACACAGTTGGCTGAACGGTAAAAACACTTTTGTTCACAGCTGCAACCAGGGCTCAATCCATGGCCAGAATAAGTGGAGGGAGTTCCAACCACTATGACAGAGTCGGAGCATGCTGGTCTTTCCCAGTATTTTGATTTCCTCCATCATGGCTGGGCACAATATATGTGTACATATTTGTCATGGGGAATGTCTTGATAAGTCACAGACTTGACCCCTTTTACAATCAAAGTAAAACAAATGGGTCTATATATATATTTTTTTTTAATTATTTTCTGTTGATAGTACAGGTTTCATTTAATTGACTGACAATAAATGGGTTAAATTACAATATAACTCCATTTCCATCATTCTATATCCTACCATAACAATTTACACTCCATCCTGCTGCTTTGACAGCACTGTACAAGTATCTCATTTGCATATACACCATTGGATTTGGCAGTGAGCATCTAGCTGATACATATGGCACTAGTATCCAAAATTATAATGTCTTGGTCCGGCGGTTGTGGGCTGGACAACTAAAACTGATAATTTATCAGTCTGAGATAAGGTCCCTCTTCCAATATTTGACCATGACAATCACTGTGTTTTTTGTTTTTTCAGAGAGTTCCTGTCACTCTCATCATGCGCATGCTGCTTTTAATTCTTTTGAGTATTTTAATTTGCTCTATCATACTAAAGGGTAGGATGCATATCTATATGCCTCATGAATATATTTCCTTTGCAATCCAGTCCAAAAAAAAAAAAAAAAGAGTCCATGTATTTTCTTTCAGTTTATTTTCTCTTGATAGCAAAACCTTGATTTAATTGCCTAGCAATAATAATTAAAGGGTTAAATAATATAAATACATTTATTTAGCCATATCCAATTGCACTCAGTCTTCCTGCCTTTCACTTCACTGGCAATCTATACACGTCCCTTATTTGCATATACACCACAAGATTTGATACAGCATCAGGCTTATATTAATATAGAGCTAGCTATGCTAAATTTATATGTCTTGGTCTAGCAGTTGTGGTTTATCACCCTCTGAAGACAAGATCTTAATCCTAAGATGACTTTCCCTCCCCCCCCCCCTATATTTGACTGTGACAATTTCTTTTCCTCCTCCTTCAATTTATAATGGCGTGCTGCACAGGACACATGGATGGTCTTCCTGCATTGCCTCTCCCACTTACACTCTGCTGGCAATCTACAGGTCCCTTATTTGCATATACACCATAAGATTTGGAACAGCGTTAGGCCAATATTTATATTCAGTTAGCCATGCTACAATTTATGGTCTTGGTCCGGCGGGTGTGGGTTATCAACCGTCTGAATTCTAGATCTTAATCCTAAGATGTCTTCCCACTTCCAATATTTGACCTTGACAATTTCTTTTCCTCCTCATTCAATTCACAAATAAAGAAAAATGACATGCTGGGCAGGACACAGCTATTGATCACATCAAACATTGAAACTTGCTGTTCAATACGAAAACTGAACCAATAATGTGCTGTTTTGGTCACATTGCAAGTGTTAACACATTAAACTGAAATAGATCAGTTTTACATGGACTGGTGCTTTGCTAGGTCCAATTAATTTAGAAAATCTTATGGCAGGAAATGTTTTGCTGCCCACAAACAAACTCTTTATGTCAGACATACAAGATGGTGGCATATGTACTCATGAGTGTGAATCTTGAATATTTTCATGCACTCATGAGACATGGCAAATGCAAGCTTTAATTTTCAGACAACTCTGCAGAAGTACAACTTCATTTTCACTTTCTTAGTGGTCCCTGCTGCTCAAACTAGAGGGATGATTTACCCTGCCTTTATGTTTTGCTCCCTGCCCTTTTTCTTTGCTCCCTGCCCTTTTTCTTTGCTCCCTGTTCTTTTTATCTGCAACCTTTTTTTTTTTCATTTATTTGCTGCCCTTTTTTTTAGATTTTTGCATCTATTGCATACAACTGGGACATCTGATCCATCATGATTCAAAAGCAGATTTACAACAACATGGCAAATCTAATACAGATCCCCCTTTGTTCATGTTGAAATCCTCAAGATACCACTTTTAGGTCTCTGTTCATGAGCCCTTTTTGTGACCTATCCCATCTGAAAATTGCCCTTTTTCATTTAAATTGAATCCAATTGAAATGCACTCCTTTTTCTGTGATTTTGCCAAAATTAATTGGTTGGTGCTTTGAATCAAATTTCAAAAGGTGTATATATATATATATATATATATTTTATATATGTTTAACAACCCTTTATCAAAGTTACACCGATATTCATTCATCATATGTTTGATTTTACACACCTGCGGTAAAACCAAACCTCGGAAAGTATCGTCGTACCATAATGAAAGCAGTACATGTGTATCATATCTTTGCTACATGAACAGCAGGACAGGAAACAGTATCTGACCTAAACACAGTGTTCACAGTGCTGCAAATGTTTTATCTTCACGACCTCAGCTTCCTTATCTATTGTTTACAGTTGTGTTAACGGACAGGTTCCCTGTGAAATAGAACATTTTCCCGTGCCTTTCCCGCGCTGCACATGCGAAAATGTCATGACATAATTGCATTTGGTCACATTTATTTACTCGTGCTGTGTTGAGCTGCTATTTCACTTGCGCTTCAGCACACTCCGGAACCAAGCGTGCTGACGTGTAATTTATTCACATTTTGCTTAACAGTGCGAAAAGGAATGAAGCGCCCCAATCATTTATTTAGCCTTATGCCATTGATTCTTGGAAGCGTGATTGTGCTTTAGCGCACGTGATTGCGCATTTAAGCGTTACATGCAAAAAAAACAAAACAAAACAAAAAAAATAGGAGCGGAAATTTGTGTTCCCAACATGTCGTTTATACTGGCATGGGTGTTCATCAGTTTTGCAGTAAAGTCAACTCAAACACAAAATTTCAACTTGTCTGGAGGGGAAACAGCACATGCAGGCGGCATGGCCCCGGTTGCTCGAGCACAATATTTCGCTGGGTTCCAGGTAAATTTGAGGTCCCTTAGCGCCTGTTGTGGTACGTGCCGCTCCCCATACATCCAAGGAATGATGAAAATTTATTGCATTCAAATATATTTGGAAAGAATGTTTACCGCATTAAAGTGTTTCCCTCACCTCAAAATTAATTATCTTGCATATTTTTCAAGTTATTTACAATTAGCGGTTGGATTAATCGTATTGAAACTGAAATTTTCAGCAAAACAAAATTTCCCTCTGTGCACATCAAGTCTGGAGCACATTGTTTTGCCGTCAATGACACAAGACTTACGGCAAATATTCCTTCCATACCTCTCGTCATCATTAAAGATTGTTTCATAAGATCTTTTTGCATCTTAATCTGATTAAAATATCACAATTTTGCATTGTAATTGCACAGAAATGACCAATTTTATGGACTAGTTTAGCGTTGTCAAGCCGCCATACTTCCTTGCTGGCCCAGCTTGACCTGGAGGTCAGAAATCTGCTTTTCCTATTGGTCCATGTTATCAAACGTCAGATATTTATATTAAAAAAAATCACATGATAATCTGAGTTACGTTATCATTAGCCATTAGAAAGAGGCTTCAGCACGATGGGACCCTTGGCATTGTGTTTTTGCTGCCAATTGGTAGCACGTGCATGGTACATGTAATACTTCCGCTCACTTTACAACAGCGCGTACATCCACTTGACAGCAAAAAGCAGTCATCTGCGAACAAACTCGCCATTTTGCACTCGTTTTCATTTGACCATATACCTCAATCTTGACATAAGTGAGTACATCCGAGAAAAAAAAAAACCTAATGGAACATAAGTATAGGTTAGACGCCGAGTAGAGTTTTCCAATTGAATTAGAAGACGAGCGCGCAGCACGAGTCTTCTAATTCAATTGGAAAACTCTACGAGGCATCTGACATACTTATACTCCAAAAGATGGGTATTATAAAAGTATTTCCTACTTGAAACAAAGTTAAAAGACTTGATTTCGAAGAGAAAAGCGACAAGTAAGAGTACATAATGTAACGACCTTTGACACTTGACCTGTCACGCTCCCTGACCCTATTCAATGCTGGTCAACAATAGACACGATGGAATAAATATTATGTTAAATCAGTGAAGAATCGTCTCAGCTGTTTTGCGTAATGGACAGCACGCTCAGCCGTGGATCACAGAATTCCTGGTTCGAGCCCTGCCAGGGACAAAATATTTTTTTCATTAAAAAGTGTGGACAAAAAATGGCGAAGTTCCATTGCAAAGTCCCGTCATGAAGTCACTTGCACTTCAGCAGATCTAATTCAATTAGACTCCTAGGAGGAGAGGAGCTCTATGAAAATTAGACTCCGCTGAAAACAATAGAAATTGGGCGCTGAGGAGTATAATGCATGTAAGTAAAGCCACAAACAATTAGACCTAAGCACAATTTTACGCTAACGCAAATACATTTAAATAAAATTTATAATGGGAAAATATAGGAAGATATGCGGTACTTTCCTTGCGTAATGGCTGAATGGTAAAAACACTTTTGTTCACAGCTGCAACCAGGGCTCAATCCATGGCCTGGAGAATAAGTGGAGGGAGTTCCTACCACTATGACAGAGTCGGAGCATGCTGGTCTTTCCCGGTATTTTGATTTCCTCTATCATGGCTGGGTACAATGTATATGTGTACATATTTGTCATGGGGAATGTCTTGATAAGTCACAGACTTGACCCCTTTTACAATGAAAGTAAAACAAATGGGTCAATAATTTTTTTTTTTCCAGTTATTTTCTGTTGATGGTACAGGTTTGATTTAATTGGTTGACAATAAGTAATGGGTTATACAACAATACAACTCCATTTACATCATTTAATTCATATCTGACCATAGCAATTTACACTCCATCCTGCTGCTTTGCAAGCACTGTACAAGTATCTCATTTGCATATACACCATTGGATTTGGCAGTTAGCATCTGGCTCACATATATGGCGTCAGTATATAGAACTTGGATGTCTTGGTCCGGCGGTTGTGGAGCGTTTGTCATCCTAAACCTGATAATGTATCAGTGTGAGATACTCCACTTCCAATATTTGACTGTGACAATGCTTTTGTTTTTTCAGAGAGTTCCTGCAACTCTCATTATGCATGCTGCTTTTTTTTGGAGTATTTTAATTTGCTCTGTCATACGAAAGGGTAGGATGCATATTTAATGCCTCATGAATATATTTCTTTTGCAATCCAGTTAAAAAAAATTCCATATATTTTCTTTTAATTTATTCTCTGTTGATACCAAAAGGTTGATTTAATTGCCTAGCAATAATAATGAAAGGGTTAAATAATATAAATACATTTATTTAGCCATACCAAATTGCACTCAGTCTTAGTGCATTGCCTCGCCTTTCACTTTGCTGGCAATAAACACGTCCCTTATTTGCATATACACCACAAGATTTGGAACAGCATCAGGCTGATATTAATATAGAGCTAGCTAAGCTCAATTTAATGTCTTGGTCTAGCAGTCCTGGCTTATCACCCCTCTCAAGACAAGATCTTAATCCTAAGATGACTTCCCCCCCCCCCCCCCCCCATAGTTGACTGACAATTTCTTTTCCTCCTCCTTCAATTTATAATGACATGCTGCACAGGACACACGCATAGCCTCCTGCATTGCCTCTCGCACTTACACTCTGCTGGTAATCTAGTACAGGTGCCTTATTTGCATATACACCATAAGATTTGGAACAGCATTCGGCCAATATTTATATTCAACTAGCCCTGCTACAATTTATTGTCTTGGTCCGGCAGATGTGGGTAATCAATCGCCGAATTCTAGACCTAAGATGTCTTCCCACTTCCAATATTTGACCTTGACAATTTCTTTTCCTCCTCATTCAATTCACAAATAAAGAAAAATGACATGCTGGGCAGGACACAGCTATTGATCACATCAAACATTGAAACTAGCAATTCAATACGAAAACTGAACCAATAATGTGCTGTTTTGGTCACATTGCAAGTGTTAACACATTACACTGAAATAGATCAGTTTTACATGGACTAGTGCTTTGCTAGGTCCAATTAATTTAGAAAATCTTACGGCAGGAAATGTTTTGCTGCCCACAAATAAACTCTTTATGTCAGACATACAAGATGGTGGCATATGTACTCATGAGTGTGAATCTTGAATATTTTCATGCACTCATGAGACATGGCAAATGCAAGCTTTAATTTTCACATAACTCTACAGAAGTACAAGTTCATTTTCACTTTATTAGTGGTCCCTGCTGCTCAAAATAGAGGGAAGATTTCCCCTACCTTTAAGTTTTGCTCCCTGTTCTTTTAATCTGCAACCTTTTTTCATTTATTTGCTGCCCCTTTTCAGATTTTTGCAGCTATTGCATATAACTGGGACATCTACTCCAACATGATTTAAAAGCAGATTTAAAACAACATGGCAAATATAATACAGATCCCCGTTTGTTCATGTTGAAATCCTCACGTTACCACTTCTAGGTCTCTGTTCATGAACCGTTTTTGTGACCTATCCCATCTTAAAATTCCCCATTTTATTTAAATTGAATCCAATGGTAATGTACTCCTTCTTCTGTGATTTTGCCAAAATTCATTGGTTGGTGCTTTGAATCAAATTTCAAAAGGTGTATTTACATACATATATATACAGTAAAACCTCCCTATACCGAACACCCTTGGGAGTAGAAAAAAGTGTTTGGTATAGGGAGGTTTGATAACATTGAAAGTATATATTTGCGACCGAAAAACGGTGTTCAGTATAGAGAGGTGTTCAGTATATGGAGGTGTTTGGATAGAGAGGTTTTACTGTATTTTGGACCAAGAAATGGTGTTCAGTATAGAGAGGTGTTCGGTATATGGAGGTGTTCGGCTAGAGAGGTTTTACACTGTATATATATTATATATTTTAACAACTCTTTATCAAAGTTACACCGATATTCATTCATCATATGTTTGATTTTACACACCTGCTGTAAAACCAAACCTTGGAAAGTATTGTCGTACCATAATGAAAGCAGTACATGTGTATCATACTTATGCTACATGAACAGCAGGACAGGAAACAGTATCTGACCTAAACACAGTGTTCACAGTGCTGTAAATATTTTATCTTCACGACCTCAGCTTCCTTATCTATGGTTTAGCTATTAGAACACACTTTATATTTATGCAGACATTTAACCTGCAATTGTTCATGATTACTATATCATGCGACTCAAGACTGAGACTGCTGATACAGGTACTCTGTTCTCTTACCTGTGGCTAAATGCTGCACTGCAGGCTGAGTGGTTTCCATTTCATTCACCTCTGCAACCCGGGTTCAGTTTATAGCCTGGGCAGTAAGTGGAAAATGTTCCTACTACTCTGACTTTGCAAGGAGGTTTTCTCCCAGTATTTACATTTCCTCTATCACATGAAACAGTAGGATGTGTATACCTTAGGATGTGTCCTGGAGAATGACTGGTAAGTTTAAGGCTTGACTCCTCACACAGTCTGTGTGAAACAACTCTCTCTGTCTCACACACACACACATACAGTATTTTGAAAGACTAGGATGTGTATACTTAGGATGTGTCCTGGAGAGCGACTGGTAAGTTTAAGGCTTGATTCCTCACACAGTCCATGTGAAACTAAACAAACTCCTTTCATGGTATTTATTTGGCCATACCAATTCACACTGTCTTACTGCTTTGGCTCTCAGACATTTCACATTGTGGGCAAAGTGTACAAGCACCTCATTTTATTATGTCCGCGCCACTAGGTGGCCATGCAGAGATAGTGAAATCACAGGAGTTAGTACAGTGTCATCCTCAAATCTCAAATTTGGGATTTATCTGGCTTTATGTGTGTATATTGTGGGAGGAAGCAAGTAGCAAAGGTGTGCAAGCACTTATCACTATCTGCCAGAATGATCTGTTAAGAAAGAAAAACCAACTAGGAAAGATGATTTGCTGCACAGCAAATCAGAGCATGTGTCTCCAAAGCAGCTTGGTGTGGCAATGTACAACTAGTCCATAACACAGGAGTAGAAGTTGGAATGGCATCTCCATCTATTATAGCTTTGAAGTTATTCAAGATTTAAAATTTCTAATGGTGCTACATAGCATAATTTAAATTGCTACAACTTTTATTTTTATTCACTTGGTGTACAATGGTCAACAACCCCCTAGTAGAAGTTGGAATCACATCTCTATCTATTATAGTGTTGAAGATATTCAAGATGGAAAATTTCAAATGCTGCTAATTAGCATAATTTAAATGGCTACAACTTTTGCTTTAGATTCATTTCATGTGGAATGATCAATAACCCCCTAGTAGAAGCTAAATGACATCTCTATCTATAATAGTTTTGAAGATATTCAAGTTTTAAAATTTGCAATGCTGCTAATTAGCATAATTTAGATTGCTACAACTTTAGTTTTAAATTCATAAGATGTGCACTGGTCAATAACTCCTAATGCAAGTTGGAATGACATCTCTATCTATTATACTTTTGAAGATATTTAAAATTTCAAATGCCCCTAATTTGCATAATTTTAAACATCTTCATTCCTCTGTATAAATGGTCAAACTCCCTGTATGGAGGTGCAATCATGCCAAGTTTGGAGTTTCTATGTACATGTATAATAGTGTCCAAGAATAGTGTCGGACAAATGTGACAAATTTGCAGGTAAAGAATAAAGAACTTAAGAAGAAAGAAAGAAAGAAAGAACTCGAGGAAATACAGAACAGTGTGTGTTGACACACACACTTGAATGAAATACTGAGAGGGTGCAATGGGGTAGAACAAGTTTGAATTTATTTTTAAAACTTAGTATTCCCCTCAAATTTTACAGGACAGGTATGAATCATAAATTAAAGTTTAAATTCAGATGGAACATGAACCATCTCTATTATGCTTCTTTCTAGCGAGCAGTATTGTCATAGCCGTGCCCATGGTACCCCTAGCCAGCTCTTCAAGGAAGGCTTCACAGCAACCTCCAGTGCTGTATGGTGCTGGCAGTTGGCTTGCCGATTGTTGTTGTTTTCACAAAACCCTGCCTTTGTGTCATTATGAATTGACTGTTACTGCTGTTTATTTTAATTGTGATCTATCATTTCAGTACCTGATCAGATCAGATCAGATCTATTACAAAAATTCACCCGTCATTTTCTGTTTACCGAATATTGCATTTGAATTTGGCATCATTGTAAACATTGATTTTGCGCATACTTGTTGGGAAATTCTGGCCCGCTAAAACCATGTCATGTCACTTGGAATAAGTAGGCCAGTCACGCCAACCTACCTAGAATCAGCACGTTAATACATTGTAAAACTGGAAGTCGATCAGTGACCAAAAACCCCTTGGCAAGGAGGAATGGATAGACAGACGGACACTCAGGTGACGACCACTCCCTTATGTAGGTCAAGATTACTTCTGTATGGCTTAATGACAAAGCTTTGGTGCAAATGCAATGAGCAGAGATATCATGGCAAGGCCATTTCTCTTCAATGTAGCACTGTGAGCTAAATATATGACCCAGTGATTTAGTTTTCACTAGGTGTCTGAGGCATCCTTAGGACCAACTGTCATAAATAATTGGTGTAGCTACAATGAGAAAATTAAGATTTGAAGATATCATGGTACTGCCATTTTTCTTCAATGCAGCAGTGTGACCTTAATATGTGACTCAGTGACCCAGTTTTTGATACACTTCTGAGGCATCCTTAGGACCAATCAAATTATAGTTGGTGCCACTAGTATCATTACCAACTTAGACTTTGGCCTCCCCCCCAATCCCACTAAATTTGGTGACGATCTGCAAAAAATGAAAGATGCCAGAGTGTTCACAAGATATTCATATTTTGACCCCTACATTGCATAATATTGTAGGTGGTGCCACCAATATCTAAAAGAACCTAGATTTTTTTACTCCCTATAAGCCCTGAAAGTTATATTGGGCTAACTTGAAAACTGTGGACAGTACTGCAGTCACAAGATTTTCACATTTTGACCTGTACATTACATAATGCTATAGGTGCCGCCACCAACATTGACGTCGACAAAGATTTTTATACACTTAATAACTCCTAAACATTATGGGCCTATCTCAAGAATTGTGGGATGCAGAGCATTCACAAAATGACCCCAATATTCAAACTGGCCATTTGACCTTGACCTTCAACTGGGATTAAAAAAAAAAATTATGTTCAAAATATATGCCCCACATTCAGCTTTCCATATAGGATCTGTCTGTTCAAATTGGGTAATAAGAATAAACTTGAACAAGCATCAAACTCCACCTTAATGCCTCAGATCTGCAGTTTGCCAGAAAATAAAAAAAAAAAATTCATTTTCTTATATTTTGAAGATATTTAATGAAAACAATAACAAAAATATGGAATGTCCTGGAAAAGTTGAGGCTCTTTACAAAAATCAATGACATTCACCTGCCAAAATTATTTTTCTATAAATGATCAAAAGGAAAACTTTAGTGCCTCTGGTATTCCACAAGGAAACTTGAACCTGTTTGCCTGCATGCACACAGCCATGATAAAATGATGAAGTAGTCTCCCTCTTATGAGGTCACTCCAAATACACAAAAAATTTGACTTCATAAGAGGCGACCTCTCTTGAAGAATACAATATAATGAAAATACAATCCTTGCTACATGTATTTAGTAAAGAGGATTTTGTAGACAGGGTGTCCTCTCTTGATAGGGCCCTTGTGGGGGGGGGGGGGCACTTTACTATATATATTGTGACCCCTCTTTTGACAGAACATCCCCTAGGTCTGATCCAGAAATGGTCACACAATGCAAATAGTTTCTCAAAACAGGTCAAGCAACTTGCAAAATCTGAGCCCGGGGTGTGATACATGTGGTCTGAAAAGGCAGGTGGTCTCTCCATGGAGCAGTCTCTCAAAAGAAGGACAACTGTATGCATAATATATCCATGGTGACAATAAACACTCAGTTATACATTCAGGAACACAACACTTATCTTATCAGTATTACAAAAAATTTCCCATTTTTTTTGTTTGTTTTACTGAGATATCTTTCCTGTTTAGTAATTTGTCATGACTACAAAACGCATAGGTCTAGTCATATGTGGCTGTGGGTACACTACTTTGGGTAACCCACTGAACCTCCGGACCAGATAACCATTCCTCTGGGTGTATGAGTTTAAAAACTGAACCTATCTGCTTACAAAAAGCACTGGTGTATATTCAAATTAGATGACTTGTTCCTTATTGCTGGATAGGAAATAGCAGGCAGCCACTCCATGGACATCCTGGATGTGAATGACGCTGAATGCACAACATGTAAGTCAGCAGAAACACTGATGCAGCTTTACAAGGTCAGCAATGTATACTGTATATGAACCTTTTGACCCTATAAATATGTATATATGTATACAAACAAACATTTATGCACACATACACACACACACATTATATATATATATATACATACTCAGTGTAAACTATCTGACGGGACCACCCACAGGACCTGTAAAAACAGTCCTTTCTGACAGGTGCTCCCTTAACGCATGTAAATTTAAGCAAAATATGTTAATCAGGATGTTGAGACTGGTCCTCTAGCACATGTGGTTCCATAGCAGAGGAGAGCTAATAGGCAGGTTCTACTGTACATGTATATATATAGTTATGTCTTGGGTGGTTTATGGGCAGAATTGTAATCCTCAGACCGTCTTGTGGGCAGTTGTTTGGTTTATTGGCAGTTGAAAAATGCCCATAAACCATGTTTGCCCGAAATTCAGTGGGCTACCTAGGGGGTTTCAGAAACGTACAAATTAGCAAATCTGCCCAGATATTATGGGAAGCTATAAATGGCCAGAAATAGTGGTAAGCTATACTTGGTATATACTGCCCACGATCCGGTTTGAGGATTATAATTGACCTGCAGACAATGTGCATGACCCACAAACCTGCTGTAGGACCTATTCCATTGTATATTTTTTTTGTAGGCAGTGTATAATTGCCCATAAACCACCCAAGACGACATGTATAAATATATATATATATATATATATATATATATATATATATGCACGTGTGTGTGTGTGTGTATATAGTGGCCCCCTTTTTATGAGGCCCATCACACCATAGGTCTCCCCTCATAATAGGATCACTTTTGGACCAGTACACATACATACATAAATTTACATCGCCAGCATTATGGAATTTTGTCCAAGATCCTGTGCATGAACATTGTGTCGGACTGGGTGACATGACCATGATGCATGCTGGGTATTTACTGCATCTGATGGAGACACTGCCATCATTCATAGTAACAATTCTGCTTAACTCTTTCAATGCCAACTGCAACTTAACTCATTCAATACTATGGTCACAGGCCTTGCTCAGTGGTTCTGACACTGCCTGGCAAATCATGCTGCAGCTGCCGCAAGAATCATGCTGCAGCTGCCCTTGCGGCAGCTGCAGCATGACTTGCCAGGCAGTGCCAGAACCACTGGCTTAAGACTATAGGCATGTTGGTACTTGAACCAAAGCTCTTTTCATGAACAATATAAGTGTGCAATTGTCATCTTAAATCTAGATAAACATACGCAAAAATCAGGGACTGGTATAGAATGAGTTAGGCCGAAATGCTGTCATTATAATGAGGATTCAAGATTCATATTTCTTTTGAAAACATGGTTCATTCAAGTGTGAGCACGCCTATCAATCCAGAGAATACAATGGTGCTGGTCACCAGTTTTCCTCAGCAAGCTTTGGTATGCATTGAGTGGAAAGCAAGCTGACGAAAGCTGATATTTGATGTCTTGGTCCCTTGGTTGTGAGTTACTCGTCTGACACTGACAATGTATCAGCCCAAGTTATGTTCCCCCTTCCAATATTTGACCTCGACAAATATTTGTGATTTTTTTTCAGAGAGTTCTGACCACTCTAATCATGAGTATGCTCCTTTTCTGTGAGGATTTTATTTAATTTCCTCTACCATATGACAGGGTAGCATGCCTGAAAAATTCATTACTTTTACAACCCAGTTCAAAAAACAGAGTCCTTCTTTTTTTTCAACTTATTTTCTTTTAATAATAAAAGCTTGACTTCATTGACAAGCAATTATGATCAAAAAGTTTAAATAATATAACTACATTAATTGATATAACATTTATTTAGCCACACCAAATTGCACTCAGTCTTGAATGCTTCGCCTCTCACATGTTTCACTTTGCTGGCAATCTGTGTGTCCCTTATTTGCATATACACCATTAGATTTGGAACAGCATCAGGCTGGTGTTTATATAGAGCCAGCCAACCTACAATGTATTGTCTTGGTCCGGCAGTTGTGGGTTCTCAACGCTCACAAAACTATCTTAATCCGAAGATAACTTCCCACTTCCAATATTTGACCATGACAATTTATTTTCCCCCTCTTTCAATTTGTTATGAAAAATAACACACTGGGAAGGAGAGTGTTATCGATCACATCCAACATTGAAACTTGGTATTAAATACAAAAACTGAAACAATTATGTGCTGTATTGAATGGTCAGACTGACAACACCTTAAACAAAAATAAATCAGTTTTATGTGTACTAATGCTTTGCTAAGTCCTATTAATATAGAAAACACAGGGACGAGTCTGTTTTGCTACCACAAGTAATTTCCTTTTATGTAGGACACGCAAGATTGTGGTATATGTACTCACATGAATGTGAAGACTATTTTCATGCACTCACATTAAAGACATGGCAAACACAAGCTTTCATTTTTCGACAACTATACAGAAGTACAAGTTTATTTTTATTTTATAAGCGCTCCCTGTTGCTCAAATTAGAGGGAAGATTTACCCTATCTACATGTTTTGCTCCCTGTCCTTTCTCTCTGCTCCCCGTTCTTTTTATCTGTAAACTTCCATTTCATTTGCTTGCTGCCCTTTTTCCCCAGATTTTTGCACCTGTTGCATATTACTGAGACATCTGATCCAACATAATTCAAAAGCAGATTTACATTAACTTAGTAAATCTAGTACAGATTACCCCTTGTTTGTGTTGAAATACTCACATTTAGCCTATTTCTCTGTTCATGAGCCCTTACTGTGACCTATCCCATCTTAAATGTGCCTTTTTTCATTAAAAAAATTTATTGCTCTGCCAATGGAAGTGCACTTCTTAGTTTCTGTGATTTTCCTCAAATTCATTTGTTTGTGCTTTTACTAAAATTTAAAAAGTGTTTGTATACATGTATACATGCAAATATCTTTAGAAAGGATTACCCTCAGTGCTCACAATCTTTTTCCCCTCAAATCTATATTTTAATTTAAGACTTCACAGTAGAACACTTTACATACAATTTTCACATTGTTGTCTGTGAAATGAAAGAGCAATTTTACATGTGTTCTTGGGGTAAGTTCGGGTGATAGAGACCACTCTACTGCTCGCCACTCAGACAGCCTTCAAAAATAAATACTTCCCAAATTTCATAACATGTTAAAAAATAATAAGAGGAAGCTGGTTTTCACCAGGAATGTGGTCCATTATAATGTGCATTTCTGATAAAAAATTGGTGAAGTTGCCATGGATCCTTGTTGAGATATTATGGTAATGTTGTTCCCTTGTGCGCCACTAAAACGGCCTTGAAATAAATACCTTAAAATTTCATGAAAAGTTTATGAATACAAAGAGGACGCTGGTTTTAAATAGGCACCTGGTGCATGATAAGTTGCATCCCTGACAAAAATTTGGTAAAGCTGCAGTCAATTTTTTTTTTAGATATCATGGTAATGCTGTCAGGGTTAATGCCATTTAGATGACCTTCAAAAAAATACATTAAAAGTTTCATAAAATGTTTAAAAACACTCAGAGGAAGCTGGTTTTATGTAGGAATCTGGTCCATTATATGATGCTTTCCTAACAAAAATTTGGTAAAAACATGGTCAATATTTTCTGAGATATTGCGGTAACATGGTCAGGGTTGATGCCACTCAGATGGCCTTCAAATAAATACATTCAAAGTTTCATAATTTTTTTTTTAAATAATTAGATGAAGCAGGTTTTTAAAAAAAACCTGGTCCATCATAAGATGCATCCTTGACAAAAAATTGGTAAAGCTGTGGTCAATATCTATTGAGATATCAGGGTAATGTCATCAGGTTTGATGCCACTCAGACAGCCTTCAAATAAGTACATTAAAAGTTCAATAAAAAGTATGAAAATAATCAGAGGAAGCTGGTTTTCAATAGGAACCTGGTCCATTGTAAGGTGCATCTCTGGCAAAAATTTGGTAGAGCTATGGTGATAATTTTTTTAGATATCCCGGTAACATGGACAAGACATAAAAGCGGACGGACGGACAATGCAGGGCATGACAAAAGGTATATAGAATTGCTTACATGTTTATGAGAACTCGTCATCAAAGTTACACCTACATTTATTCATTAATTTTTCATTTCACATGTGCTGTTACATCAAACCTAGGAAAGTATCACTTTGCCATAGTGAAAACAGTATATCACATCTATGCTACATAAACTGCATGACAGGGAACAGTATCTGATCATGACCGAAACACACTGTTCACAGTGCTGAAAATATTTGACCTTTACGATCCCTTTACCATGTCGAATTATATAAGAAAATCTACAACAAGCATATATCCTGCCTCGCACAAATACATTCCAGGAATAAAGGACATACCAGTCAGTGGCACATATAATCATGAAAATGAAGAATATTTTACAAACTCATGGTAGACTTGGCAAATTTATGTCTGCATTTTTAGACAACCATATATTTTCACTTCCATGTACAAATTAATGTCATGGTTTTTGTATTTCAGGCATTTAATTACTATTTTGCTCACAGTTTAAATTAAAATGCATGTTTAAATACCATTTCTTTTTTACCTTTTCTAGTTTTCCTTTTTGACGGTCAGTCTTAGCATGTGTCATGATATGTTCCATTTGTGACATCTGTATGAAGTCAGTTACCTACATCAACCCCTGCTATAATAAGCGGCAGATCTGTGGGTCTTCCAACTACCACTGACAAGAATCATTGCTACTTCTAAACTAGTCTGGCTGTTTTTCTTGTTAGGTGTTATCAGATCTCTGGTCTTGCCTGATCTTTTTTGTAAAATACTATTTCACCCCCTATTTTCACAATTTTTTCTTGGCTCTTAGTATTGTGTCATTAGTGAAATAAGCAAAAATTACAATGCAGCAAAATCAAGTGAATTTATAGTACTTTTTTTTTACTGTACTGGCATCATATCAAGAAACCTTCGAATGTACACAAGTTAAACATATCAGAGATAACCTCTTATCCCATGTGGAACACTCTATATGAGGCAAAAGATGCTGTAAAATGATGGGAAAGGAGAGTCTTAATATTTTCCTTTAACATTTGTTTTGTTGCTTCCACTTTATTTATTTATTTATCTTTTTTTTTTCTTTCAAAACCCACTTTGCTCCTGACATATACCCCTCTTTTGACAGATCACCCCAGATCTGATCCAAAAATTGGTCACATAAAGCAGGTGATTTCTGAAAAGAGGTCAAACAGGAAGAAATCAGAGCCATGGGCCTGAAACATGGGGTCTGAAAAGGCAGGTGGTCTCTCAAGAAGGGGACAACTGTATGCATAATGTACCCATGGTGACAACAAACACTCATTTATGCACACAGGAACACAACACTTATCTTATCAGTATTTAAATAACTTCCCCTCTTTTTTGTTCTTGGCAACAGATATATCCTTCCTGTTTGGTAATTTGTTATGACAACAAAAGGCATAAGTCTAGTCATATATGGCTGTGGGTACACTACTGTTCCATGAAATGGATTGGGTAACCCACTGAACCTCCGGACCCGACAACTATTCCTTTGAGTGTATCATGAGTTTAAGTACTGAACCTATCCCGCTTACGAAAAGCAGTGGTGTATATTCAAATTAGATGACTTGTTCTGTATTGCTCCATTGAAAATAGCACCCACTGCATGCCAGATTTGATTGACACTAAAGGGAGGGCCTGAATGGACATACATGTGCATGTCAGCAGAAACACTGACCGAGATATAAATTGTGAGGTCAGCAAATACCATTGTGTATACTGTATGAGCCCTTTGACCCTATAGATGTATGTATGTGTGTATGTATACAAACATACCTATATGCATACACACATATAGTGGTCCCCTTTTATAAGCTAGGTCCTTCTTACCAGAGGTCACTTCTCATATAAGACTTTTGGGCTCCATTAATGTAAGTAGTCTGAAAGAATGGGGACCACCACATATACATATTCATCAACCCCATTTTGTCAGAGGCACATGTTCATGTATGAACACTGCATGGGACTGGCAGACATGACATACATCCTGGGTGTTGCGTAACTCATTCAATGCCAACTGCCACTGAGGTCCAATTACTTAAGAGGAACTGCTCTCAATCAGGATGCAAGATTCATGTTTCGTTTGAAAACGACATTCATTCAAGTGTCTGCATGCTAATAGTTCCAGAGAATATAATAATATAATAGTCCAGGTCAACAGTTTTTTTTGGCAAGCTTTGGTGCCCATCAATTGCCGCCAAAGCAACCTGAAGAAAGCCAACGACTCAGTCCAAAATTTGGCACTGAAGGAGTTAATCCTTGCACATGTTACAAATTGAACAAATCAAACATGTCAAATGAGGCCAACATATGCATGTGAAGATAACTGCTGAATGGATACAGCTTGATACTAGAAAAGAAGATTTATTTCACAGCAAATCTGTATGGGTGCCTTCAAAATGAGAACAGTTTGAAATGCTACACTTTGCCATTGTTCAACATAATCCAAATTTTGTATATCAGCCTAATTTGTATAGATCAAAATGCTGCAACTTTGGTTCTTGGTTTATTGGATGTGGCTATGTCACAAATGTATAAACTAGAGTTTGAATGACAGCACCATCTATAGCAGTTATAAAGCTAGTGATTATATTTTCAATTAAAAGCCTACAACTTTGGTTCATGATTCACTGGATGCACCTTTGCCCAAACCTACAAGTTTGAAGTTGCAGCGGTCTATGTATAATAGTTTTGAAGTTATTAAAGATTAAGATTTTGTGTATTTGCCTCATTCGCATAAATTAAAATCCTACAACTGTGGTTCATGGTTCAATCGATGCACTTATATCACAAACGTATAGAGTGAAGTTAAAATGGCACCTCTATGAAAGTTTTGAAGCTGTGCAAGATTTAAAATTTGTGTATTCACCTAATTTGCAGAAATTGAAATTCTGCAACTTTGGTTCATGGTTCATTAGATGCGGCTATGTCACAAACATACAAATTGGAGTTGGAATGGCACCTTAACGTATAATAGTTTTGAAGTTGTTTAAGATTTAAAGTTTGTGTATTCACTTAATTTGCATAAATCTAAATTTTACATTTTTGTTTCATTGAATGCGTCTATGTTATAAACCTTTAAATTGAAGTTATGATGGCACCTTTTCTATAATAATTTTAAAGTTATTCAAAAAAATTTAAATTTTATGTATTCACCTTATTTGAATAAATTGAAATTTTACAACTTCGGTTTTTGGTTCATTGGATTTGGCTATGTTACAAACCTTTAAATTGAAGTTCAAATGACACCTTCATCTGCAATATTTTCAAGCTATTCAAGATTTAAATTTTGAATAATCACCTTATTTGCATAAACTGAAATCCTACAACTTTGGTTCATAGCTCATTGGATGCAGCTTTGCCACAAACCTATTTTTTGAAGTTGGAATGGCCATTCTATCTATAATAGTTTTGCAGATATTCAACTTTAAAATTTTTCAATGCCCCTAATTAGCATTATTTGAAATACCACAAAATTTCATTTACTGTCCATTGTATTGGCAGGTGTTATAAACTTAAACATGCACATAGAAATTTTGTGTCTGTCTGCAATAGTTTAGAAGGTATGGAGCTTTTAAAATTTTAATTGCAACTCATTTGCATAATTTTTAACATCATGACCACATCATTGGCAGGTCAACCACCATAGCAATTAAGTTTGTTGATTGTTGGTGTAATAGTGTTGGAGAAAAAGTCTGGACAAATCTGGTTGTAAAGAAGAAAGAAAGAAAGAAAGAAAGAAAGAAAGAAAGAAAGAAAGAAAGAAAGAAATTCTTGGAAAAACAAAATGTTTGAGTTTGCACCCAGACATAATCAATACATGCATCAGGGATGTGATTGCCCAAAATTAAAAAGCCTGACAATGACCTAAAAACCTGAAAGTACATGGTATTAACATATAATATGATTATGAAAGATAAATTTGGGACATCCCCCGTTGGTCAGAGAAAACTGCAGTTTGGCACATTATTGGGAGATATTTGAAGGATACAAAAAAAGATTAATTATCGTCCCCACTTAAGCAAATAAAGGTATACAAAAAGCCTTTTTTGGGGGGCTCACTGCCCACATAAGACAGGTGCCCACTTAGCGGACGGTCCATTAACATGGGACCTTATGGGAAAACTAAAAAAGTGTCCAAAGGACATGGTTGCCCCCACCTTTCATTGCCCCTATAAGCATTGGAAAGAATATGGCACATAACTGGTGTAAGACTTAAAATACTTTTTGAGATACAAGAGACACAAATGTGAAGAGTCTAACATCGAATCAATATTTCCCTTAGCTCATTAATAATTGATTAACAAAGAAAAACACTTTCATATTTTAATTTATGTTTTCACAAAGTTTCATAGTTGAACCTCAAATACTTTTTGAGATACATGTGACACAAATGTGACAAGTCTAATGTCGAATCAACATTTCCCCAGAGTAAATTAATGATTAATTAAAAAGTTAATTAATGATCAATTAAGACAAGATAATATACCCAAAAGAGAAACAAAAGACCAAACGCACATCTTCATATATTGATACATGTTTCCACTAAGTTGCATAGTTGAAACTCAAATACCTTTTGAGATACATGCGACACAAATATGACAAATCTAATGTCGAATCAACATTTTTTCCAAGTTAATTAATGATTAATTAACACAACGATAATTAATCCAAGAGTGAAACAAACCCCAGGTGCATGCCTTCATATATTGATAGATGTTTCCGCAAAGTTGCATGGTTGAACCTCCAATACCTTTTGAGATACATGCGACACAAATGTGACAAGTCTAACATGGAATCAACATTTTCCCGAAGTTAATGAATGATTAATTATGACTGTATAATCAACCAACGAGGCAAACAAAACCGCAGGTGCACGCCTTCATATTTTGATAGATGTTTCCACAAAGGGTCCTGGTTGTACCTTACATGCTTTTGGAGATATGCTCACCACAAACGTGACAATTCTAATGTCAAACGGATGGAAGGACACGGCAAATCTATATGCCTCCCCTCGGTGGCCATTTGACCTTGACCTTCAACTGGGATTAAAAAAAAAATTATGTTCAAAATATATGCCCCACATTCAGCTTTCCATATAGGATCTGTCTGTTCAAATTGGGTAATAAAAATAAACTTGAACAAGCATCAAACTCCACCTTAATGCAGTTTGCCAGAAAATAAAAAAAATTCATTTTCTTATATTTTGAAGATATTTAATGAAAACAATAACAAAAATATGGAATGTCCTGGAAAAGTTGAGGCTCTTTACAAAAATCAATGACATTCACCTGCCAAAATTATTTTTCTATAAATGATCAAAAGGAAAACTTTAGTGCCTCTGGTATTCCACAAGGAAACTTGAACCTGTTTGCCTGCACACAGCCATGATAAAATGATGAAGTAGTCTCCCTCTTATGAGGTCACTCCAAATACACAAAAAATTTGACTTCATAAGAGGCGACCTCTCCTGAAGAATACAATATAATGAAAATACAATCCTTGCTACATGTATTTAGTAAAGTGGATTTTGTAGACAGGGTGTCCTCTCTTGATAGGGCCCTTGTGGGGGGGGGAGGGCACTTTACTATATATATTGTGACCCCTCTTTTGACAGAACATCCCCTAGGTCTGATCCAGAAATGGTCACACAATGCAAATAGTTTCTCAAAACAGGTCAAGCAACTTGCAAAATCTGAGCCTGGGGTGTGATACATGTGGTCTGAAAAGGCAGGTGGTCTCTCCATGGAGCAGTCTCTCAAAAGAAGGACAACTGTATGCATAATATATCCATGGTGACAATAAACACTCAGTTATACATTCAGGAACACAACACTTATCTTATCAGTATTATAAAAAATTTCCCATTTTTTTTGTTTGTTTTACTGAGATATCTTTCCTGTTTAGTAATTTGTCTTGACTACAAAACGCATAGGTCTAGTCATATGTGGCTGTGGGTACACTACTTTGGGTAACCCACTGAACCTCCGGACCAGATAACCATTCCTCTGGGTGTATGAGTTTAAAAACTGAACCTATCTGCTTACAAAAAGCACTGGTGTATATTCAAATTAGATGACTTGTTCCTTATTGCTGGATAGAAAATAGCAGGCAGCCACTCCATGCACATCCTGGATGTGAATGACGCTGAATGCACAACATGTAAGTCAGCAGAAACACTGATGCAGCTTTACAAGGTCAGCAATGTATACTGTATATGAACCTTTTGACCCTATAAATATGTATATATGTATATAAACAAACATTTATGCACACATACACACACACACACACATTATATATATATATATACATACTCAGTGTAAACTATCTGACGGGACCACCCACAGGACCTGTAAAAACAGTCCTTTCTGACAGGTGCTCCCTTAACGCATGTAAATTTAAGCAAAATATGTTAATCAGGATGTTGAGACTGGTCCTCTAGCACAGGTGGTTCCATAGCAGAGGAGAGCTAATAGGCAGGTTCTACTGTACATGTATATATATAGTTATGTCTTGGGTGGTTTATGGGCAGAATTGTAATCCTCAGACCGTCTTGTGGGCAGTTGTTTGGTTTATTGGCAGTTGAAAAATGCCCATAAACCATGTTTGCCTGAAATTCAGTGGGCTACCTAGGGGGTTTCAGAAACGTACAAATTAGCAAATCTGCCCACGCTCCGGTTTGAGGATTATAACTGACCTGCAGACAATGTGCATGACCCACAAACCTGCTGTAGGACCTATTCCATTGTATATTTTTTTTGTAGGCAGTGTATAATTGCCCATAAACCACCCAAGACGACATGTATATATATATATATATATATATATATATATATATATATATATATATATATATATATATATATATATGTATATGCATGTATATGCATGTGTGTGTGTGTGTATATATAGTGGCCCCCTTTTTATGAGGCCCATCACACCATAGGTCTCCCCTCACAATAGGATCACTTTTGGACCAGTACACATACATACATAAATTTACATCGCCAGCATTATGGAATTTTGTCCAAGATCCTGTGCATGAACATTGTGTCGGACTGGGTGACATGACCATGATGCATGCTGGGTATTTACTGCATCTGATGGAGACACTGCCATCATTCATAGTAACAATTCTGCTTAACTCTTTCAATGCCAACTGCAACTTAACTCATTCAATACTATGGTCACAGGCCTTGGTCAGTGGTTCTGACACTGCCTGGCAAATCATGCTGCAGCTGCCCTTGCGGCAGCTGCAGCATGACTTGCCAGGCAGTGCCAGAACCACTGGCTTAAGACTATAGGCATGTTGGTACTTGAACCAAAGCTCTTTTCATGAACAATATAAGTGTGCAATTGTCATCTTAAATCTAGATAAATAACGCAAAAATCAGGGACTGGTATAGAATGAGTTAGGCCGAAATGCTGTCATTATAATGAGGATTCAAGATTCATATTTCTTTTGAAAACATGGTTCATTCAAGTGTGAGCACGCCTATCAATCCAGAGAATACAATGGTGCTGGTCAACAGTTTTCCTCAGCAAGCTTTGGTATGCATTGAGCGGAAAGCAAGCTGACGAGAGCTGATA
The DNA here is from genome assembly GCA_964020975.1 of Hermodice carunculata. Taxonomy (NCBI): domain Eukaryota; kingdom Metazoa; phylum Annelida; class Polychaeta; order Eunicida; family Amphinomidae; genus Hermodice; species Hermodice carunculata. The sequence goes on along the minus strand of OZ026620.1, from coordinate 64,341,571 downwards.
TTTGATGTCTTGGTCCCTTGGTTGTGAGTTTCTCGTCTGACACTGACAATGTATCAGCCCGAGTTATGTTCCCCCTTCCAATATTTGACCTCGACAAATATTTGTGATTTTTTTTCAGAGAGTTCTGACCACTCTAATCATGAGCATGCTCCTTTTCTGTGAGGATTTTAATTTCCTCTACCATATGACAGGGTAGCATGCCTGAAAAATTCATTACTTTTACAACCCAGTTCAAAAAAAGAGTCCTTCTTTTTTTTCAACTTATTTTCTTTTGATAATAAAAGCTTGACTTAATTGACAAGCAATAATGATCAAAAAGTTTAAATAATATAACTACATTAATTGATATAACATTTATTTAGCCACACCAAATTGCACTCAGTCTTGAATGCTTCGCCTCTCACATGTTTCACTTTGCTGGCAATCTGTGTGTCCCTTATTTGCATATACACCATTAGATTTGGAACAGCATCAGGCTGGTGTTTATATAGAGCCAGCCAACCTACAATGTATTGTCTTGGTCCGGCAGTTGTGGGTTCTCAACGCTCACAAAACTATCTTAATCCCAAGATAACTTCCCACTTCCAATATTTGACCATGACAATTTATTTTCCCCCTCTTTCAATTTGTTATGAAAAATAACACACTGGGCAGGAAAGGGTTATCATCACATTCAACATTGAAACTTGGTATTAAGTACAAAAACTGAAACAATGATGTGCTGTATTGAATGGTCAGACTGACAACACCTTAAACAAAAATAAATCAGTTTTATGTGTACTAATGCTTTGCTAAGCCCTATTAATATAGAAAACACAGGGACGAGTCTGTTTTGCTGCCACAAGTAATTTCCTTTTATGTAGGACATGCAAGATTGTGGTATATGTACTCACATGAATGTGAAGAATATTTTCATGCACTCACATTAAAGACATGGCAAACACAAGCTTTCATTTTTCGACAACTATACAGAAGTACAAGTTTATTTTTATTTTATAAGCGCTCACTGTTGCTCAAATTAGAGGGAAGATTTACCCTATCTACATGTTTTGCTCCCTGTCCTTTCTCTCTGCTCCCCGTTCTTTTTATATGTAAACTTCCATTTCATTTGCTTGCTGCCCTTTTTCCCCAGATTTTTGCACCAATTGCATATTACTGAGACATCTGATCTCAAATGTAATTTCTTGGCTCTTAGTATTGTGTCATTAGTGAAATAAGCAAAAATTACAATGCAGCAAAATCAAGTGAATTTATAGTACTTTTTTTTTACTGTACTGGCATCATATCAAGAAACCTTCGAATGTACACAAGTTAAACATATCAGAGATAACCTCTTATCCCATGTGGAACACTCTATATGAGGCAAAAGATGCTGTAAAATGATGGGAAAGGAGAGTCTTAATATTTTCCTTTAACATTTGTTTTGTTGCTTCCACTTTATTTATTTATTTATCTTTTTTTTTTCTTTCAAAACCCACTTTGCTCCTGACATATACCCCTCTTTTGACAGATCACCCCAGATCTGATCCAAAAATTGGTCACATAAAGCAGGTGATTTCTGAAAAGAGGTCAAACAGGAAGAAATCAGAGCCATGGGCCTGAAACATGGGGTCTGAAAAGGCAGGTGGTCTCTCAAGAAGGGGACAACTGTATGCATAATGTACCCATGGTGACAACAAACACTCATTTATGCACACAGGAACACAACACTTATCTTATCAGTATTTAAATAACTTCCCCTCTTTTTTGTTCTTGGCAACAGATATATCCTTCCTGTTTGGTAATTTGTTATGACAACAAAAGGCATAAGTCTAGTCATATATGGCTGTGGGTACACTACTGTTCCATGAAATGGATTGGGTAACCCACTGAACCTCCGGACCCGACAACTATTCCTTTGAGTGTATCATGAGTTTAAGTACTGAACCTATCCCGCTTACGAAAAGCAGTGGTGTATATTCAAATTAGATGACTTGTTCTGTATTGCTCCATTGAAAATAGCACCCACTGCATGCCAGATTTGATTGACACTAAAGGGAGGGCCTGAATGGACATACATGTGCATGTCAGCAGAAACACTGACCGAGATATAAATTGTGAGGTCAGCAAATACCATTGTGTATACTGTATGAGCCCTTTGACCCTATAGATGTATGTATGTGTGTATGTATACAAACATACCTATATGCATACACACATATAGTGGTCCCCTTTTATAAGCTAGGTCCTTCTTACCAGAGGTCACTTCTCATATAAGACTTTTGGGCTCCATTAATGTAAGTAGTCTGAAAGAATGGGGACCACCACATATACATATTCATCAACCCCATTTTGTCAGAGGCACATGTTCATGTATGAACACTGCATGGGACTGGCAGACATGACATACATCCTGGGTGTTGCGTAACTCATTCAATGCCAACTGCCACTGAGGTCCAATTACTTAAGAGGAACTGCTCTCAATCAGGATGCAAGATTCATGTTTCGTTTGAAAACGACATTCATTCAAGTGTCTGCATGCTAATAGTTCCAGAGAATATAATAATATAATAGTCCAGGTCAACAGTTTTCTTTGGCAAGCTTTGGTGCCCATCAATTGCCGCCAAAGCAACCTGAAGAAAGCCAACGACTCAGTCCAAAATTTGGCACTGAAGGAGTTAATCCTTGCACATGTTACAAATTGAACAAATCAAACATGTCAAATGAGGCCAACATATGCATGTGAAGAAAACTGCTGAATGGATACAGCTTGATACTAGAAAAGAAGATTTATTTCACAGCAAATCTGTATGGGTGCCTTCAAAATGAGAACAGTTTGAAATGCTACACTTTGCCATTGTTCAACATAATCCAAATTTTGTATATCAGCCTAATTTGTATAGATCAAAATGCTGCAACTTTGGTTCTTGGTTTATTGGATGTGGCTATGTCACAAATGTATAAACTAGAGTTTGAATGACAGCACCATCTATAGCAGTTATAAAGCTAGTGATTATATTTTCAATTAAAAGCCTACAACTTTGGTTCATGATTCACTGGATGCACCTTTGCCCAAACCTACAAGTTTGAAGTTGCAGCGGTCTATGTATAATAGTTTTGAAGTTATTCAAGATTAAGATTTTGTGTATTTGCCTCATTCGCATAAATTAAAACCCTACAACTGTGGTTCATGGTTCAATCGATGCACTTATATCACAAACGTATAGAGTGAAGTTAAAATGGCACCTCTATGAAAGTTTTGAAGCTGTGCAAGATTTAAAATTTGTGTATTCACCTAATTTGCAGAAATTGAAATTCTGCAACTTTGGTTCATGGTTCATTAGATGCGGCTATGTCACAAACATACAAATTGGAGTTGGAATGGCACCTTAACGTATAATAGTTTTGAAGTTGTTTAAGATTTAAAGTTTGTGTATTCACTTAATTTGCATAAATCTAAATTTTACATTTTTGTTTCATTGAATGCGTCTATGTTATAAACCTTTAAATTGAAGTTATGATGGCACCTTTTCTATAATAATTTTAAAGTTATTCAAAAAAATTTAAATTTTATGTATTCACCTTATTTGAATAAATTGAAATTTTACAACTTCGGTTTTTGGTTCATTGGATTTGGCTATGTTACAAACCTTTAAATTGAAGTTCAAATGACACCTTCATCTGCAATATTTTCAAGCTATTCAAGATTTAAATTTTGAATAATCACCTTATTTGCATAAACTGAAATCCTACAACTTTGGTTCATAGCTCATTGGATGCAGCTTTGCCACAAACCTATTTTTTGAAGTTGGAATGGCCATTCTATCTATAATAGTTTTGCAGATATTCAACTTTAAAATTTTTCAATGCCCCTAATTAGCATTATTTGAAATACCACAAAATTTCATTTACTGTCCATTGTATTGGCAGGTGTTATAAACTTAAACATGCACATAGAAATTTTGTGTCTGTCTGCAATAGTTTAGAAGGTATGGAGCTTTTAAAATTTTAATTGCAACTCATTTGCATAATTTTTAACATCATGACCACATCATTGGCAGGTCAACCACCATAGCAATTAAGTTTGTTGATTGTTGGTGTAATAGTGTTGGAGAAAAAGTCTGGACAAATCTGGTTGTAAAGAAGAAAGAAAGAAAGAAAGAAAGAAAGAAAGAAAGAAAGAAAGAAAGAAAGAAAGAAAGAAAGAAAGAAAGAAAGAAAGAAAGAAAGAAAGAAAGAAAGAAAGAAAGAAAGAAAGAAAGAAAGAAAGAAAGAAAGAAAGAAAGAAAGAAAGAAAGAAAGAAAGAAAGAAAGAAAGAAAGAAAGAAAGAAAGAAAGAAAGAAAGAAAGAAAGAAAGAAAGAAATGTTTGAGTTTGCACCCAGACATAATCAATACATGTATCAGGGATGTGATTGCCCAAAATTAAAAAGCCTGACAATGACCTAAAAACCTGAAAGTACATGGTATTAACATATAATATGATTATGAAAGATAAATTTGGGAAAAAAGCAGGAATTCAGGTTTTATCCTGAAAAATCACATCATTGAATTGTATTGTCCTTATCACGTCCACTGAGAGTGAAATAACATACAATACATCACCCTCTTCATATCTTATCTCAAATTTGTATATTGGAAAAGAAACTCTGTGCTGTTCAGAATAAAGACAGGGGTATCACTTTTCCTTTGAATGCACAAATGCCAAGTTCACACTTTCCAGCTCAGAACAGCATGTGTCTTTGCATCCTCCCGTTGGTCAGAGAAAACTGCAGTTTGGCACATTATTGGGAGATATTTGAAGGATACAAAAAAAAAAAAAAAAAAAAAAAAAAAAAAAAAAAAAAAAAAAAAGATTAATTATCGTCCCCACTTAAGCAAATAAAGGTATACAAAAAGCCTTTTTTGGGGGGCTCACTGCCCACATAAGACAGGTGCCCACTTAGCGGACGGTCCATTAACATGGGACCTTATGGGAAAACTAAAAAAGTGTCCAAAGGACATGGTTGCCCCCACCTTTCATTGCCCCTATAAGCATTGGAAAGAATATGGCACATAACTGGTGTAAGACTTAAAATACTTTTTGAGATACAAGAGACACAAATGTGAAGAGTCTAACATCGAATCAATATTTCCCTTAGCTCATTAATAATTGATTAACAAAGAAAAACACTTTCATATTTTAATTTATGTTTTCACAAAGTTTCATAGTTGAACCTCAAATACTTTTTGAGATACATGTGACACAAATGTGACAAGTCTAATGTCGAATCAACATTTCCCCAGAGTTAATTAATGATTAATTAAAAAGTTAATTAATGATCAATTAAGACAAGATAATATACCCAAAAGAGAAACAAAAGACCAAACGCACATCTTCATATATTGATACATGTTTCCACTAAGTTGCATAGTTGAAACTCAAATACCTTTTGAGATACATGCGACACAAATATGACAAATCTAATGTCGAATCAACATTTTTTCCAAGTTAATTAATGATTAATTAATACAACGATAATTAATCCAAGAGTGAAACAAACCCCAGGTGCATGCCTTCATATATTGATAGATGTTTCCGCAAAGTTGCATGGTTGAACCTCCAATACCTTTTGAGATACATGCGACACAAATGTGACAAGTCTAACATGGAATCAACATTTTCCCGAAGTTAATGAATGATTAATTATGACTGTATAATCAACCAACGAGGCAAACAAAACCGCAGGTGCACGCCTTCATATTTTGATAGATGTTTCCACAAAGGGTCCTGGTTGTACCTTACATGCTTTTGGAGATATGCTCACCACAAACGTGACAATTCTAATGTCAAACGGATGGAAGGACACGGCAAATCTATATGCCTCCCCTCGGTGGGGGCATAAAAAAAAATGACCGGGCAAAGGTGCCCACTCGGACAGGTTTTCATGTATATTAGTTTTGCCCACTTAGGAGAGAATATTGTTCAATTTCTACAATACCGATGGTAAACTTTTAACATGGTTTGAAATTTACTGAAGAATATTGTATTTGTGCCTTTTGTCCATAACCACTTCCTAGTACTACTAGGAAGTGGTTATGGACCATGTGACTTTTTATCTGTTGCATTCAGCTCATTTATAGTGTGATAAATGGAAAGAGCATCCCCCAAAAATAGCTGTATATGAATTTTGGTGTTTGTATTGTTTATGGTATTGAAATTGTAGTATTTTTAGTCGGGTGTCTTTCAGCTTAAAATGACAAGTTCAAAAGTACCTCTTGACAATGGGTAAACTTGCAGTTTTTTGTGAATTTGAAGTGTTGTAACTTAAAAAATAATTATCTGATCACTTTGAAAAAAAATAGCCTTGCAATTGGTATAGCCATAAAGTGATTTGTGAAATTTGGGATGCATTGATGTCTTGGTTTCACTTTTATGAAGGGTCAAACTTGGAGTTTTGCGCCGTTTGCGCAGCATCGCGGACTGTCGGTATGAAATAATTTGCATACTTCAAGGTGCATTTTAAAAAAAAGTTTGCATTGATAATGTCTGTAATTTCATTAATAAAATTCTGGTTATGTATAAAACAGATTTGTGTAACTGCAGCTGTTGTTCTTTATTAGTTTGTGAAATATAGGAGTCCCAATATGGCATTGTGTTCAGATTTCTCAAAAACAGAAATATGGCAAAGTCCAGCGTGTCACAATAAAAAAGTAAAAATCTGCCAAAAATAAACCGTTTGAGATATTCGGACCAAATAAAAACTGAAAAATTTCATAATTCATGTAGATTTAGAAAATGCATTAAAAAAACACTTAGCATCAATCAAAATTTTTCATCTGTGATACCTACTAGTAGTAGTCATTACCTTATTCCGTAGTCTGAACTCTTTTACTCTCCATAAGCTTACATGTCCCGCAACTATATACATACATGTATATATGGAAGTACTATTGCCCATATTGCACACGTTCCTCTGTAAAATTTTGACATAGGCTGTATTAGCCCAAATAAATTAAAGGGTCTTCAGTTTTGCTTATAAATGCAGAGGTTCATTATGAAAGAAGAATACCTGTAAAACAAACCATAATTACTAAATTTGTATAGTATAGGTTCAGATGAGAACAATTGGTCGTACCCCTGAACCAATATGTACCCTTTCAAGTAAAAAAGATCTATGTTTTTTGACAATATATTTGACAAAGTTTCAGACTTACTTTGCCTAGGCATGCCCTTATAAAAGTATAGACCCATATCTTTTACATGGATTGCGAAGCAGGCCAAGCCTATATTAATCACTCTCCATGGCACAGATCGTGGCGTATACTTCCTACCTACATGTTTGGTGGAGGAAACCGAAGGACTCGGAGAAAACCACCGTGCACAGTCAGAGTGGTAGGAACTCTTTCCACATGCTTCCCCGGTCGTGAATCGAACCCGGGCCGCAGCGGTGAAAGGCGAGCGTGTTTCAGCTCGGCCAACCGTGCACCCATCATGCCCTTATAGGGGTGCTCGGGCAGGAGGGACCAGTGAAGTAAGCTGATTGTACTGGGTGATCATTTGTGCCATTTCAGCATGTTGAAGTTCACATTGACAAAGCCCACTATCAACTTATATTGCAATTCTCACAGAAAGAACATGACCGACTTTTTTTGCCAACGATATACATGTAGCATGGGAAGGTTAGGAGATGCTTGGCCTGACTGTAAATGTGAAAGTGCTGATGTAAAAAAGAACCAGAATTTTGATAGCAGCTTTGTGAGCAGGCTCACAAGTCAGTCTGGTTTCCCCACAACAACCGGATAGACAGTGATCAACACTCACAGTCATCAAAGTGTGAACGTTGAACTTCCCTGTACACTTGATTTCGGTATAATAATAACATTCTTTGACTTTTCAAAACACATATGAAAAGTGGCATCAAAAGCCAATAGTATATGAGGAGCGCTCAAATGAACTTTTTCACATTTCTCAAGAGTCTTTACTGACATTGTATAAATCATATGTGAGGCCACATTTAGAATAATGTGTACATGTCTGATCTCTTTTCTTAAAACAGCATTAGGAGAATGGATTACCCTCAGCAGCCACATTCTTTTTTTCCTCAATTCTGCATCTTTTTTTCATTTTTTCTTTGAGACTTCACAGGTGCCATAATATGGTGTAACTGCATCAAACATTTGATAAAGCTGTGATGAATCCTTCATTCTTGAGATATTATGGTAACATTGTCTACTTGTGTGCCATTCAGATGGTCTTCAAATATATACTTCTAAAGTTTAACAACAAATTTAAAAATAATAAGAGGAAACTGGTTTTCAATAGGAGCATGGTCCATTATAATGTGCATCTCTGATAAAAATTTGTTAAAGCTGCAATGCATCCTTGTTGAGATATTATGGTAACATCATCCCCTTGTGCGCCACTCAAATGGCCTTGAAATAAACATTTTAAAGAAACTTACAAGGTACATATCTGATAAAAATTTGGCAAAGCTATGGTGAACATTTTGTGAGATTATAGCCGCAATGTTGTCAGGGTTGATGCTACTCAGACAGCCTTCAATAAATACATTAAAAGTTTCATAAAAAAATAAGAAGTAATCACAGGAACCTGATTTTTAATAGAAAGTTGGTCCTCTGTACAGTGCATCTCTGATAAAAATTTGGCAGAGCTATGGTGAATATTTTTGAGCTATCGTGGTAATGTTGACAAAATGGACGGACGGACGATGCAGGGGAGGACAATACCCTATGTCACTTTTTGTGCCGAGGGTAACTGTTTTGGAAAAGGTTTAGAGAACAGCCACTAAGTTGATTGCTCATGCCTCCACTGAAAAATTTAAGTTACGAAGAAAGGTTAAGAGAATTATTAAAAGTAACCCACTCTTGAACATGTTGAAGACGGTAGACTGAGAGGTGACCTAATTGAAGTTTACAAAATTCTGAATAGTGTTCAATCATTGCATATTGAATCTTTTTTACCAGAAGGGAATACCCAGGCCTAAGAGGTCAAAGTTTTAACCCAAAGTGTCTCATCCACAGCATTTAACCCGAAGTGCCTAACCCACAGCATTTAACCCAAAGAGTCCAACCCACAGCATTTAACCCAAAGAGTCCAACCCACAGCATTTAACCCAAAGATTCCAACCCACAGCATTTAACCTGAAGTGCCTGACCAACAACATTTTAATCAACGTGCCTAACCATCGGTATTTCACCCAAAGTGTCTAACCAACAGCATTTAACCTAAAGTGTCTAACCCACAGCATTTAACCCAAAGCACCCAACCCACAGCATTTAACCCAAAGTGCCTAACCGACAGCATTTAATCCAAAGAGTCCAACCCACAGCATTTAACCCAAAGTGCCTAACCGACAGCATTTAATCCAAAGAGTCCAACCCACAGCATTTAACCCAAAGTGCCTAACCCACAGCATTTAACCCAAAGAGTCCAACTCACAGCATTTAACCCAGTGTCTAACCCACAGCATTTAATGCAAAGTGTCTAACCCACAGCATTTAACGCAAAGTGTCCAACCCACAGCATTTAGCACAAAGTGTCTAACCCACAGCATTTAAGGCAGTGTCTAACCCAAAGTATTTAACGCAAAGTGTCTAACCCACAGCATTTAAGGCAGTGTCTAACCCAAAGTATTTAACGCAAAGTGTCTAACCCACAGCATTTAAGGCAGTGTCTAACCCAAAGTATTTAACGCAAAGTGTCTAACCCACAGCATTTAACGCAAAGTGTCTAACCCACAGCATTTAAGGCAGTGTCTAACCCACAGTATTTAACGCAAAGTGTCTAACCCACAGCATTTAACGCAAAGTGTCTAACCCACAACATTTAACGCAAAGTGTCTAACCCACAACATTTAACGTAAAGTGTCTAACCCACAGCATTTAACGCAAAGTGTCTAACAAACAGCATTTAACGCAAAGTGCCTAACCCTCAGTATTTAACACAAAGTGCCTAACCCACAGCATTTAACCCAAAGTGCCTAACCCACAGCATTTAATCCAAAGAGTCCAACCCAAAGCATTTAACCCAAAGTGCCTAACCCACAGCATTTTACCCAAAGAGTCCAACTCCCAGCATTTAACCCAAAGTGTCTAACCCAGAGCATTTAAGGCAAAGTGTCTAACCCACAGCATTTAGCACAAGGTGTCTAACCCAGAGCATTTAAGGCAGTGTCTAACCCACAGTATTTAACCCAAAGTGCCTAACCCACCATATTTAACTCAAAGTGTGTAACCCACAGTATTTAACACAAAGTGCCTAACCCACAGTATTTTAAACACAAAGTGCCTAACCCACAGTATTTAACCCAAAGTGCCTAACCCACCCTATTTAACTCAAAGTGTCTAACACACAGCATTTAACACAAAGTGCCTAACCCACAGTATTTAACCCAAATTGTCTAAGCCAAAGTCTTTATAATCCACTGTATCTAACCCAGAATGCATAACCCACAGAGAGAACGTGTCTGCATTCCTGGTTACCAAAAGGTCTTGGGCCAGTAATACACATGACAGGTGCTGGTGTGTCCAAATGGAATGTTTGGTCACCTAATGAACACAGGGCCTCAGGTGACATGCTATCATTTTTAAACATAAGGGAGCAGAGAAACCCATCCATTCCTCCTCATATAACATGTATAAAGGGAATCAATATGCCTGATTAGCTGTGGGTTTGGGAAGGGTGTCATTTCATTGAGATTTGCCTCAGAACTGTAACTATAGAGATAATCATATAAACAAATACACAGAGTAGCAAAAAGTGAATTGGCTTTGATCCCACTTTTTATTGTTAACCAGGGGTAGAAATTAACTTTTATTCAAGTTGCCCCGGGGCAACCACAGCATATTTACAAGTTGTTCTAGCCTCCAGAAAGTTGCCCAGTTTCCCACCACATGAAACATTAGCTTGTTAAAAGATGGAAACATTTATAAATTAACAATAAAGATTTGTGCACAAGAGCTATATTTGTCCTCGCTATGACAACGGTGTTCCTGCAATAGAAGAAGATTCGAGGAACTGTATTTAATGTTGCCACAGTTGTTGGAAATGACACATTCTGCTGAAGATAGTGGGTCAGCCCATGGTAAACCAGCTAAGGAAATAAAGTTGCCCAACACAAATGAAAGTTGCCCGGGGCACTTAGACACCTGCTAATTTCTAGCCCTGAAATTAATTAAAGAGTGTGTGTCAACACCCACTTTTCTGTTTTTTCCTAAAACTCGTTCTTTCTTTCTTTCCCAATGAATTTGTCCGACACTATTATACATGGAAACTGCAAACTTGGCATGATTGTACCTCCATACAAGGAGTTGGGCCTTTTTATACAGATGAATGAAGATGTGTAAAATTATGCAAATTAGGGACATCTGAAATTTTAAATCTTGAATATCTTCAAAAGTATAATAGATAGAGATATCATTCCAACTTCTCATAGGGGGTTATTAACCATTGCCCATCTAATGAATTTTTAAAAACAAAAGTTGTAGCAATATTAATTATGCTAATTAGCAGCATTTGAAATTTTAAATCTTGAATATCTTCAAAACTATTATAGAGATGTCATTCCAACTTCTACTTAGGGGTTGTTACTGATTTGCTATGCAGCAAATCATGTTTTCTAGTTTTATCTGTGTTTTTTTTATTATAAATTCTGTTATTTGTATGCTTGAGTTATCTACATTCTTTGTCTTTTGTCACCTGTATACTTGAGTTTTGTACTGATTTATTTGTATCTTGAAGTTTTGTGCTGACTTATGTGATTCCTATGTTTCAGTTTTGTAATTTACAGAGATCTGCATGTAATTGTATCTGGATTTGTGACAATTGGTTTATATCATGATTTGAGTTCTCTATGTGAATTTATTTTGATGATTTTTTTGTTTTCCTCATTACTGGGGGTTCAATAAAACAAGTTCAAATAATAATAATAATAATTTATTGTTATTATACTCCCCTCGCAAACACTACAGTCCACCCATATCACCATGTCGATAGTTATTGTTTGTACTAATCACTTGACTCTCCTAGACTAGAACTTTAAGCAAAATTCTCCCCATTATATATGAATACAGTATCACAATCATCCAGGTGTACAATATAGCAGATAACCTATTCCATACTATGGTCACAGGTCTTGGGCAGTGCCAGACCCACTGACTTAAGACTATAGGCATGTTGGTCCTTGAACGAAGGGTCTTTTCATGAAGAATTTAAATATGCAATTGTCATCTTAAATCTAGGTAAATTACGGAAAAATCAGGGACTGGTATGGAATGAGTTAACATTCTAAAATGATGGTCATGAAGTGCACAGAGCCCTCAAAATTACAAATTTAACTTGATCAGCCTAAGTCACTTCAAGTTTAGGTCCTGGGCACAAAAAAACCAGTGCCCCACAGACCACCACCTTTAAAGTTCTTCTGTGCCTTCAGTTTCATTTTCAGACCTATACAAGTATTTTTGTTGATCATGATATGGAAAATGAAATGTGTATCATAAAAAGAGGACTTGCAGTTTAAATATTCATTATAGAAATAGAAACTTTTGCTACATACACAAAATTTTAAAATTTTGCAGGCCCTATTTCTGTTACATTCACGTTACAAGATTAAAAATTTGTGGAAGGTTCGAAACTTTACAGTGTGCCCGTGTTTATTATTTTCAGTTTTCCTAAAAGGGAATTAAACAAAAAAAGTGCCTCTCTTCCAGCAGACACACATAAAATGCTCAATTTCTGGTTACGTTGATAAAGTACTGCCTTTGGGAAGTACTTTAATAAATTATCCATAAATGACAAGGAAATGATGCGAAGAGAAAAGCAGAAAATCTTCACCTGATGTACTGTGTACTGTAATGTAAATCCTTAGTTTTATACAAGTTTTTGCTGAGGTGATGTGCTGGGACTGTATGGCATACAACTGAAGAAAACACTATGATGGGAAAGGGGCACACAAATGACTGCAGGAATGCAACATAATCACAAAACATTTTATGCACAGTCAGCAAAATCACTGTTCATGGTAAAGTGCCCTCTGTTGGCTCCTTGATCAACTAATTTTCAAGCCAACATGACCCAATGAATCATCCTTATGGTTCAAAAAGCTCAGGACTGTTCAGTGCATGTCTGTATAATGGGGATGGGACTTTGGAAACAATAATCAGTTGACTCTCATACATACTAAGTTTTCACAAAAATCTTGATCAATCTGTTTGAACTTAACTGCATAATTTAGGTAGAAATGTTTCCTTTTAACGTTTGTGGGACTGACTGTCTTTCTGCTTGGCATATACTGTAAATTACCTTATTTTTTTCCCCCTGTGTAAATTTTCATGGTTTTTGAATTAGTGAAATTTCACTGTAGTTTTAAATTTCATTTCATTTCCTGGCCATAATTCCTATTCAAACAATGTTTAAATCCTGTTTACTGTGCATTTATTTTCAGGGTTTCTGCCATCAGCGAAATAAGCAAAAATGTTGGAGAACAGCAAAATTAAATCAATTTACAGTACTTACTATTTCTATGGCTCATCATGTTTGTCTTAACATGTTTAAATTTCACAGTCATGAATATAAAACATATAAACATTCAGTAAGGTGGGTTGCAGGACTTTCAGAGCTTGACTCAAAAACAAATTGTGGCCTCAGCATATTACTTTCATATCTGCTTCAATTTTGCAGCAGAGATGCAACACAACAATAATCACATGATGAAATATACCTCAGGGACCGCTCTGACCACTAGCCAATTAGCCAAATGTTTATGTTTCTTGAATTTGGCTAAAGAAATGTGAAAATGGCTAAAATACTTAAAAGGAAATATAAAAGGCCCAAGACTGAATTTGTGTAAATTAGGCCTGTATTTCCAATTTTGGCTACAGATTTTTGAAGTCTAGATCTGTCCCTGATACCTGTCTGCCAAAAATAAATGTTTGTTATCTGCAGATAAAATTATAAGAGTGTTACCATGTAGAGAGGACTGCAATACACCCAGGCCATAGTCACCATGCATTGTGTGAAGGGCATCACGCACGCATCTGTACATAGCTACATCTGTCAGCTGTCGCTCAACACTCCTGCCATCAGAGAAGATGACCTCACACAGTAAATACCTGTAAAAGTAAAATTGACTTAGAAAATTTTTAGGGAACTACCAGGAGGTGGTGAAAGAATACATAGCGACACAGTTCACATCACTTTGTTAGTCATTAATGGAACAAAGTAATAAAATAACATGAAATAGGCCGTACAAGGAGGGCAAGTATCTGCCCACAGAGGGACAGCAAGTACATGCCCTTGGTGCAAGTGAGTATTTGCAGGGCTCCCGCTGCCCGCTCGTATTTTCGTAAATTACGATTATTTCCAGCTAATGACGATAATAAAACCCTATGCATTCGCATTATTTACAAGCGAATTTTTTTTTCAACAGTGCAAAAAAAATTTTTTTTCAGGCTTGATTTAACGCTACTCGCACGGCGGCACACCCTGTGTGGCAGTTCTGTAAACGCATATCGTTTGCGTACCTACCATAAATGATATTGGTACATCGTAGTAAATTTGCGTATACAGTATTGGCAAGTTCCTTGCAATAAAAGGTGTTCCTAAATCAAATTCAAACGAAAATTTTAATATTTCAAATCAGAAATTGAGTGTGCGCACCGTCGACATCTTTCCTGTAACTGTACACAAACAACTGCTTTGGCCATGTGGTCTGACGCACAACACATCACCCGATTGGTCAACTGAGTCACATGCAAAAATGAGCCAATCACGGCTCGTGTTACAGTGTTTTCATCATGGCTTCCGCCCAGTGAACATGTGTGAATCTGCCGTAATTTACGGAGGGAACACACAAACGGGAAGCTTTGTTTATATTGCAGTATGCGAAAATTAAGATTCCAGTGTTAATTGCAACAATTATTTGGAGTCACAGGCAAATACGCAAAGGTAGGGGAAAGCGGGAATAGCCGAATGTGTCCCAAATCAGTCTGTGAGACAGGGTCCGTTCACCGCAGATCCACTCTACCCTGTGAGGCTGTGTGGCCTGTCACTGAAAGTCGTCAAGGCACCTATTTTTTCCAACACTGTTAGAACCCCCCGATAAATGGCATTTGATTTGAATTTGCAGATGAATTCGCCATGCAAATTTTATTGTATTTTGACGCTGCTTTGACATCGTTGGGGCAGAGCACACTGACGGTGAGTTGTGTGACCCCGCTCAATAACTACTGCCGGTACCTTTGCTATCGTAACGTAATCGTATGTACTAGTGTACGACAGTGAAAATGTCTGCTTGTGTTGACAGAGATAAAGGTCTGATGAATACAACTGCGGACCAAGTATTTGTTTAAACTTGGAATGTTTATCAATTAGCGACTATTATCACCTATCGGCGCCCCACGCACGTGCTGCGAAAGCTCCGATTTTTTAAGTGATTAGACCCTCTCTCTCCCCCCCCCCCCCCCCCCCGTAGCCAGCCTTGCAAACAACTGCAACTTGTAACTATGTCATGAAAATTTGAGGAATAGAGTTCCCTGTGTAAAAAAAATTGGTTGCCCAACCGGGCAAGTACCTATTAATTTTAACTTGCCCAAGATTAAATCTGACTTGACCATGGAGCAATAAAACTCTTAATCCACGTCCCTGCACATACACACAAAAGAGGTCTAAGGTAAGTTCATGACTTGTAATACTTACTCTCAGAACCCTCATCATACACCCCTCCCCTCCCCTGCTGTTGTCAAGTGAAAATGAAAACTACACATTTGTATTTGATAGCTTACTCTTTTTTTCTTCTGTGATATTTTTACAAAATACTGCCCAACCCCCAGAGAACCAAATATGGGAGAAATTTTCACAGACCTTGAAAAAATTTTCAGATCTATGAAATTACAAGTGTTTTTTGATAGGGACACAAATACCCAGGTTCCCTCAGAAAGCATAGTAAACATAGAGTCCACACATTTGGACACACCACATGATGATACTGACACAGAGGTCACACAGAGATGTGACACAGTTCCATTTGAACACAAGTCCTTCAAACCTCCAAGTACATTCACACCAACTGATCTTCAGCTGGGTGACCCCAACTTGGAAGCATTTTGCAGGACAGTTAAACATGAGATTGCACAACACCAACCACGTATCCCACACACAGATAATCTGTCACATGGGGAAAGATTAGGGTTGAAGGAATTAAAAAACAACCCCCATATAGTGATTAAACAGGCAGACAAAGGCTCGGCTATTGTGATCATGAATACACATGACTACATAGCGGAAGCCCATAGACAACTGTCCAATGAAAATCACTATAAGAAACTTGATAGAAACCTCACTGCGGACCACAATGTCAAGGTACAAAAATTACTCCAGGATATGGTGCATAATGGCAGCATAACTCAGAAAACATATGACTATCTGTATGTTGCTGAACCAAGGGTACCTTGTTTCTATCTTCTACCCAAGATACACAAGGGCATCGTCCCACCTCCAGGGCGACCCATACTCAGTGCGAATGAATGCCCCACGGAAAAGATATCAGGATTTGTAGATTTTTTTCTACGTCCTTTAGTACCAAAGATCTCCAGTTACATCAAGGACACTAGTGACTTCATACTTAAATTGGAGTCTCTACCACCACTACCGGACAACTCTCGTCTGGTAACCCTTGATGTGAACTCTTTGTACACAAACATTCCCATAGAAGAGGGACTCCGATGCACTGCCAAGTTACTTATTCAGAACAGGGACAGGATGGAGAGACCTTACACTTCAGAATTAATCCATTTATTGAGATTAGTCCTAAAGTGTAACAATTTTGAATTCAATGGGGAACACTACATACAAAGCGGCACAGCTATGGGTACCAAGGTAGCCCCCTCCTATGCAAATATTTTCATGGGAGATTTGGAGGACAACAAGTTATTGAAATTCCCACTGCAGCCTCTGGTATGGTGGCGATACATAGATGACATTTTTTGCATCTGGACCCATGGGGAAACTCATCTCACAGATTTCCTCAACCATTTAAACTCATGCCACCCCACCATCAAGTTTTTGGCACAGTTCTCTCCAACCGACATCGCTTTTCTGGACACTACAGTCCGGATAGGTGATGATAAGAAGGTATACACCTCCTTACATACAAAGGCCACAGATACACATACATATTTGCACTATATGTCAGCTCACCCTAGACATTGCAAACATGGAGGGCCCTACAGCCAACTCCTGAGAGTCAAACGTATCTGCTCTCGCCCACAGGACTTTGAAGTGTATGGCCAGAAAATCATACACTACTACAAACAGAGAGGCTACCCCCCAGCCCTCTTACAAGAGACCTGGGACAAGGTCATGGCACTTGACAGGAAAGCTCTTCTGTCACCTGCACAAAAGGATGAGAACCAGGACAGTGATAAACTTTTCCTGGTCACAAAGTACAACCCTGCTTTGCCACCTCTAAGGGACACCATACAAAGAAACTGGGACACCATACAGGCGTCCAGAAATGCCTCCGTCCTAGGACAGAAACAAGTAGTCCTAGGTTACAGAAGGGCAGAAAATCTAAAAGACATTCTGACCCACTCCAGGATCAGATATCCACCAAAACCTTCACGTCCACCACCAGGCATAGCAGGTGTGGATGAGAGGAACCCCTGCAACAATTCAAGTTGCAGGTATTGTCCTAAAATGGACACAAGTGGGACCACGAGAAGTACCCACACAGGTAGGAGTTATTCAACTCCGAAAGGAGGCACATGCAGACATAATAATCTGATTTACCTCCTCACCTGCCAGGTATGCAGGAAACAGTATGTAGGTCAAACGGGTCGTTCTCTTATGGATAGAATGCGCGAACATTTCTATTACATAAATAAGAAAGACCCCACACAACCACTGGGCAGACATTTTGCTCGCCCAGGTCATGACAGCCCAGATCTCAAAATACAGATCTTGGAACACATACGCATGCCTCCCGGTCTCAACAAAACCAGAGAGTTGAGACTCAAAAGAGAAAACTATTGGATTCACCAGTTATGTACCACCGAACCACTAGGCCTCAACGTTATGGGTAGATGAGCTCACTTGCAAAGTGATATACTAAAATTTTACATTTCCGAGCTCCCTACCCATCAACATTTCCACTTGTGTGAAAATTGTTTCCACAAGGTAACGTGCCGTGAAGTATTAATGAAATGGCTATCAGAATTGATACCAAGCCTATTAAATCGAATTATAGACCAAAGGTCATCTTGGTACATACCGGACCCCAATAGGGGCAGGGTTAATGTACTTTTTTTAGTGCTGTTTTATGAGGAACGTATCTATGACGAATAAATCAAACCCGTCATCATACGTTTCAATACACGTCACAGGTCTTTGACGTGTATTTAAGCAAGTTTACATTGGTAACGTAAACCGTGTTTCCCCTCACTATATAAACCAGCCCCAACGGCCGTTACTCTCATTCCCTGATGAGCTACGGTGTAGCGAAACCGGTCGGAATATATTTTAAGAACGGGTTTGCTCCTGGCCTCGCCCAGACAAAACCTTATTCTATATTTTTACAAAAGGGCAACTTTATTATTACGCTTATCCTTTGATTTTTTGAAGCCGTGTACATGTTTAAAATAAAAAATGACATAAGCATAGTACTAATTCAAATTATAATATACTAATTTTTTCAGGTATCAATTAGTAAATTACTAAAAATATAAAAATCCCAGGGGAAGCCCTGATTTGCCATCAGTTGGAACTAGAGGGAGTATAGAAATCTTCCCTCAGTAGGACAGCTAGTATCTGCCTTCAGTAGGACAGCAAGTATCTGCCCCAGGGCTTGACAATTTTTTTAAAAAATATTACTTGTCCACAGGGCAAGTAGATCTCAAAACCCACCTGCCCATACTTGTATGCAAAATCCACTTGTCAAGTACTTATCAATTTCAACTTGATAAAATGTGGCTTGCCCCAGGCAATTGGACATGTGAATTGCCCAGCCCTGTGCCCTCAGTGGGACAGCAAGTATCTGTGAGGGTGAGCATAGATCTGCTCTCGGTGGGCTGTATCATTGTGCAGGACAGCACTTATTGACCCTACATAGTGGCTCGCTGCCTCATCAATTGCCCTTGCGGAACATAGCAACAGTATACATGTACAGTGAAAACTCATTATGACACCATCTGTTCCCGAAGAAATGTGTAGGATAACTGAATAAGCCAGTTAAACGAGTCAAATAACAAAGAAAATAAACCTTTCCCACCAATATTTGTGTTATTATTTATATTGAACATGTCCGATATCTGAGTGCCATTATAATAAGGTTTCACTGTAATAAAAATTTGTTTCTCCACACAGCTGGATTATACAGGTATATCCTGTTCTAGTTTTGGTTGCCATGAGCACATGTCACATACTGCATAAACTATGTGCATTGATCATCAAATCCTACATTTGCAGATTTTAGATGGCAGATTTGTCCTCACGATATTTTCCTATCAACCAAACCTTTTTTAGAGCTGTTTTTCAATACAATTTATTTAGCAAATTAATATGCCAAATGCGGCAGTACGGAAAACCCCTTTACCCTGGATTCCTAATCAAACCGTACCCAAGTCAACCTGTACCGAGGTCAAACCGTACCCGAGTCAAACTGTACCTTCGGTCAAACTATCCCCGAGTCAAACCGTACCTTCGTCCCTGTTTCATCCTGGACTAAAGTAAGTCATTTATGCTGACTTAAGCATCAAATAAAGATGTTTTCCGCACATTCGCGCAACTTACGACCACGATGTTCTCTCAGCAAACGAGTGTTAAACAATAAACAATACGTGGCAAGAATAAGATGGTACGATGAAGTCAGAAAGGAGGAATTTTAATGCAAAAATTGTCATATTTTGCCAAGTAATGTCCCGATCACCACACGAAGTGATAATTCGGAAGTTGCGAAAGTAAACGACAACGTATCGTCACTGCCGATACAGATAGAAGCGCACCTCAGCAGCAGCCGTTTTGTTTATCTAACACCCAAAGATGCGAACACGCTGTGTACATTGCACTCTTAAAAGTCCTCTGCTTAATTATTTCTCCATCTAGTTTATTCATCCATGGTTATATAAAGAGACTGGGAGTACAGTATGAGGGTACGGTTTGACTTGAGTACGGTTTGACCTGGGTACGGTTTGACTTGGGTACAGTTTGTCCTGGGTTTGACTCGGGTACGGTTTGACCTGGGCACGGTTTGACCAGTTACCTTTACCCTGACCCCCCCCCCCCCCCCCAACCATCGCGAACAGGCTATTTGCAGTCCATTTCCTCTCTTCTCTTTCATAAATTGAAAACTCCAGCCCTGCTCTGGAAATAAAGTTTGGATCCCTTCCCTCTATCCCTGCACGTAATTTATTTAACCCTTGTATGCATTTAGCGTACCGCCTACTGGTACACTTTTTCCCCCTCACTCAGGCCTCACTATTAGGTTTTTTTAATTGTGAATTTTGTTAATTTCAAAATGATTAATTGGGACAGGGATGTCATACCTTGGCATTATCATTAGTACTGATTGTTGCACTTGGGTAGCCAAAGGTCAGCTTTTGTTTCTTGGTGTCATGTGACTAATCTGAACTTTGGGCGCAATTCAGTCTTTGTGTTCAGTACCTGATTTTCCAGCAGACTGAACAGACTGTCTTTCCTATACACATTTCATCTAAGATCAACAGATGGGCCGATTTTTTATCTTGAGTAGATATTGACAGTAACAATCTTCAGTACTTTATGGAAGAAATTGACTTTTCTGCCACCAATGTATTGGCAGATGACAGATTATTTGAATTTACTGCAGATTGGTAAATTTACAAATTTTTATTATTTTGTTTTTGTTTGTAGATGCTGAGTACAAATTCAAGAGGACATTTATATTTCCAGGAGAGCTGCTTTTGCTCCTGGGACAATGAACAATTTACGGTCTCAGTGGAGATCTTTTATTACTTTTTGTTTATATTTTGATTTATCATATTTACCAGCTTCTGTAGATACAGTGTGTTCATATATTCAGTTTCTTAGCAGATATTTCAAGAGTATTCAATCTGTGAGAAATTATTTGAGTGGAGTTAAAACTTTACACTTATATGCTGGTTTTGATTTTGAGATGAATCACTTGCTTAAAGTTAAAATGCAACTACAAGGTCTTACAAGATTGAAACAACACAGGGTTAAGAGAGCTGCTGCCATTACACCTAATATTTTAGTTGATGTTTATCATGAGATGAATATTGAAAAACCTTTAGATTTTGCTTGCTGGGCAGCTTACCTTTTGGCCTTTTTCCTCATGTCCAGGAAGTTTAATCTAGTTCCTCCCAGTTTACTTAATTTTGATCCTCAAAAACATTTGTCCAGAGGTGATATTCATTTAGTTGACAGTGGGTTATTAGTTAATATAAAATGGTCCAAGACCAATCAATTTGGATCCAAAATTTTCCAAGTTCCTATTGCTTCTATTCCAGGTTCAGTAGTTTGTCCTGTAGCTGCATACACGCGCCTAGTTAAATTAGTACCAGCTGATTCTGCACTTCCAGCTTTTACTTATCAGGTTAGACCCCAGATAAGATCTGTTACTCAGTATCAGTTTGTAAAAGTATTATGTTTATATTTGGATAAAGCAGGTTACAATGCTGAAGTTTTCACAGGTCACTCATTTAGACGTGGGGGTGCATCCTTTGCGTTTGCAGCAGGAGTACCAGGCGAATTGATTCAGGCACATGGTGACTGGGCCTCTGATGCTTATCTGAATTATCTGGATTTATCATTGGGTTCCAGATGGCAGGTAGCCTTAAAAATGAGAAATAAAATTTTTAAGGTTGCTTATTAGTAAGTGGACGATATTTATTACAGCAAGCTCTGATTATAGAGAATTACCCAGTGACCTCTATTGGGATTATGGAACATTATTTATGGGAAGTTTAAGTACGCTACAGGTATATGATTCATATTACATGTCTGAATGATTATACTTGTATGAGATCCCAAGTTCAAACATTGAATATATTTAATCTTGGTTATATTTCACTGTTTGTCAGATTATTATGATTCAGTAATTGATTTTATTATAGCGGGTGAACAGAATTATGAGTAATAGTGTATTTAAATGTAAACTGGAAGGCGTCATTATGGTTTGTAGATGTTTGATAGATGATTTAGGTATTACTGATGTTTAATTTTCAGAAAGATGTTTGATAGATAATTATAGTATCACTCATGTTTAATTGTCAGAATGCATAAAAGTTTCTTCAGATGTAGGTAAGTTTTATTTTTGGCCGAGTTTGTTTTGGCGAGTTTTTCAGTGTTGCCTTTTGGTTTTTGTTCAAATTCTAATTTAATTTATTTTGTTTAATTCTTTTGTTTGCAACACTTTCTGTCTGCTCGGCCAAAAATAAAATATTGTAATTTAAGTTGTTTTTGTTGTGTTGTTTTATTTACATGTTCAGTTACAAGGTATTGAATTCTGATCTGGAGTAATTGTGAATTTTGTTAATTTCAAAATGATTAATTGGGACAGGGAGGTCATACCTTGGCATTATCATTAGTACTGATTGTTGCACTTGGGTAGCCAAAGGTCAGCTTTTGTTTCTTGGTGTCATGTGACTAATCTGAATTTTGGGCGCGATTCAGTCTTTGTGTTCAGTACCTGATTTTCCAGCAGACTGAACAGACTGTCTTTCCTTCCCTCCCTCCCACCCACAAGGATGAACTGTATTATGGTTATTATTTGTTAATACTTTTATTTATCACCGTTATGCGAGTTTTTCAGTGTTGCCTTTTGGTTTTTGTTCAAATTCTAATTTAATTTATTTTGTTTAATTCTTTTGTTTGCAACACTTTCTGTCTGCTCGGCCAAAAATAAAATATTGTAATTTAAGTTGTTTTTGTTGTGTTGTTTTATTTACATGTTCAGTTACAAGGTATTGAATTCTGATCTGGAGTAATTCTACATCAAATTCACGAATTTTGTCTCCGGCCTGTTTTATGTTCACAGCCTCATGAAACTTACCTATTCTTGAAACGAACCATTGCTGTAGCAAACTGGATACGCTGTTTGAATTAGTGTCAAGACAATAAATTTAGGAAACATCCAAGAAAAACATAGTACCAAACTTCTTGTAACTTGCAAGAACACATGGCCAAATTGCCTTTGCAGGCCAACCGGAGGTGTCATCTGTCAAAATAGAATGGCAGCATAACTATTAACAACAACCCGCTATATCTGAGACACAGTGCTCCTCAGGAAACTGGCGCTACACAAACAAGTCCGTCCAGTGCAATCACTGAATGCGTTATTATTGTTGACTCAGAAAAAGAAAAAAACTTTATAGAAATTACTCAGCATAAGTGTGACCGGACTTGTTAGTAAAATTAGGAACCCTGATTTCACAGAATACATTAATAGATATGACATGGACATGGTTGGAATCCAAGTAGCATACATATTCCAAGAAACCAAAAACAAAATAGACAACTTCGTCGTCAGTCTTGACAACTTTGTACTAGTTAGCAACCCATGTAAGAATGTTATGTAAAGTCTGGTGGTATAGGTTTCTACGTAAAGAAAAAGCTATAGGATTATGATGAATACATCACAAATGATTTATATGATGGTGTATGCTTGTTCTATCTGAATGAACAAGTAATGGGGAAGAAAGTACTCGCTAGCCTATTAATTGTTACATTGTCATTGGACCAGAAAATTAATTTTATTTTCAACAAGACAGTTTTGTTCTGTCAGAAGAAGATATAGTAAAATGTGGTGCCAATACACCTATTATCCTAATGGGTGATCTAAATGTACGAACAGGAAATTTGAACGATGTCACTCATTACGATGATAATGTTATGAACTATGAAAATATCAATCAAACAATAGAGTAGGTATGTTATTTGAGCAAAGCTTAGAGGGTCTAGGTATTCAAAGGAAAAAGATCTCCATTGATCGTCAAATAAAGAATCATGGTCATAGACCCACTGATTTATGGAAATCTAAGTTACAGTGTATTAATCGTTAATGGTAGAATTGGTAATGCTATCCCTGGTAAACCTACATGTAAATATGCTATATAGTGTAGAAGATTATTTTTCATTCCACGCTTGTCTTTTTCCCCAAAGTCTCAAACTTTGATGTTTTAGATTTTGATGAAAACTTTTCACATTTCCACAAACCTATCTCAATGTTTGTAAATGCTGATTTTGACACCTGTAATTTTGAAGAAAAAGAAAAGTTTGATAGCAGTTCTGATAAGTTTCGAAATCCAAAGTGGCAAGTTGGAGTCAAAGATATTTTCTTACAGAATTTGTTTGTTGAAAAAACAAATCAATGCCATGAGAAACTTACCCACTTTCTAAATGGTAAATTCAACGTCTTGCAGCAAGATGTTGACTTTATCTCTGATTCAACTTGAGGGTGTTTTCCAAAGGTAAATAGTAAGAAACGCAAAAGAAAATGTACATACAAAGAAACCATGGTTTAATCAAGATTAAGACACTCACACACGCAGATTTCTGAGCGCCTTATATGCAGAAAAAAATCGTGAGAATGACGAGGCAAAGGCTGAAAGAAAGGCTGCGAGTAAGGTTTACAAAAAATCTATCAATAAGCAGTTTGTTGAGTATAAGAAAAACATTGTTCGGAAAATTAGAAGCTTAAAATCAAAGACAAAGGACCCAAAGGGTTATTGGGCCATTCTTAATGAAGCAATGATCAGAAAAGCAAAGAAATGAGTAAAATATACTTGTATAGGAGTCTTTGCAGATCAGTTTGAAGCTTTAAATAGTGGAGAGACAAATGACGCTGATTTTAATCTAGAAGATATTAACTTCTCTGATAACCGTAGCTTCAGTAAATTGTTTACAGTTGAGGAAATCAAACAGATTATACAAAAGGTCAAGAACAGTAAACCCAGTGGAAAAGACCAAATTATGAACGAATTTATTAAGGGAGCCTTTCCTAAAACGGCAATCTGCTTTACCAAATTGATTAATGTAGACATGGTAACGGAAACGGAAAGTGCTCCTGAATCTTAGGCAACTGGTCTCATTAAACATATTTACAAGAACAAAGGGAGCCTAAACAATGTGGACAATTATAAAGGCATTACCATTTTAAGTTGTATTGGTAAACTTTTTACCGCTAGTATTACAATACATTCAAAATCTTTTGGGAAGAGAATGGGTTACCTTGTGAGGAACAAGCCGGATTTAGAGACGGTTAATCAACAATGGACCATATTTTCTCTCCATGATTTATTGAGCTGTATAGGGCTAAAACAGACTACTCTACTGTGCTTTTGTGGACTATAGGAAAGCTTTTGACAGCATTAACAGAATATGGTTGTGTAAAAAATCGTTAAGTCATCAAATTAATGGTAATGCCCTAAGGGTAATCTACGATTTGAATAACAAAGCTAAGTCACGTGTTAAAGTTAATATAAAATTATGAGAATTTTTACAAGTAATGTTGGCGTGAGACAAGGAGAAAACGTACTCTACTATACATTGGCTTTGAACATGGGACTCTGGGTGAAGATATTGGCGCTCACTTAAGTGACGAAGATGTTGAAACATAATTATATTCGGCTATACTTGTTACTTTATGCAATTGACACAATAAGTCTTGCAGACTCGCCTAATCAATTGTAAAATGCCCTTTCTCGACTCGAAAGGTATTGAACGGATTTTAAACTGGAAATTAATACTCTAAAAACAAAGATCGATAGTATTTGGCAGTGCGCTAAGTGAAATATACCCATATTTTTGCTTATGGAAATGGAAGAATTGTTCCAGACTATACTTATCTTGGTATAATATTCAATTATAACTGTAGGTTCAATAAGTGCTAAAATATTTGCATGACTAGGATAGCAAAGCTATGTAATGCTGTAATGAACAAATGTTGAAATCTTGTGCTGCCTGTTGACTTACAATTAAATTTGTTTGATAGTATCGTTCTTCCAAGTTTGTTATATGGCTCTGGGGTTTGGGGGGTCTTCTCAAAATGTTATTATATAAAGGTTACAACTAAAATTTTATAAAATTGTATTAGGGCTGAAACAAAGAACCCCAAGCTGTATGGTTTACGAAGAACTGGGCAAGTTCCCGGCTGATATCAACATTCAATGCAGGGACCTTATTTACTTGGCTAAGATTAAAAAAAAAATCAGAGACATTCTCCAGTATAATCTATAGGTTACTTTATGTTTGGCATAGAAAGGAGATTTATATTTCCAATTGGGCTTTAACTGTTAGAAATGGTAAAATGATCTAGGCATGGCTGATGTATGGAACATACAAAGTACAAATGTAAGGTGGTTCTAGAATGCAATTAAGCTTACACTAGGAGATTAATATTGGCAGGAGTGGCATTCTCAGGTCTTCGAAAATAAAAATGTTTAAATTATAGAATCTTCAAGGATGAATTTTGCCTTGAAAGATGTTTAATTGATTTACCAAAATGTCACGCAGTTTGATTCTGTAACCTTAGACCAGGAAACCACCAGCTACTAACCACAAGGGACCGTTTGAAAATATTCTAACAGAGATATGTCACTTGTGTAACTCCGTCCTGTTTTAACGACGAAAATCTAGTGACCTCTGATGATGTGACTCAACAGGTCAATCTCTGTAAAAAAAATTTCAGATAATTGATGGTTACATGAGGTAAGATTAGTTAAGCCCATATGACTGCATATGTTATCATTTTGGTTTCCTGTCACTGTATATTTTATTTAAATATCTTTAACACTGTTGTCGTTTTATAAATATTTTACCTTGTCTGTCCCCTATAATTGTACACACAGTTTGGGGAATAAAATCAACTTCAACTTCAACTCAGCACCCCCCTGAGCTATATGATTTATCGGGATTTAGGCAAATTTCCAGTAGATGTGAATATGCAATGTTGAGTTCCTGTTCACTGGGTTAAGACTCTAAATGGAAAATTAGACAAAGTCTCAAATATGACTAAGTTATATTTTAGAGTTTTTTTCTGATTTTCCATTTAGAATCAACTATTATAGGCGCTGCTCAGAGAGAAATATATAGCTTAAAGTGGATTTTAACTGTTAAAAAACTGGATTAATGATCTTTGTTCACCAAATATTTGGCAAATTCAGAAAATAAATGTGAAATCGTTTTAAAATGCTGTCAAAAGTAGATAAGAGGATTATAAATACAAACAGAAATAGCACTCGCAGGTATACGAAAATGAAAGATGCATTTATTATAGAATTTACAAAGAAGAGTTTGGTTTTGAAAAAATATGTTATTGATCTGCCAAAGTGTCGTGCAATACGACCATGTGGCTTCAGAACAGGTAATCATAAATTGCCTACAGCCAGACTGCAATATGAGAATATACCCGGAGAACAATGGGATATGTAATCTATGTGCATCAAAAGTAAGGGGCGAGAGAGTTTCGTATTTTGCTTAATTGTAATTTCTGTAAGAATGAAAGTAATTTCTACATAAAAAGGGTCATTATCAGACCCGACGGTCATAAATTCAGAAGTGTTGTGAATTCAAATGATCTGTAAATTTATCAAGATTATTAATGGTTTCATGAGGTAATCATATCGTGATGTCTAGAAATCTCGACATAGAAATATTTCTTGTCACTGCACATACTGGTATTCTGTGTTCTCTGTCGCTTTACACGATGTGTATTTTTTGTTTTGTCCCGTATAATTGTATTTTTATAATTTGGGGAATAAAGTTCAAACTTCAACTTCATTATATGACTCTCACTGTCTGGTACATGAACCCGAAAGGGAGTTTAATTCTTGTTATGTCAACTGGAACTTCAGCAAATCTACCGAACGTGAACTGCTCTGAATTACAACAAGGGTGCTACATTCATGTTTGTTGTAAAAACATCTTTCATTCAAGTACCAACAGCTTTCCTCGACGCACTTTGGGCTAATCATGTCCAGGAAAGCTGTTGACCTAGTCCAACATGTGGCACTGAAAGAGTTCAGGATAACTTCGGAATTGAAAGATACCTTACTGGGGTTTCAAAATGTCATGCCAAGAGACTCCGTAATTTTAGAACTGGAACCGTCAGTTATGAGTTGCAAGGCTACAATACGAGATATACATAACAGTTCTGTAATATGTGTGATATGGTCCTACAGCAGTTAAATTAAGATTAGAATACCAATATATGCACGAATGGAAGACAAAAGTTATTAATACTGATAAATGTTTTAATTTCAGATTGTATAAAAAGAATATGGGCTGTGAAAAATAATTACTTTAAGTGTTTCCTGAATACAAGTGATGTGTAAATTTAGAAGTTTAAACCATAAGTTGCCAGTTGAAAAAGGTCGTTATAATAACCTTTCCCCTTGGAATCCAGACTGAGTCAGCAGCTTTCCTTGGCATGGGGCCCTAAGTGCCAAAACCCATGCCAAGGAAAGCTGTTGACCTGGGGTATGTGATCTTGGTGGGTCTCAGCTACAATTCTCAGTTAAATTGTTGATCATTATTGTTGAAATTGGTTGAAAACACTGAAGCAGACGACATTTGACACCCGGGAGTTTTAGCTGTTTTAAGGGGGGAATGGTTAATGTTTTCCCGTAATCAATGATATTGTACACTATGGTATGATAACAAGTTTGGAGATGAGTTTAGCTTCTAACTAGAATGCTTAGTATTACACTATTTAAGATGGAAGTTTATACCAAAGTACTACCATAAATTCCCAAACCTATTGAAATTTAAAGAACTCATGGTTTCCAGCACCAGAATTTTAAACAAAATTGGTACATTTCTGATTGAAATTAGACAGTGTCATTACCATATCCAAACCGTAGTCCTAACGAAACAAATCCAAGTCAATTCCGACCAAAGGCAATGTTCCTTGGTATGTATAGCTGAAACATATAAATTTATAGTTCGTATTTACCCAAAAGAGACCAAAACGTAAGTGCAAAGGTCCATAGGGGGAAAAAAAACCTTTATCTAGTTTTCACATGACAGAATGCAAAAAGTTTTGTTTGAAATTATAGGCCTATATCAGTAAATTGGCTTGAACAGTTTGAAGGGTTCTAAGTATTGTAAGGTCATCCACATTCTGCACCCTTCCTCCCATTGCCATTGTCAAATTTTATATGCACCCTTTATATGGCCCTATACCTCAAATGAAAAAAAAAATCAAAATAACTATCGTAGCCTCTTCCTCGTGTGATTGTGGTCATCTTGTCGAAGATATTATCCATTTCTTTCTATTCTGTCCATCATATGCTGCCCCCCGTTTAAACCTTTTGAAAGAAATCAGATATATTGTCAAACTAGCGGCTCACACAAGCTTAATGGTCCATCCAGCTAGTGAGGGCTTGGTGGAAATTATGTTATATGGCAATACAAACTTTACACTTGCTGTCATCCAACTTTTTTTCCAAGTGTGCACAAATTCATAATTAGCACCCAGAGGTTTCACTTTTAAACTCTGATGTGCCCTATATTGCTGAAATTAATTGGAATCTTTAAAAGATGGGTTATTGGAATATCCGATGTTATGTATAAAACCCAACGATGTATGCTTTCTTGTATAATTGATATGCAACACTGAATGATTCCCGTTTAGCAGGTATCCATTGTACTTGTCCTGTACGTCTTGTATATAGACCATGTGTTGTGTTGTTTATCTAAAGAACCTCCAGATCTGCAAGTTCTACTACCTAGACAATTCAGGTGAAATACACATGTTTATAATATAATGTAAACCTCGGGTAGAGGTCACGAGCAAATAAAGAACTTGAACATGGAAGCGGGGGAATAATATTTCGGCATGTATTGTTTAACTGCAATTTCTTTAGCACAAGAAAAAAGGTTTTTACGCGAAAGGGCTGTTGTTAGACCTAACTGCCATAAATTAGAACAACGTATGAATACTAATGACCAAAGTGAATTGCCCATAGTCAACTTATGCAATTTCATTAAAGAAACTAGAAAAGAAGATTTGCTTCACAGCAAATCTGCCTGAGTGCCTTCAAAATGAGGAGAGTTTGAAATGCTTCACTTTGCGACTGTTCAACATAATCTAAATGTTGTGCATTAGCCGAATATGCATAAATTAAAATGCTACAACTCTGGTTCAAGGTTCATTGGATGTGGCCATGTCACACACTTATAAACTGAAGTTTGAATGACACTGCAATCTATAATAGTTTTGAAGCTATTTAAGATTTTAATTTTGTGTGTTTGCCTAATTTGCATAAATTAAAAGCCTACAACTTTGGGTCATGGTTCATTGGATGCGGTTATATCACAAACCTACAGATTGAAGCTAGAATGGCACCTCCACGTGTAATAGCTTTGAAGTTATTCACGATTAAGATTTTGTGTCTACAGCTTATTTGCACACAGTAAAAAATTAAAATTTTGTTCCCAAGTTCATTGAAGGCGACATATGGACGGTTGCACATGTCCTAGTCTTGTGATCCAGAGTTATGGTGATGATCAGGGGCTACATAACTCTGGGTTATGAAGCCTTTGACCCAGAGTCGAATTGGTTTGCACTTGTCAAGATGAAGTTAGGGTGTGGTGACTCCAGATTACACTGCTGTTTAGTGTGCCGTGAAGGCGTTTTGCATGCATGTTATTGTGATGTAACTTTATTTCTGCTCATCCACTTCCTTTCCCTCCTCTGTGTGGTTGTGTGGAAACCCAATCGTGTATGCTGCATGTGAACATGGGCAAAGAAAGAAAAACGATGGCAAAAAACTTTTCAAATTTGGAGAAAAGAATACTGTTGGAATTAGTCGAGACAGAGATATATGTTGTGGAAAGTAAAAAAATGACGGCACCATGGTACAAAAGAAGGAAGATGCCTGGAAAAGAATTATCCAGAAGTTTCAAAGCCGCAATGGAGCAGAGAAAAGGGATGCCAATCAACTAAAAAATGCATGGAAAAATCTGAAAAGATGCACCAAGGACGACATTGCAGAGGAGAGAAAATCTGTGAAGGCAACGAGTGGCGGACCACCTACAAATCCACTAGACAGCATTTCCGAGAAAATAATTAGCCTCACTCCCCAGCAAATGACAAGCCTTTCATAATCCATTCGACGATGACGCCCAGTTTCAAGGTGACAATGATGATATTTCCTGTGAAACAAGTGCTAATACTCAGGTAATTATATAAATGGATGGATGGATGGATGGACGGACGGACGGACATATAGATAGAGAGATAGACAGACAGAAAGACAGAGATATAGATAAAAGTGAATGTATAATGTATATATACTGAACCCCAATGAAAAGTATCCACATAAAAAAATTAACACATTAATTTTGTAAGTTACTAAGTACTGTGTGTGCATATATGCATGGTTTGGAGCCTACATCAGGGTCATTCAGGACAACTTTTTAACTTTTGCTGGGTTGTTACATAATGCATGTGACTTTTGTGCACCGAATATGGCTTCTGACCACCACTCCTATTGGATGGCTAAAATGACCTGATGTTTTCAGTGGCTTTAAAAAGGGATGTTCAGCCAAGAAAAAAGCCAGTGGTCTCAGGTGTGTTGAGGCGATCATGCCGCGTCTGAGCCAAGGTCAAAGACACCATGCTTTGGGGCTTGCAGAGGGTGGAGTCCCAATCACTCAAATCGCACAAAGAATGGGGTGTACTCGGCGCACCATCCAACGACTAATTGAACGGCAACAAAAAACTGGATCCGTAGATGATCGGCCTAGGCCTGGCCGAGAAAGAGTGACAACACCTGACCAAGACCGTCACATCCGGCTGATGCACCTGCGAGACCGTTTCCGTACAGCAGCCCAAACAGCCCGTGAGACTCAAGGGGTGAATCACCGTCCTGTCAGTAGTTCTACTGTGGAGAGGCGACTGAGGAGCAGTGGCCTAACAGCCAGAAGACCTTACAGGGGTAACCTGCTGACCCAACCCAGAAGAGAAAGACGACTGCAGTGGTGTAGAGCACACTCCAGGTGGACTCGCCAGCAGTGGAATACCGTCCTTTTTACTGACGAGTCCCGTTTTTGTGTCAGCAGAGCAGATGGCAGAGAACGTGTGTGGCGCCGGACTGGGGAGAGATATGCAGATGCCTGTGTCCGTCAGGCAGATCGATGGGGTGGACCCTCTGTCATGGTGTGGGCAGGCATCAGCAACCGCTACCGGACACCCCTAGTGGTCATTCAAGGGATCCTCAATGCTAGGCGGTACATTGATGAGGTGCTGGAGCCGCACATGGTCCCATTTATGGAGCAGCATCAAGATCTGGCGATCTTTCAGCAGGACAATGCACGTGCACACTCTGCAAGATTAACAATGAACTTTCTCAATGAGAACAACATCAATGTCATGGAATGGCCAGCGTTCTCACCCGATCTGAGCCCTATTGAACATTTGTGGGATCAGTTAGGCCAAGGTATTCAACGGACGACACCTAGGCCTACTACCCGAAACCAGCTGATCCACGCTCTGCAGGAAGAATGGAATAATGTTCCCCAACACAGAATTCAAACCCTGGTCAGCAGTATGCGCCGCAGATGTATAGCATGTGTTGATGCTCGAGGTGGCCACATCCCATATTGAACAGAAAAATTTGTGTGACTTTCAATTAGGGCAGTTAATGACATTTTTTGCCTGTAAGTGACGTTAATGTCGGTAGAGCGTGACATTATTTTTACGCCAGAAAAGTGAATGCTTTGTTAAGTTCTAAGCACGTCTAGGTATGAAATGTTTCAAGTATAAACAATAAAATACTTCAAAATTGGCATGTGGATACTTTTCATTGGGGTTCAGTATACATATCTATATATGTGTGCGTGTGTGTGTGTGTGTGTATTTACAGCAATACAATTCTTTTCTTCAGATGCCCTTTAATGACGCGTTTTTCTCTTCAAGTAACCTCTTAATATACATAAAACCTCATAATTGTCGAACACAAAGAAAAAATATACTTTTCCAATTATTGTCTATCGGGTGTTACTTTTAAAATCAGTAAAAGCTGTGTCAGGAATAAAGCTGATTTTCACATGAAACTTGTATCATTCTACATAGTAATATGTAATAACGAAAAGAAAAAACAGAATTATAGCTTCATTATACTGGATACGCAACAAATTTTAATTAAGTTTACAGTAAATAATTTTACTGCTGTTTATTCCTGTAATGAAATCATTGCACAGTACAACACAACAGTATTTACATAATGATTATTCTATTGGCATTCATTTGACAATTACTAATTTTTGCAACTAGAATCAATACTATTACAAAGCGATGGCTAGATACATCAGTCACATTGACATGTGTTGTTATATTTTCCAATGAAGAATAAACCAAATCCTTTAATATTCAGCAGCCACTTGAAAACTGTGGCTCTATCAATTATAAAAAAGAACAAAAATATGAGGCAAGTGTTCCTGGTCCATAAAAATAGAAATCCCTCTATTTTGGCCATTATTAAAAAAAATGAAGCAAATTGGAAGAATCCCATTTCTTAATGCAAAATACATAAGAAATAAAATTATATTTTACAGAATGATGTAAATAATGCTGCAGCATCCAGTGCCAACAATGGCAACAGCACTCTTGATGCTACTGTGACCTGTCATACAGTTGCACACCCAAATCAATTTCCGGAAGCTTAAACCCAAATGTCCAGTGAGGGCAATGGTTCTTCCTCTTGTCCTACTTGGCGCAGCAACAAAAAGATGAGGGTGCCAGGAAAGCAAGAACAAACAAGGCTCTCTCTGCTGGACATGGCCAGTGTCGAACACAGAAAAAAGATGTACATCTTCTCCTTAAAGCGCGACATTCTGGAAATGGAGAAAAAAATGATGGAACATAAAATGAATAGTACGGGAATTGCAGTTGCAAGAGGCCCAACAGCGACTATCACATTATCTGAAACTGATGGGATACAAATTGGCAGGTGCCCGACAACAAGTGTCACATCAACAGAAAATGTTGGGATGCAACGTCCTACGCGCCCAATACCAACTGTTACATCACCTGAAGCGTCCACTACTTCAGGTCATTGTGATGTCAGTCATGACGTTGATCATCATGATGATGTCAATCGCGTTAGTGGCAGTCCTGCAACATTTATCAAAAGTGTAATCTGGCAGCCATTTTAAAATTATGATATAATAATCTGTGTTGAACAGTACAGCATGATTGAATCTTAATATATATATATATAATTTGATATGTGAAAAACTGTGCATTAATATTTGGGCCTTCCTATATAATGCTGTAGACTTTCATTCAAAAAGTGTAATTTTGAAATTTGTCTTTTAATCATGACATTATCACCTTTGTACAACAGTGCAGCATCCTGGTACATAAACTTTGAAACAACCAAATCTTTGTATCAAAGTTGGGACTTCCCCATGCAACGCTGCTTATTTCAAAAGCAATCGTATATATCATAAGTTGCCCCAAGGGGGAAAGATGGGTTAAATTTTGAATTAAAATCTAATGATAATAAACAAAATTTACCTCTCATGTTAAGTTCCTTATTCAAAGCGCTGTATCATTGCATTGCGTAATGCCTGGCCTCCTTGGTTCTGGGCTGCATGAACTGCAACCGGAACATCTGGAATGACAACTGCTGCATCTGCATCTACAGGTACTTCTGGGTTGTTTCTGATGGTGGCAAAGTTGTGAAGGACTGAGCAAGCTACTATCACTGAAAGTGATGTATCCAATCTCAGGCGTAATTGTTCTCTCAAGCATGGGAATCTTCTTTTCAACACACCAAACAAATTTTCTATTTTAACCCTGGCACCACAGAGAGAAATGTTATATCTTCTCTCAGCCCTGTTGTTTGGTCTCAATAAGGGCGTGAGATGGTAAGGTGGCAGTGGGTAGCCATTACCGCCAATAACAATTCCATCTATTTCATGCCTTTCAAATTTATAACAGATTTCACTATTTTGGAAAATCCTGCTGTCATGTGTGCTTCCTGGCCATCGTGCAACAATGTTTCTTATCAGTAAATTGTGGTCTCCGATCATTTGCACATTGATGGAGAAAAACCCCTTCCTGTTGCGAAATAATTCAGCCTGACCTCCTCCTGGGGACAAAATAGGGATGTGGGTGCAATCTGTTGCTCCAACTATACCAGGAATCCTTGAAATTTCAAAAAATCTTCCTTGAATTTCATGTACTTCATTTCCAACAGGGAATCTGATGTACTCTGGTCTCAGGGTTGATATGGCATGCGACACACGCTTCACTATTCGGCTTACACTTGAGGCATATATTCCAAATACATCTCCATCCACTCCAAGAAAGCTGCCAGTTGCATAAAAACGCAATGCAATCATAAGCTGGGCCATTGGGGGTATATATGTGGCTCTGTGTCTGTGTATACTTTCCAGTCGATGTTCAATGGTTTCCAGCAGCACAAATACGGTATCCTTACTGAGTCGATAGCGGCTGAGAAAATCTGTATCATCATACAGAATGAAGGGGTTTGTTCTATCACGAACAACAGCTTCTCGCCGTATTAAACGGTCAACCAAATCAAACTGGTCCAAAAAATCAAAGTAATTATCCATGATTCTTTAACACCCAACTTGAGGGCAATGCCACATCGACAGAAACTTGCAAAAATAGTATGACCCTGGCTTTTAATCCAGGCTGTACCCTGAGTTAAATGTTGGGATCAAACCAAGTAGGGCTTCTGTTTAGTTTGGACATGTGCAACCCAACGTATTTCCTTGACTCGGGCTCGACTCCGGAGTTAAGGTAACCTTGACCTGATCTTGACATGTGCAATCGGCCATGAGTCGCAAACCCTAAATTAAATCTGGAATGACACCTCTATCGATAATAATTTTGAAAGCTATTCAAGATTGCATATTCATCTAATTTACATAAATAAAAAAGATGATAATTTATGAGTTGTTCACATAAGTAAGGCTAGGCTAGTGTTGAAATCAGGTGATTACCAGTCGTTAACAACCTGTCTGACCATTTAAGGGTTAAGCTATCGTGGTCCTAATGAACAATGTTCGTGGCCCTAAACATTGGAAAGAAAACGAAGATCTGAAGTAATGGCAAAACATAAAGTTGACTGATTTATTCAGTTGACCTGCCGATAGAGGGCCTGTTGACATGGAAGCCACACTAATAATCACTCAATCATCATACATGGTATTGTAAGAGTCAACACCATGAGGTCGTTGAATTATGGAATTGTGAGGACCCCGCATTACACTGTATTTGAAATCGCAGATGGTGACAACTGCTTGAGATTTACTGCTTTGCTTTGCCACTTAACATCATTGAGCAGGTTTACAGGATGCTTTGGTCTATCGATCTTGGGGCTATATCTCCTATCTGCAGGAAGTTTGTGAATGCCACAGAGAAAATGGATTTGAACATGTCAGCTCTTTGGCATGTGGCCAGCACCTTTGGCAGTGCATCAATTAAATCTATTAAAACATCACGTGTTATAGGCAGTCTTGTGTCCGCTGCTGGGGATACTTTCCTTGCTCCAGTGACAGCCTTACTCACTAAGAAGTGCTTAGTGTTATGTGGAAGGCTGGATAACTTATAAAAAAAGTTGTTGGTACCTGAATTGTGAGAAGTTCGCTGGTTTGACCCTGGGCCGCTTTGTCCTTGCTGGTTATTTTGGGGTGCTGGCAAAGGTGAGGCAGGTTCATTTGACTTGTGACTGGTAGTCAGGTTAGATGACCTGGTTCTTTCATTGACTCCTGATTCTACATTTGAATACACGTGATATCTGTCACATTGGAAACAGTTGTACTGGAATGTGCATCCATGACCACAGGCGCTCGTAACGTTCAGTCAGTCAAGCTTCCGTGCTAACCCAGCAGGCACATGACGTTGTTTCAACGTTGAATTTTGGTTGAATTGTGGTTGCGACGTTGAACAACCAAAATTCAACGTTGATTCAACGTTGATTTAGCAACATTGAATCAACGTTGATGGTTGACGTTGTAACAACGTTGAAGTTTGGTTGAGTTATAGTCGCAACCAATATTCAACGTTGACATGACGTTGATCAAGTAACATTGACCCAACGTTGAAAGCTGACGTTGTTTCAATGTTGAAATATGGTTGTGACACTAATGCCAGCACTCAAATGGATAAAATTCCTTGCAGCCCCACCCTGGAAATACAAGGATGTGTATACATTATACAAAGTCCCTCTTTTCAGAGACCACTTTTATGGCAGGTACAAGTAAGTGGTCACATGATATAGGTATGTGGTCTTTCTTGACAGAGCTCTCTTTGCTATATAGCTAGACCAAGAGGGACCTGATAAATATATGGTCAAAAAAAGGAAGTGGTCCTTTTGGCAGTGATTTCTATGGAGAAGGACCAGTACGTAGCTGTATGCAGGTAATTGATAACTTAATATGTGTCAGCATTCCAAGTACCAGTCGAAATATGAAACTCTCTGGGGTCCCGGCTGTGGCCTGTTTCCAGTTCCCTCCATTAAAGAAAACGGTCAAGACTGGAGCTGAAGGAGAGAGAGGATTAAACTGGTAGTACCCTTTGGAATATTTCAGAAACTGGTAAGTAGACTTTTATTCAGTCAAAGTTTCAGTAAGTGTCTTGAATATATATGGAGGTATGGATATTGGAATTGAATGTTGAATGTTGTCTACAGGGCAGCAAGATTACATCTGGCTTCAAGGTTGGTTTCATCATGAGCCACACGGAGGTTTAAATTGTTGAAGAAGTGTAGATATCACTTGTAATGATTGAACACACACCTTCCATAATCTTATTTTTCAAGTGGATGGGGGCACACTTAAATTATCACAGAGCTGCAAGGTCAGCCTAACACAGGCGCAGCATAAAGGGACACTTATGCCCGGTATTTATGAAAGTCACAGCCAGCCGTTTTTGTCTATTTTAGGAGCCATGGTGTCACATGGCTGGCATCAATTACACACTGTCAGTCAGCATCACTGTTCAGTATGACACCAGATTAAAGCGAGAAATGGGTGATGAGGGCAGCTTTTACAACTCACACACACATGTATACATATATATATATATATATATATATATATATATATATATATATATATATATATATATATATATATATATATATATATATATATATAAACATATACACACATCTATATGTTTGTGTGTGTATATACACAGGGTAACAACATGTCTTTTAACCTTTTCACTGCCAACTGCAACTCAAGTTGAAATGCTTAGGTCTAACTGCCCTGAATTTTGTGATAACTCATAAGGATGCTAGATTCATATTCCTTGTAAGATCTTTCAAGTGCAAGCATGCCTATAGTTAGAAAGAATATGATGGTCCAGGTCAACAGCTTTCCTCGACGTACTTTGGGCCCCTTAGCGCCGTGTAAATCTGGTTATTCAATCCAACACTTGACAGTGAAAGAGTTAAGACCGGATATAGGCTAGGTCTGATATGGGGTGTTGTTACGAAGTGGGAAACAAAACCCACAAACAGGAATATAATGCCCAGTTTTTGACGAGTAATGAAAGCATGTGCTGCGTAAACAAAGGAATGTTTCTATTGATATTATACCGTACATGTCAAGTATTCAAGCAACAGAACTAAGTAATCTGTCTAGATGTAAAAGATAATTTCTTTGTTGAGTGCATTTTCCCCTCTCTGAATGGACTTATTGTTTCTCAACAGATTTTGTTTTTTTAGCATTCTGTTATAATCATATTCATGTGGGCATTCAAACTATGTATTCGTTGGTGTGGTGGGGGTTGTTTTAGATGTACATGTAGGTAACAGAGTATTTTGAAAAGTCTGCAAAAGTATCAAAATCAAAAGGGCATTGCTGCATATTTTTCACCTGAACATTGTCGCATTAGAGGAGAGTGCCAACATTCAAATTAAACATAATGGCCATCGTCTACCAAGAGCACTTTCCCAAAACAAACCACGAAAGCCGGAGAACATGACACTGAAGTGAATTCTTTCGCTTACTATTAATATATATATATATATATATATATATATATATATATACATGTATAAGCGATGAGTGTTATTACATGTATTGTTATTCAATTTGCAATGAACATTTGACTCAGCAACATTTAGCACGGGCTATCTAAGCAGCAAAATTGACTTTGTCAAATAAAAGTTTAATTGCTTGACTGATGACGCCTTGCAAAACATCGGTGCTTCTCGTCAGTGATAAATAATTTGCTGGATAATTTTTTTTTCACAGGAAACATATCAGGCCAACTAGAATCTATCATTCCACGTAGCACCTAGAGCAAGGTTTTTTGAGCACATATTAATAATGTACATAATATATACTCTTTAATTATGTATCTGATAAAGTTTGTCTCACCATATTTATCAAGTAGGTAAACGTAATGGCAAATAAAGTACTGTTGAT
Organism: Hermodice carunculata; assembly: GCA_964020975.1. Classification (NCBI taxonomy): domain Eukaryota; kingdom Metazoa; phylum Annelida; class Polychaeta; order Eunicida; family Amphinomidae; genus Hermodice; species Hermodice carunculata. Next base: position 64,302,181 of record OZ026620.1, on the reverse strand, counting down.
ATTTATATTTATGAAACAAAAGGACCTGATTTAAGTGTCTGGACGTCATTATTTTTTAAATTATTTTTGAAGGAGTTTGCTATACAGGATGATGCACATTACTTTATCTGTTGATTTTTATGTCTGTAAAATATTGTTGCAGGTGCTGTGCTACAGAGACAGGGCACGACACAGACCGACATCTTTTACGCCATGTCCAAATGACTCAAATATGCAACAGAACTGTGTGGAGGAAGTGGCAAGAAGACAACCAAGGACCATGCAGAGGCTGCATATGTAACCAGACATAGAGATATACATGTATATGTGCATGTATCATCCTGAATAAAAGAATGTAAAACAGATCGCAGTCTACAGTTGGTTTTTTTTTTAGATATATATTTTTAAGTTTGAATTTCTCGAATATCAACTTGAACTAATAAATTGCTCACGTTGGTGATGAATCTATATTGAAACTGGATAGTGTTCAACGTTAATCTAATTTTCAGATTCAACCAATATTCAACCCCTTTCAACATTGAATTATCAGTTGATTCAGGATGGGATACCCGTTTAAATTTGGCGCTGAAATGTCGGACTTTTTGCCCGAAATGGATTTTGTGTGACATTTTCGACAATTATAGGCGTGTTGCTGTGGATATATATGCGGATTTCAATGGATTATCTGTGTGATATACCTGTAGAAAATAGTTTTGGAATAAAGTGGTGAGTCACAGCTTGTCGGTGTGTTCAGAAACGGAGAAATCATGCCAAACGTGAAGCGGGGTGGTGGTCCAGATGTGAGCTTCGTTTCATACCTTTCTATTATAGGAGCTCCATGTGACGACGTTGTGGTTTTAGGCCCATCCGCCACCATCTTATTAGCACAAATAATTGACCGCACAGATGCATACACAATATTTTATTGCAGATATGGCCCTATGTGGGTTATTGAACGCACAGATGTTCCAGGTTCACCCTCTTAATCCACTTTGGAATATTTCAAAGGTGGAGAGGACTGGTGTAAAACCTCCAGTTGCTTTTTATGGGTGACTGCCTGTCTTGAGTCAGGAGTGAAATTTGTTCCTTCACATTGGTATTGGAAGATGGATTTGATGCTTTGGCAACTCTGGAATCTCTTTGCTGTTATTGTTCGGTTTGGAATTTATGAATATGGATCATGTTTTTCTGTACTATTTGATAAATACTTCATTGGCTATTTTGTGCTGTGGGCTGTGTTCTCAGACTCATAGTTACAGTGGAGGTAGAGTGTGTTTATAATGTTGCAGATTAATAAATATCACAAAAACGATGTATGCCTACTTTCTTCTGTTGCTGTAAACTTAGCTGACTGACAAGTCGAGAGAACTGAAAAGTGATAGGCCTACCAGGTCTCTTTTTATTTTTGGCAGAAGTAATAAACTTTGTATTTTGGATGGTTAGTCCTATACATTTTGGAAACACTATATAGTCTGTAGGTACGGTAATGAAGAATATTTCAAAGGTGGAGAGGATCGGTTTAAAACCACTGGTTGCTTTTTAAAATTTTTTGGGTGACTACCTGTCTCAAGTCAAGAGTGAAATTTGTTCCTTCACATTGGTATTGGAAGATGAATGTTGATGCTTTGGCAACTCTGGAATCTTTTGCTGTCATTGTTCGGTTTGGAATTTATTGGATCATGTTTTTTTTTGGTACTAGTTGATAACCTGTGGAATATGGGCCATATACCCCTACCGACTAACTGCACATTAAATTGCTCCTGGAATATGTCACCAATCCTGAAATCAGGTTACACACGTGGATCATCGGACCTTTGTGTAAATTCGTGCAGGCGACGGATATAGGCTAGCTATGTCCCAAAAAACGCCATGCCATGCTATACCTCCCTGCATCCGCCATTTTGACTTGCATAACCCCGATAATGGAATTTTAATTACAACTTTACATGTATGGATGCAGCACTGTAATTGTGAGGCGAATTGATGCTAAAGTGGCTACAGGTAAACAAAAATGCAAAATCCTGGCAAGAATTAAATGGCTAATCACTCCACCTGTTTTGCTCCGTAAAATGGGGCCTGGGGAGAAGGCGGGGGTGGGTGGGTGGGGGGTGTGCCTTGGACATTTTTATACAGTGCCCTATCTTAATCCTACACCAGATGTAAAAAGGTACCCTTTCTTAATCCTGTAATGTGTTGAAAGGAGTGCTGTTTTGGTGCATCCTGGTGTATTCTGGAGACCAACATTCCAATTTTAAAAAAAGTTTTAGCATATTCTCACTTCCCACCCACCCCCACCCCCCAAAGAACTTACTAATTATATCCTATTTCTCCAGTTCACTCAAATAATTGTTACCCCTGTCCTAATCCAGCTGTGTAAATTTTTGGGGGCTTTTCTAATCCTGGAGTAATGAAAACAAGGCCTTTCCCGCGGCACACACGCAGTACAATCCTACATGGGAGTCCCTCCCCCTCCCCCCCCAAACAGGACCTCTCCCGCGGCACACTCGCAGTACAATCCTACATGGGAATCGCGGTACACACAGTCACAAAAAGTGTGAATGAAGCACACTGAAAGGGATGCTGAATGATGCCTGACCTGCGTCGAGGTGATTGCTGCCATTTGACACGTGGTCTATCACGGTCCCCAGAACGACTACTATGTGTGTGTGCAAAAACCCTGCCATGCACTGCGCATATGACATCCATTTCTGCTGCTCACTCGTGGATACACAAGTTACTGTGCCCATTTCTCTTCAACAGCGGTGGTGGGCTGGAAATTCAACTTGGCATCATTAACACTATGGTACGCCTTTGGAGAACTTGCCAATATTTCGCTACATTTTTCCTTCAGCAATTACATCATTTGCTCATGTTCTAATTGGTCAATAAATATACAGGCCCTCGTTATTTTCCTTCAGCTACTGAATGTAATGTCGGCGGTTTTGCAGGCAGTTTGCACCCCTTGGCGACTAAACCATCCATTAATACAGTGTTGCATTTGTAGCAGCTGTCCGGCCTTAATTGGAGTAGACGCATATTGTATTAGTGGTATACAAATCTTTAAGGTGCATTTCAATCAAAGATACTATATAAATATCACACGACATATAACGTTTTATGATTAACGCAACGCAGTGCATGTGTATGGAAGTTGTGTTATCCAATAAATCACAAAACCCAGGGTTTCATGTAAAAAATAGAAAACTTGGATTCATGATGCAACAGCCAGAATTTTGTTATGAAACTGTGGGCGTTGCACATGAAACCAAGGATTTTGTAACAAAATCCTGGACTTCATGCACAAAACCTGGGTTTAATGCGAAATGTAAATAACTAAGTAAATCACATATAGATCTGCATGTTTTGTTCCAAAACTTGGGATTCGTGAATCATAGTCATTACATCCATCAACCCCGGTAAAACCTCAGGGTTTCAGTACAAAACCCTGGGTTTTGTGAATTTTAAAATAAAAGAGGGAAACCCTGGGCCTTGTGACGTCACAGAAACCTTAGTAGTCCAGCGGATAAGCTAAAGTATTGTTCAAATTGTGATAAAAGCATCAAATTTGGCCAGTTTGCACTTTTGGACATGGGAATTAATATAAAACCGAGACCCTAGCTGGGTCTTGCCCACCAAGTCCTATATTTTGAATTCAATATGGCCGCCATAATCAGACATTTTTTTTCCTAAGTGATATGGTAATATATTGTTCAACTTGTGATAACTTGTGATAAAAAAAATCAAATTTGGCCAGGTTGTCCTTATTTACATGGGAATTAATATTAAACCAAGAACCAAGGTGGGTCGCACCCACAAGCTCTTATATTTTGAATTCAAAATGGCTGCCATTACCGGAATTATTTTTTCTTAAGGGATAGGGTAAGATATTGTTAAACCTGTGATAAAAACATCAAAATTGACCAGTTTGTCCTTTTTGACTTGGAAATTGAAATAAAATCAACATCCTGGCTGCGTCACGCTCAAAAGTTGGAAAATTTAAAATTCAAAATGGCCGCCCTAACCGGAAGTAGTTTATATTAAGGGATGTGTATGATATTGATCAACTCGTGATAAAAGCATCAAACTGGGTCAGTTTGTACTTTTTGACATATGGATTAAAGCAAAACCAAGACCATAGCTGGGTTGCACCCACAAGTTTTAATATTTGGAATTCAAAATAGCCACCATAAGCAAAACTAGTTTTTCCTTGGGGATACTGGTAAAGTATGGTATTGTTGTATTTGCAATAAAACCTCAAATTTGGCTAATTTGTACCATTAGATATGGCCATTCATGTAAATTTAAGACTAGCTGAGCCAAGTCCATCAGCTTCAATATTTGGAATTCAATATGGCTTCTACAGCTGCAATTAGCTTTTTTCAGCAGCTAAGTAATCATCCACTAGTAAGAAAAATCATCAACTAGGAACACCAAAACTCTGTTTACAAAAAAAAATGCCCAAGTGAAAAGCGCTTCAACAAACCAATGAATTTCTAAAATTGAAATAATTTTGTAAGGTCTTTTAAATTCAATGTCCTGTTTGCCATAGAGAGGTAATTGTATACACTAACAAAATGCCAACTATTGTGGAAAAAAGTTATGTAGCATCTGATTTAATCCCTGTGGCAATTCCCCCCACAAAAAGAAAGACCTGTGCATGGCAGGGAAGCTCTGTGACATTTACATGGTCCTCGACATGCTTTCTTGCAACCACAATGTATAAGTTCATGACATGCCTTAGATGCCTCTGGTAGCATGCTCCACAAAGGATTCCAACCATCAGAAGAGTTCTCCCAGCCCCAGGCACCTGGGTTGGAAGTTCCTGAAGTGGCATGAGTGACTGTCTCCATATGTAGCCAGCCTGGTAGATAGCACTTTTGACATGTTCCAGAAGAGCTGCCTGGGTAGGAGGAATGTTGTCAATTGTTCTCGTTCCCTGGGCAAAAAGAGCTTGCTGTGCTTCATTGACCTTTGTCAAAGGGCTTGTTCTGCTGTACATCAACACAATGTATCTTTCTATCAACTGAAAAGTTTCATCATGTATGGCGGTTGGTCCAGATGACAGTGCCAGTGCAGTTTGTTTGCCCCTTCCACAAAACGCTGATATGGTATCACAGCCTGTGACAGAGTGGAAGAAAGGTAGGGCTTCACACTTATCTGAACCAAGTGCAGAAGCAATTGTGTGGACTGGAATGTATCTCAAATGTTTTCCAACCCCAAAGGCCACCCACAACTCAAACAGTTCAAGCTTTATAAAAAAAGCAATTGCCAGCACCAAGACATCAGAGTCCACTGTTCGTATCATAACTTTTGAGTACCCTTGTTGACTTCCATGTGCAGCATGGAGAATAAGCCAAGTATCGGCTTGTTCGTGGTTGCAGGGAGCAATATTTTTCTTGTCGATGGGTTGGGAGCTAAGAACATCATCCTTAAAGGTACTGATCACCATCACACCTTGAAGATGGGAAGTACATTCTGCTAAAAATTGGAATAACTCGGATTTGTTGTCATCTGATCGTAGAAAGCTTTTCCAGTTTCCTGGAATGATGGCACTTGCACAGACACGGCGCCGAATACCTTGACCTCGGGTTTCCCTTGTGTGCTGCTTTAGGCTATTGGGAATGTATCTGTCCCAAGCAATATCAAGTCTCCTAACACTTTTGGCTTGGTTCTCTACATAGGGCAGGGAAACTTGCATTGCATAATCTTGAAATGTCTTGCATTTTCCAGGTTGAAGCATATTCACTATTGCAGCGCCATCCAATATTTTCATATCTACTTTTCCCTTTGAAGACAAAGCAGGTGGACAATTTTGATTTTCATGTTTGAAGAACTCTTCAAGATTCCCATTTCTGGCCTGACATCCAATATATAACCTTCCAAAGAGGTTGCAGTCATTTTTTAAGGATGCTACTTGTGTTTTCAATTTGCCACGAGTTGCCTTAGTGTTTCCAAATAGAGGAAGCTTGTTCTTAGGAATTGTACCACCAATTGGACATGAACAGTTTTCAAGTCTATCTGTTATGAACTTTTTGTACTGTGACTGGCCAACTTCCTGAGCCGTTGTGACAGTTGTAACTACAGACTCGGGCATAATTTCCTTGGTATCAAGAAATAGAAGCTCAGCACTATCTTCAGTGAAAGGATTATCCATTTTTTCCATTACAGATACCAGGGTTATAAAACATCTTTGGCAAAAGTATTTTGAACATGCAAAACTTAATCATGGTGGCGTGTATTTCCAGACACACCAGAGCTGAGACCAGCTTCAAATTCTGTCACTGCTCTAGCAACCTCAGGTCCAGCTACCATCCAGCGTCGAAGGGCTGCTGGGCTTTCAATCAGGCCAACAGCTCCCCCTTCATCCTTGATAATTGCATTTTCCTGTTCATGGTTTTGGTCCAATGCAATCAAGGAAAAGACATGCTGAGTTTTTTGAACTACGAATTTTCCAGCCTGGAACTCGGCAAATACTGTTGAGTGTTTATCCTTCAAAGTAACCATGTCTCGGATATGGACAGGTAGCCATCTTGCACAGCGACTGTGGTCTAATGCAAACATCCAGGGTACTAATTGACCAAGAACTTATATATACAGTGGAAAATTGTCCCCTCTTAATGACCTGATAAATTCCATAACAGTACGTTCCCGTTCCAAAGCCATAGACCAGAATTTGAACTGGGGGTGATTCTTAGATTGCTCATTGGTCCAAGATGTGAAGTCAAGGGGGTCACTTTTGCTGTCCACATATATCTTGTAAGCATTTTTCTGGAGGACATACAGTGCACAAGCACTGACCTGATGGGCATAACGTGAACGGGTCACATGAGATACTTTGAGGAGGGCATCAGCTTTCCCTGAAGTTGTAACATCTGCTTGGACTAAAGCATTGACCCATCCACTGTTCCCAAGCCACTGGCCAAGCACCCTGAGAACTGCCATCTCTATGTGCAGACCTCCAAGCATCAAAACATATTTGTCCTCCCCAAAGACATCTGGCTTGTTCCACTGAATTTGCTTTCCAAGTACAAATAGGGGTTGATCCATAGACAAGACAGGAGTTTGATATGGATTAATGTGTTGCACTACTTCTCTCACAACCCTCATGGAGTGGAATATCATTGCTGGGGTATGGTCAACATCAGGGAGTAAAGGGAGCAAGGCAGTTACTGCTACAGGTCGAGGATCTGTTGTCTGTATGGATGCATGGTAAGCAGACCAGGAAATATAGTCCTTGTGTTCCAGTGTTTCCTTCTTAAGCTGCTCTTCAACTTTTTGCAGCCATTCATACTCAGATTTTATGCCGTCCACAATCAAGTTTGATGGAGGCGTTCTTGGCCCATGTACATGTGGTGCATACTGGTCACTGGTATGGATTTCAACAGGATGGATTTCTGTGTATGATTGTGGGAGCTGTGAAATGGACTTCTGCTCAGGAATGTCAGGATCAATCACCATGAAACCTCTGCTAGTGCCGAGACAGTTTTCACTTGGATGCTGAGTAACAGAAATTGCTGTTCCATGAAATGAGTCTGATTTACATGTATATGAATATAAATATATATATGTGTGTGTGTGTGTGTGTGTGTGTGTTTCTCTGTGTCTGCATTTATGCAGGAATACCTGTGAAAAGATTGCCATCAATGCTTCCAACACTTAACAGTACACCAAAATACTATTTTTGTGTAGACATGTGGGCCCATAAGGTATTCATATAAGCGTAACAGTTATGGTGGATATTTAGGCAATGCCTTTTAAATATTTACCCCAAAATTCAAATTGAGCACCAATGTACCATTTTTCCAATTTATTTTGCAATATTAAAATAAATAAATCACTCTTAAATGAAGGTAAAATGACAATTAAGAAATGCTCGCCTGATATTTCTACGAACATTAATTTCCTTATGGCGGCCATCTTTGATTCCCATTTTAAGCCTGTTTAAGGCAAAATTCAACTTGGGTCTCGCTTTTATATGAATCTCCATACAAAAATCTACTTATGTGCCAATTTTGGCGCTTTTATCAACATTTGAACAATTCTCTAGATTTTTGTGGCTTATCCGCTGGACTATAGATGGGGCTTCGTAAGTTGTAATTTACGGACAAAAACTCAGGGGTTTGTGATAACCCTATTAGCACACACAGTCTTTACACTATCAGCAGTGTCACAAAAGCCAGGTTTTGTAATGGAACTCAGGGTTTGGTGCACAAAGCCATGGGTTTAGGTACAAAACTCTAAGTTTGTCATGCAAAACCCAGGGCTTTGCACATGGAACAGCTTTAAATCAGTGGCCAGGATTTGCAAAGAAAATGAAATGCTATCTCTGATTGGTTTCTGTATACATATTAACAACGCTAGGAGATGTACAGTAGAATTTATGAAAGCTTGGGTTTTGTGACGTCACATTAAAAAACCCTGCTTCTTCTTCTTCTTCTTCTTCTTCTTCTTCTTCTTCTTCTTCTTCTTCTTCTTCTTCTTCTTCTTCTTCTTCTTCTTCTTCTTCTTCTTCTTCTTCTTCTTCTTCTTCTTCTTCTTCTTCTTCTTCTTCTTCTTCTTCTTCTTCTTCTTCTTCTTCTTCTTCTTCTTCTTCTTCTTCTTCTTCTTCTTCTTCTTCTTCTTCTTCTTCTTCTTCTTCTTCTTCTTCTTCTTCTTCTTCTTCTTCTTCTTCTTCTTCTTCTTCTTCTTCTTCTTCTTTACAACCGTGCAATCAGTAGGTCTAAATAAGTCCCAATACCTAAAGGAGGCAATGAGTTGAAGATGATAACAGTAGCCAGTACAACAGACAAGTAAGTCCAAACTGCACTGGTAAGTATACTGAACCCCAATGAAAAGTATCCACATAAAAAAATTAACACATTAATTTTGTAAGTTACTAAGTACTGTGTGTGCATATATGCATGGTTTGGAGCCTACATCAGGGTCATTCAGGACAACTTTTTAACTTTTGCTGGGTTGTTACATAATGCATGTGACTTTTGTGCACCGAATATGGCTTCTGACCACCACTCCTATTGGATGGCTAAAATGACCTGATGTTTTCAGTGGCTTTAAAAAGGGATGTTCAGCCAAGAAAAAAGCCAGTGGTCTCAGGTGTGTTGAGGCGATCATGCCGCGTCTGAGCCAAGGTCAAAGACACCATGCTTTGGGGCTTGCAGAGGGTGGAGTCCCAATCACTCAAATCGCACAAAGAATGGGGTGTACTCGGCGCACCATCCAACGACTAATTGAACGGCAACAAGAAACTGGATCCGTAGATGATCGGCCTAGGCCTGGCCGAGAAAGAGTGACAACACCTGGCCAAGACCGTCACATCCGGCTGATGCACCTGCGAGACCGTTTCCGTACAGCAGCCCAAACAGCCCGTGAGACTCAAGGGGTGAATCACCGTCCTGTCAGTAGTTCTACTGTGGAGAGGCGACTGAGGAGCAGTGGCCTAACAGCCAGAAGACCTTACAGGGGTAACCTGCTGACCCAACCCAGAAGAGAAAGACGACTGCAGTGGTGTAGAGCACACTCCAGGTGGACTCACCAGCCAGCAGTGGAATACCGTCCTTTTTACTGACGAGTCCCGTTTTTGTGTCAGCAGAGCAGATGGCAGAGAACGTGTGTGGCGCCGGACTGGGGAGAGATATGCAGATGCCTGTGTCCGTCAGGCAGATCGATGGGGTGGACCCTCTGTCATGGTGTGGGCAGGCATCAGCAACCGCTACCGGACACCCCTAGTGGTCATTCAAGGGATCCTCAATGCTAGGCGGTACATTGATGAGGTGCTGGAGCCGCACATGGTCCCATTTATGGAGCAGCATCAAGATCTGGCGATCTTTCAGCAGGACAATGCACGTGCACACTCTGCAAGATTAACAATGAACTTTCTCAATGAGAACAACATCAATGTCATGGAATGGCCAGCGTTCTCACCCGATCTGAGCCCTATTGAACATTTGTGGGATCAGTTAGGCCAAGGTATTCAACGGACGACACCTAGGCCTACTCCCCGAAACCAGCTGATCCAAGCTCTGCAGGAAGAATGGAATAATGTTCCCCAACACAGAATTCAAACCCTGGTCAGCAGTATGCGCCGCAGATGTATAGCATGTGTTGATGCTCGAGGTGGCCACATCCCATATTGAACAGAAAAATTTGTGTGACTTTCAATTAGGGCAGTTAATGACATTTTTTGCCTGTAAGTGACGTTAATGTCGGTAGAGCGTGACATTATTTTTACGCCAGAAAAGTGAATGTTTTGTTAAGTTCTAAGCACGTCTAGGTATGAAATGTTTCAAGTATAAACAATAAAATACTTCAAAATTGGCATGTGGATACTTTTCATTGAGGTTCAGTATACATTTCCTGTGATAACTGGTTGCCCTACAATGCACAGTGCACCAAGTAAGTAGATCCAAAATACATGCTGAGGTAACAGTCAATTTAGATATTGTTCATTACATTTGATAACTGCACCTGTAGTAGGCTACAGCAGTTACGCAGGCGAGCACAGCTGACCACAGTTTCAATAATAATGGGACAGCCTACGGTATACAGTACAACAGGCAAATAGGCCTAAATATCATTTACAGGTAACAATAAGCTTAACTATTATTGTAGTTAATGACTGATTAATCTGCAGTTGGCGTACTACAGGAGGCGTTTAACCTGTACACATGTAAATGTCAACGATTTGATAGCCACACCATGTATCGAATTTATCTTGGACTGGAAATCCAACTTTGTTGTAGAGTCAAACTCCAGAGTCAAACACTTTCATGAAAATTGATTGAATTTTTCAAAATTGATTGAAACTTCACTAAATTCACACCTTTCAAAATTTGTTTGAAGAATCAAGAGTCCAGCTTGATGTTAAGAAACAAATGTTTGAACTTTCACCACCGTGTTTGCCAAAATATTGGTTGAATACATCATGACATTTCTAACTGAAAATTTCTATAGTCTTCTTGGAATACTACCTGTTTACATGGTATAAATAGGTAAGAAATATTTCTGTAGACAATAAATGCAAAAAACGTGTAAAGTCAGCCTAAAACCCTGTCCTTTAAAATGCGGACGTTGTTCTGGACTCATCATTTTGGTTCATGGCAAGAAAAGAAAGCCCAAAATTCCTTTCCTGATGGTCAACCTATACCTTTTCCTTCCCAGGACGTTTATTTCGAATTCCTATTCATTTAGATGAAGAATGAACGTTTGGGGTGTGATCTCAGATAAGAATACACCGAAATGTCAGCTGCTGCTACCGCCAATGTGCAACTGCGTGTTCGTCTCTCACTCCGCTTTTTTTTTTACTGCCTTCAAATTGAAGGTAGTAAAGAAATTGGTCGATAGTTTCTGAGTACAGTTTTATCATCTTTCTTGAACAGTGGGGCCACTTTTGAAATTTTAAGTTTAACAGGGAAGGTTCCAGTATTAATACTTGGTTCATAAGGAATGTGATAGGATTTATCAAGGCAGTTTTAAATTCCTTGAGTAAATTGGTAAATTAAACTGTAGCCAAAGTTTGAAATATGAAATCCCTGTGATTTTAAACAATACAACAAAAATATTCAGGATAAACTTCACAGCCACAGCTTCTAGGGCTTAGATAACTATATAAAATGAACTTCTAAAGAACTACCAAACTGCATGCGCAAGAGCAAATTGTTACGTGTGTCAGAGAAATAACAACTAAAGTAACAAATAATGTTCTGGTATCCATTTATTTCATGGCAGGAACCATATATATATTTTTTTAAGTTAAATGTGTTATGTATAAAACTACAAGTTCTGACTGAAATCGATACATAAGCTTTATTTCTTTTTCTTTCCTTTTCATTTTTTTGCTTGTCTTTTCATTTCTTCAGATGCTCAGTGTGCCATTTTTGTGTATATATACATATATCAATTTCTTAATCATGTCTGTATATTCTTAACTGTACCTAAGGGTGACTCATGTGTGAACATCTTCTTGTTATAACCTGAGTCTCCCTGTCCATTTACACGTCAATTTTATCCACTTTGTCATTTTAAACATTGGTTGAATAAATGCAATCTGAATCTGAATCTGAATCTGAATTTGACCTCGTGCAATAGTTGCATATTACGTGATCAGATACATAGGCTATGACAGTTTTAATTTATAACATTATGGCAGAAAGAAGGAATAATTTTGATTGTATTTGCCAATTTGGAGTCATATTAACTGAATTTATACCGAAATAGCCGGTATACAACCCATGCGCCATCTATGAGCACTTCTGAGAATCACAAAAATACCAGAAACTGTTAGTTCCAAATTCCGCCACCACTGATTATTGGCGATAGGGCACGGTATGTAGCACTACATGGCCTGCTGGGCGTGATGTAACACCAAACCACACTTTTGGGCGAAATATATGCTAAAAGTTTGTAAAGATACAAAACCCAAGGTTTTGTGAAGCTTTTTGTTCATGAAATAACTTCTAGTCAATGGCTAAGTTCTGCAGAGGGAAACATATGCTATCTCTGATTGGTTGTTGGTGTCCATGTGCACATTTACAGCGGTAGGAGATGCACCGTTACATTTACGAAACCCTGGGTTTCGTGACGTCAGAAACCTACTCGTTTGTGAAGATACAAACCCAGTGTTTTGTAACAAAACCCTCGGTTTCGTTGATAAATGAAATAACAGAAGCATGATGAAATTCTTGATGAAATAATTGAAAAATCCCAAGGTTTTGTTAATAACTGAAACTAACAAGCTGAAAAATCCAGGGTTTTGCTGACAAGTATCTGGGTTTTATTACGATTCCCTGTGTTTTGTAAAGACACTAAATAACAGAGCAAGAGAGTTTCATAACAAAACCCAGGGTTTTGTGACGTATTGTACAGTACAATTTCCGTACACGTGCATAAAAGATAAGTGCACAGAATTACAATTTACAGATAGGATCAGTGTTCGTTCTTGAGTCGAATTTTCTTCAAACGCATCATCCTTTTTTCCCGTCCAATAGTATACTAAACACAAGAAAATCGAGATGTAATAGAAACTTCAGGGTTCAATAAGTATTTAAGATTTAAAAAAAAAACAAACAAACAAACAAACGAACACCCCCCCCCCCAAAAAAAAAAAAAACCCAGATGCCAGAGGTAGACCTTACTGTTGATATATCAGAGATTACTCAAACTGATTTGCAAAGTCCATGTACTGAATTAACCGTCATTATGTCTTTAATTGTCTTTACGCAATTGGATGTGATACTTTTTGACAAAAATGCTAAGGGCTCCGTTATTATGGGTCATGTCATTGTCCCAGTTAACGTCATACGACGTCAGACTTTTTGACCCACTCACCCCCTGCCTTAGCGTCCATATGATCGTTCTATCTGTGACAATTACTATGTGCATAATGCCTGTGACGTGCGATTAGCCACTGTTGTCAATTTGGATCCAAACCCCTGTCAAGCAACAACAAAGTCACAGTAGCAGCTAAAAAGTTCTCTCGTGCCTTTCCCAGTTGTCCCAAAACATTCAAAGCTGTCGCTGAGCATCAAACTCACAAATTTGCTACAGGCCACACAAATCTTTACCGTATGCGCCTGAGAGACGCGTAAACTATGTAATTGCATGGTCTCAATCTCAATCACCACGGGTAGGCCTTTGTTCTTGGTAGACCACATAACTTTGTAACTTACTATTCAAAAGTGTAGGCTATTTTCGTAAGTGCACTTTGTGTAGCCTGTAAAGTATAACTACATGGACTGTTTCGAACTGGATTTCATTTATTATTATTGTTGCTGAACACATGTTAGAACATGCTGTTCCGAAGATTTTTTTTATTAAACATGCAAATAGAATACTTTCACCTTGATTTTTTTCTGTGATATTTTTGAGTAGATATTTTAACCCAGCATATTTTGGTCCCTTTGATTTATTCTTGCGTAAAGCTGAGGACTGAGTCAACAGCTTTCCTAAATTGTAGCCTATGCCCTTGTCACGGTGTGGCCAAAGTGCCTGAAGAATATTTTATGCTATCAAAGTGGTGACAAAGACAGATTAATTGCACGCGCACTTAAATCAGCATACAGTTGTGTATGCTTTTGCATAGAACATTAAAGGGACAATGTAACATAGATGCACCACAACAATAGGCCTTAAATGGATTAATCTTTGGCTGTACAAAGTTTTTGTCACGCTTTTCTGAAATTAACGCCCGTAGCTCTTGCCTCCCGCCCCACCCCTAACGTCCTATGGCGTTAACTGTGATACTGACTTGATCCCTAACACAAATTTTCCCTAACATGAAATACAAATTTAAGCAACAATATACAGTGCCGGCTTCTGTAACTTTGTCTATTGGGAGAAAATAGACGTCAGACTTTTTGACCCACTCACAATCTTCAGCATTACCCTACTGTGTCGATGGCATAAATTCTAAAGCAGAGATTGGCGAGCTGTTTGCAAATAAATACGAGGCGTTGTACAACAGTGTTGCATATGACAAGAATAAAATGTCGAAGTTATTGGATAGTTTTTATAACGATATTATACTGAAGTGCCGCGTGCATTCCAATTGTTATAATAGACATGAAGTAACTTTGCAGGACGTAAAAAATGCCATTACTTCATTGAAATATGGTAAATCGGACGGAGACTCCGGTCATTACAGAGATCATTTAAAACATGGTACAGATAAGTTGTTTTTGTATTTAGCATTACTTTCCAGCACTATGATTCGGCATGGCGTTTCGCCAGATCGTCTCGTTCTATCCACTGTCATTCCCATCCCGAAAAACAAAAGAAAATTTCTACAGAATTCTGACAATTTCAGGGGAATTGCACTCAGCAGCGTAATTGGAAAGATGCTAGACTGGGTTATTATAAACCAAAACTGTGATATATTATGTAGTTCTGATTTACAATTTGCATACAAATCTCGTCATTCAACTACTCAGTGTACATTTCTTGTTAATGAAGTTATTCAGTACTACTGTAATGGTGGAGGGAACACAGACGCACTACTACTGGATGCCACGAAGGCATTCGATCGTGTCGAATATGTTAAACTTTTCGAATTATTGCGCCAGAAAGGGTTGTGTCCTCTTATTGCCAGGTTTCTTGCGTTATTTTACACGTCACAGAGAATTAGAGTTCGATGGTCAAATATTTTGAGTGACGCCTTTTCAGTTAGCAATGGTGTTAAACAAGGTGGTGTCTTATCTCCCATACTGTTTGTTATATACTATGATGAATTACTGAAGAGACTAAAAGAAACCGGCCTTGGCTGTCACGTGGGAAAACAATTCCTCGGAGCTATCAGCTACGCAGATGACATTATTCTTATGGCTCCTACAAGGGTTGCTCTGCAAAAAATGATGTCTGTATGCTCCAATTTTAGCACAGAATATAAAGTTGTATTTAATCCGAGCAAAAGTAAAATTATTGCATTCGGGAGTGATGCATGTCTTGATAATATGTCTTTTGAGGGTGGTGTGATTGAACCTGTTCTAAGTGATTCTCATTTAGGTTCGCCGTTCGGCAAAGATATTCCTAAAAGGCAGGTAGACCAAGCCATGGCAGAATTGTATGGCAGATGTAATCTACTTATTTCTCAATTTGGACATGCATCTTCCAAGGTCAAATACAGACTTTTTAAATCATATTGCATGTGAATACACGACTGTGTCCTTTGGGATTTTTCATCTTCCTACGTAACAAAGTTTTTCACGGCATGGCGTAAGTGTATCAGACGAATTTTTGGTGTCCCTGGTAATACCCACAACCGATTTCTTAGTTTAATATGTGAGGACTTACCAGTAGAGTGTCAGTTACATTCTAGATTCATGAATTTCTTTCGAAAATGTCTTGTTAGCCCTAATAATTGCGTTCAACTGTGTAGCAGGCTAGCGATGCAGGGAAGTCGATCCCAAGTATGTAACACCATTTATTATGTGCGCCATATATATGGAGTTCCAAAACAAAATGCCCAATTTGTTGAAAGTTCAGATGTCGTCAGCTCCGTCCAAGATGTTGCCTTTGGTTCCATATGTGAGGAGGATATTATACACAGTCAATTGATTCGCGATCTCATTGAAACAAGAGACAGTGGAGACTTTTCTTTTTTATCTTACCAAGAAACACAGGACCTGATCATAACCCTTTGCACTGACTGAACATTTAGTGATGCAGCTACGCACTTATTTTGCAACATGACTTAGTTGTAAACTAAACCTCAACAAAGGAATATATCATTTGTACTATTGCTATGTAATGCGTGTGCTTTGTACGAATAAAGATATATATATATATATATATAATAGTTTAACTTTTAATAGAGGATTATGTGAAAAGATAAAGGTTTCATCGTAAAAAATCATGCATATTGTAACCCAAAGGAAGATACAAATCACTTCCTTCTCTTCTGTTTACGTTATGAAGAAAACTACCTAACATATAAACTTCTTTTTCAGGTTTGTTTGTCACTGCTGTACATCTTAATTTACTATTAAATCTTGTAGAGGGCTGACTCTAGGAAAATATCTGGTAGGTCTGATCTTTCGGACGAATGCAACATTCAGATATTTGCTGGGGTTTAAATGTGTCGTTACCGAGTCAAGGTTATTTGCTAATTAATAACCATGATCTGCGTTTGTATATATTTTTTGTGTTCTTGTTATTAAATAGAATTTACTCCATTATCCAGTGTGTCTTGTAAATGAATACCACGCGCGTCTGTACGTTCGGAGAAACCTCGGTTAGATACTTTTAACTGCTGGGCAGGCTATGTTTTGGAAACAAATATATTTACAATGCAATACAATGCAATGCAATGTAATGCAATGCAGCACGTTTGTCGGGTTATTCTTGTTTGTTCGTCGCATCTAATAACAATAAAGACAACATATACTTGTTTAATAAACATGTACAATAAAGACAAAACATACTTGTTAAATAAACATGTCATTTTAATTTTTCTTTTTAGTTCATGTGTTACACACAAGTATTACAAGAATATTTTATAGAAAAGCTAGATCAGACTTCTATAAAAGATATCACAGCTGTGGATTGGTCCTATGGCGCGTCCTAAAGCGATGTATTCCAATTTTTATGCTCTTTATCATAAATCTGATATGCAGGTAGTAAGTTCTGCTGTCCATTAATATAACAAAGGCAAGGGTAGAGATCAGCAAAATCAAAGCCACGGAGCCAATAACAGCCGCTGATGGTGCTTCTGTGGCGTTGTTCTCGTACAACTGCTTTTTTGCTGAAACAAATCAAAATCCAGATTTTGTCCTATGATGCTAGTTAGATGCATGGCCACCTGGCTAAAAAGAAAAAAAAAGGGTAAACTGGTCCAACAATTAGCTGTCCATCATATGGAGTACACATGGAAGCGCACAGAGAAATTTCGCAAAGCCACTTCTAATATAACAAATCGTTGTGCATTGACTAAAAGGATTAGTATTCTTTTATGGGAAGATCGAATGCCCTCGGATACAATATTTATTTGTGTAAGCTCTGCTGGAGTCACTACATTATCCCGTCATTTTACAACCACGTGACCTAATGATGAGGATTCGCTCTCCAGAAGCTGACAATGAAACCATATGTATGGTGTACACTAACTTGGAAAATTATCGAAACTTATAATCCTTTGAGAAAATTCTCGACGAAACAGACCTTTGATTGCGTTATAAGAATGCCCCCAGATACAATATATTGTAGAGTGACCATTGCTTTAAACGACACTTTACTACCCGTTGTTTCATACCAGCGTAGACTGAAGTTAAAAATTCGTTATCGGTGCGTCTGGAAGCTCAAAATGAATCCATAGGCACGGGGTATCCTATCTTGAAGAGGGTTTTATAGTACGAACAAAAACTGTTGTGAAAATTCGCGATCAGAAGGTCCACATGATATGTAATGGATAGTTCACATTAGATTATTTTTTAAATTATCATTTTACTTTATTTTTTGCATTAATACTTACGTTTTTGACACTTTACATACTGACAGTCTTTCTGTCTAAGCCGAGAACCAGAGCAGTTTTTACCACCATATTTTGGATATGGATTTGAGCATGAACGTGAAGAAAATGTTTGGCGGTCACCACATAAGCAAGGTGCCCAGTCATTCCAGTTGGTCCATCCTCCATCAATATAATCCCGGCTGGTTGGAGTAAATGTGCTTTGCTCCACAAAGACCCCTGCGTCAGTATAAAACACATATGATGCACATAAATTATATAAAATGATGATGATGATGATGACGACGACGACGACGACGATGATGATGATGATAAAAAGACACGTGTATCAGGCATAAGAAACCATGATGACAAAGACTAAAAATTAAGCTGATGCACAGAGTCATCGCAGATGTACCACTTAAGGGTTTGTAAGTGAAAAAAATATAAAACGTCACATAATTCTGTCAAACTAAACGCTTTTCAGGTAGTTAATACCATAGTAAAACTAAATGCGCAGCCTTTTAAAACATCAGGGAGCTGGAATTAACTTTGATGCGCCTCTTGCGGAAGCTACGTGAATTGAGCGCAATTGAATTGTTTGTCATTCCAACATGGGCAAGTCTGATGCATGTTGCGTTGTTAGGACAAAATGTCGATATGAACGCATCATAAATGTATTAAAGACACCGAAACAACAAATTAAATATTACTTCAATAATGCGATTTTAATAACGGTAATTTAGAATTGTAGATATTGAATTATCAATTGACAGTTTCACCTGTTCGATGCCAAGAAAGGTCTGCCCAAAAGCATCAACTATTGAGCTTGCCAGTTTTGTCCAAATAAGGACAGAGGCTCTCCGAGACAGCAATGCATAAAATTATAATTTTCTAATCGAAACTGGCGACTTAATTTCGCAAACACATGAACCATAACATATTCACACAACATGTATATCTATCTATCTGTATACTTCTTGTTTTCCAATTTAATATACCTCTGATTACCACTTAATGTACAGATATCCATGTATGTATGTATGTATGTATTTACCTTTATCTGCCCCCTTTCTCCATCTATATGTGTACCTACTAGCCTACCCAACCATACATACGTCTGTTTGTCTGCCTAGCCGTGTATCCAGTATGACACAAACATAGTAGGCAATATTTCTTTTATTTCTCAAATTTTCCCGCTGCATATCAAATATGACGTTCGTCTTAAACACAACTATACCCTTTTTACTGGTTACAGACCTATTAATGGAAGTGTATATATTTTATAAGATCTTACGTTTGCATTTAAGATGCCAGACGTCCATGGTTCCAGTTGATGGCGTGCCATTTGATCCAGTGAATGTGTCATTTCCGAACGCGGTGGCATTGGGTCCAATTATTGTGTTAGTATTCAATACAGTGATATTTGGCCCGACAAATGCATTTAACTGGAGGTAGCAAGTGGACGGTTTAGCATTAAAAATCAATACCCAGCAATTTGGAAGTCTTTCCTGGCATTCATCCTGACATTTTTTTAATGAATACTTCACACGCTGCATGATGTGTTGACCCGTAATACTGTCGTTTTGTGTTCCCACGTATTCCCAATAAGGCGAGTGATCAGAAGTTCTGCAATCTGCAAGTGTATACATCAATGCAAGTCTGACACGTTAACTAAGTAGTTTTATTGGACGGAAAACTCTGATGTTCGAATAACGAACACTACCGTAGTTGTGCAATCCACATGCTTCAAGCTGCACATGCTGTCCTCACACAGAGTTATACTGTGTTGTGCTGAGCAACGGACCTGTTCTGTCAGCTTTCAATGATACGGGTCAAACTCCCATGTAAGTTGCCGATCAATGCAACGATGATTAGCAAATATTAGCAAGTGTTGTTTTGCCGTTTAGGAAGAAAAATCATACGTGGTAAGCACGATACAAACGAAAACGTATTCTTTAGCTATTGTGTGCTAAGAAAATTTGAGTAATGCAACTTACCTTTGCTGTAAGACCCCAAAAAGTTGATTTTTGTGACTGAATCTTGCTTAAAAACCACCAAAACGGTACTGGATACTGATTTATAGATGCCAAATTTTGAAGGCAATAATGGAGGTGATGTGTCGGCGGTCCCATCATACACTTTGAACATTCCAAGATGTTTGGTAAGTTTCTGCAAATTGCAAAACATTGAAGTCGATTGTCCATTTTTGCAGACAGCAAAATATGGAACTGTTAAGATCAGTCAATAAAAAAGCACATGCGCATTTGTCTTTGACACAGAGAGTCCAATATCATGTGTCACATAAAAAGAATAAAACGTTTTCGATTTCGAAAATTATGTTGTTGTTCATTAATAAGATCAGGCGTACATGTTAAGTATCGTAGCACGGATAGTGCTGAGAATTGAGTACAAGACAACAAAATGCATTTTCAGTCAATTTATTCTTACCAACTGAATTATTACACATAATCTACCATTTCGCCTACTTGTTTACAACAGCGTTAATAATAATAATAATAATAATAATAATAATAATAATAATAATAATAATAATAATAATAATAATAATAATAATAATAATAATAATAATAATGATGATGGTGATAAAATTATTATTTTTATTATTATTATTATTATTATTATTATTATTATTATTATTATTATTATTATTATTATTATTATTATTATTATTTTTATTATTATTGACGAATTTGTCTTCAGATTGAAGTGAACGGATAAATATCTAACAACAAACTATTATTATGGTGGAAATCTCGAGTGCATTTCATTCTCAACTTTAGCTTTGCTTCATTTTGGAATGTGATACAAGTAAAGGTACAAGTCAGCAGCATAGAAAGTTCTGTTAAGTCTAGCTAGTCCCAAATAAATACCTCAGGTACTAATTAAATGTGCTGCCGCAAGAAACTGTGCCCCGATCAGAACTCAAAATGTTCAAGTCATCAAAATAACGATGGCATTGGTAAATAATATCATTCATGTGTTTTTCTTTTCACACAAACTGTTCAGACCATATCCAGATTATGTGTAACGAATGAGCAAATCTCACCTTATTAAGGATAATTTGCAATAAGATATTGTTTGGTTCTGAAACGCTGATCGTCCAGCTGCAGGGACCCGAAAGGAGTGAATTTCTCGGAAATGTCGGGGAAGAGAAGAATCCAACATCGCCAAACAAACTGTAGGTTCCACAACCTTGAAGAATAAAATACATAATGGAACTCTTAGGAAATAAAATGGACGAAAACAGTGATGGTTTTACAATTACATACACCTATATTTTAACAAATATTCAACGATGTATTGACTTGTCATAAAGAAACGCTCGCCTAAACACGTTTTAACCAAAATAGAATATTAGGTCCATGGTAAAAGCGCATTGTAAAATTTATGCCTTTATTTCTCCAAGCCTCCTGCCTTTGTAGTTTTATATATGTAGCGAAATTGCGACTATTAAACGTTCAATTGGGTAATCTGTTTATCGAAAACACACATCAGCATATTAAGCTGTGAGGTAAATGTACATAGTCAAATGTCCTGGACTTTGCTAATATTTTGCATAGGTTTGACAAAAACGCAAAGATATTCATTTACAAATTTGCAATACTATTAACACCCCCAAGCCGCCCATCCCCCAAAGGCCTGGACACATGGATGTCATTGTGCCAGAAACAACCACACGTGTAGTTCCATAATCATTCCAAATTCCAAACGACCAACGATTCCCAATGGGACTTTGCAGCTGCGCATAGAAGCAACAAAAAGAACCATACCTTCAAGGTTTATCACTGTTTTTTTCCCCAATGTGCTTTAATTTACAGGTATACAAAAATAACCTGTTACGCAACTTCATAATATCAGAGAGTCAGTAGAAAAATGTGTATAGGTAAAAATGTTTGTCCTTGTGCCCTTTATAGTCAATCAATTTGACCAGGTTTATACAGATGGTCTTGAGAAGTTTTAGACATTTCAGTATATTTAGAGATAAAAATATAGGTGTCATTGAGGACTGTGAGCTCACTTCAGTCACAGAAATCCATTTCTTGTGAGATAAAAACAATATTTATAATACATCTATAGGTTAAATGATTTTTTCGAACATAGGAAATACAGAAAGAGTCATAATTTGTATAAAGGACAAAAGACCTGTATGGCAATTTGTATACCTGTTAAATTTGTATTGTAACAGTGTGCCAATGTATATGTCTTCTGACCATACTTGTTGCACCTCGTAAAATGCCAGCCATTTTTTGACCTGCGACAGTCAAGCAGCTTGTTGCCTTTACAGAAGGACAATGACAGCCATATCGGCATTTTTTTGTGTTCAACAGAAGCGTATGACGTCACACCCAGGAACCCGTCATCAAAGCCAAGGTGTTTGCACGTGATGGAAGCATGTCTGTCGGTCCAGCTGTTCTGGCCGTCATAACATATTGTGCCCCACACGGTGTCGAGGGAGACCTGCAACAAACCTGTACTCCAAGTATGGCCAGCCAAGTACAACTCAACGTCATCTTCCATACCAGCTATAAGGAGAGATCACATATCTTGTAGATACATCATAACATGTCAAACATTACACGTGGTTAAAGATGATGACAAATATAATGGTCAACGTAATTCACACTTTGCCTGTGTCTCTATGATGGCTCCTTGGGCTTATCCATCGCCTGTATCCCCTAATATGAACTTAAAGCTACCAGCAACGTCGTTTGATTCTCTGAAGGTAATCTCTCCGGGAAATTAAACGCAAAGTACTATTGTTATCGTTCTGAACTTTAACATGAGGTTCAGCACTTTAGGTTTGTCTTTTGGGAAAAAAACCCACTGAGCGGTTTGCAGACATATTCATGAAGAAATGCGTTTGGTTGTTTTTATAAATTGCTCAATAATCATAAGTCTCTCTGCTAGCTAACAATGTTGTGATTCAGTTGTCCTTCTTCGAGGCATGCTGGCCGATAGAGTGCAACCTAGCGAGAAAACGTTGCAACGCTTTGGCATTTCGAGGACAGACTTCATCTCAAAACTGGAACACTTGCACTCATTTTGAATGACGGCCTAAAATAGTGAACTTAATTTGCGCATTATAAAATAGCCCCATGGCCAATCAAAATTCCTCTCCGCTTGTATTTTTATTGAACGTGACCTAAATGACCTTTTTGGCAGTATGGCTAAAACAATAATTACGTACGTTCTACGGTGCCAGTTTTCAAGGTATGTCAAAAACGTTATTCCCTATGTCGTATTGCTCTGATGTAGTCGACCAATATTAAAAAATGGAATATGCTCAAAGAAACAAAGCTTAAGTAGTGTTGTTTTGTATATCTACATACGGCTTTTCTCTTTGGTTTGCGGACATATATACATGTGAACAGGAAGCTCTTGTGAAAAGTGCCAAGGTATTTGACTATAGTATCTTGCAGTTTACTTCATTCCTCCTTGAGCTTATACAGATACGTACCGGAGCGGCTAAAACAGACAATTCCTGCCTGTGTGAAGGGTGTGCAGCTGTCAAGACCACCCCAGCCACGATATGGACAATCAAGTACTGATGCCTCACTTCCGCTACAGTTCACAAATCCAATCCAGCATGGTTTATGGGTACCGTCATAGTTATTGTTCAATCCTCCCATGAAGCCCTTCTGGCGACAAAGTACGTCGGCATCCTTGTCGTCCCATTTTTCCTTAAAAATGGTGCCACGTACTCCATAATGATTGATTTCAATGCGACCAATATTGGGCTGTCCATCGTTGACAATGTGAAAAGTCGTTCCTGTTTAATAGTACGAAACAAAATACATATTAAAAGGAGAGACCCGTAACATGTTTCTTCAATGTATGGTCAGACTTGTAGATACAACGTTTTTCTTGAATATTCTCGTTTACAAAAATTTAAAAATAAACATTTTTTGAATATGTCTACGCCTTGAAATAAAATGCACTGTCAAACTACTTTTTTGCCTTCAACAGCACATCGCTACTTTTGATTATACCCTCATACAAAAATGCATAGAATGATATTTCTTCTAAAAATCTTATTTATTTAAACTGGATGGCCTAAGTATTACAATAAAGTACCAAAATGCCAAGGCGTCCAGAACATTTAAGAAAGACGCACACTCAAGAAACACAAACAACTTTACATTTCTAAATACAGATAAATTACAGTATAATAAAAGCACATAATGCATACGTC
Organism: Hermodice carunculata; assembly: GCA_964020975.1. Taxonomy (NCBI): domain Eukaryota; kingdom Metazoa; phylum Annelida; class Polychaeta; order Eunicida; family Amphinomidae; genus Hermodice; species Hermodice carunculata. Next base: position 64,278,050 of record OZ026620.1, on the reverse strand, counting down.
ACGATTCAAATAACAGAAGTGAGTATTTGCCCAGTTTATCGATGACTTTTTCCAACAAACACCGTTTAAATATTGTGGCGATGGGATTTAAAAGAACAGCCAAATAAATTTGTTGTTTGTCGAACTCTTCCTGGTTGACTATTGCGTTGAATGTCAGTAAATTTTACATTCAAAGTATCTCGAACCTGAACAAAACAAACCAATCGCACAGAAATAACACAATTTTCAACAGAACCTCTCTTTTTGCACGTTGCTTATGATAGAGTGTAATGCACAGACGTTACAAAATGACTTCACCAATTCTGTTGAAACCACAAGGCCCTTAATCTTAACAAGCTTAATCATGCCCTTGTTACTCAACGTACACTAAAACGATGCTTGGTTTGCCTTATTCCAATAATTGTTCTGATAATGTACGTTTGTGACAGCACTCTTTCACCCAGGATCATGACGTATTTAATTATTTTTATGACGAAAAATAATTTGTAAGGTGTTCGAGAGGGTCCTAAGCTTTTATGTAGGGGATCTGTGACATAAATAATAATAATTTTAACTCGTGTCATTAAACTACACAAGTACTTAGCTTGTTGAACGTGTACAATAAATAATTGCACACGTGTACCTTTCAAACCTCATTTGAGCTGGGTATGGGTACGTCTGGTGTATATATTAAATAGCTTATGTTTGATTATTAAGAAGGTTGTTACACACACACACACACACTCTCTCTCTCTCTCTCTCTCTCTCTCTCTCTCTCTCTCTCTCTCTCTCTCTCTCTCTCTCTCTCTCCCCCCCCCCCAGGAATGTTGTCCGACAATCTATTCTGACACCATTACTCTTCGAAACTACAAACCTGGTATGTTGATAGATTCACATTTGAAGTCATATCATTTTACAATGACAATTGACTCTAGCAGCAATTCATAGGTTTGTACTATAGGCATACCTATGAAAAGTTTAAATATTGAATATCTTCAAAACTAGTATAGGTAGAGGTACCATTCCATCTTTCATTTATACCTCTGAGCTGTAGGTGCACCACTAAACCACAAACCAAAGGTTTCAAATTTTAATTTTTGCTAACTAGGGGCACTTGAAAAGTTTAAATCCTGAATATCTTCAAAACTAATATTAGTACAGGTGCCAGTCCGCTTCGATTTATATGTTTTTGCTGAGGATGCATCCAAAGAACCACAAACAAAAGTCGTAGAACTTCAATTTAAGCTCATTAGGGGCATTTTAAAAGTTACAATGTTGACCATCTCCAAACTGCTATAGGTACAGATGACAAGAAGGAGTAGGGTCAAACAAACCCATGGCAACATATATATTCCACGTAAAACATGCTGAACTGAGAGTCAAACGCTTTCTGAACATCACATTTTCAGTAAAACACATGTACTGATAGCGCAGAGTATGGTGTAAAAGAATCAGAGGCGATTTGAAACTCACAAATCTATGTCTGGTTCGAAGAAATTTGCATAAAAAACCAACAAAACACAAACACACAAATAAAAAAACCCCAACAAAAACAACCATTTAACATGGGAGTGAATGGGAATACATACTTGTATCAACCGAGCAGAGATAAGTAGGTCAGTGCCTATGATGTCATGGTAAAACCAAGAATAAAGGCCGGTGTGCTACTATGTTATAGACTATTTGGGATATCTTAAAAACATTAAACTTTTATGTCCAATATTCATTTTTTTAAGCGTGATCACAAAAAGTGAATTTTTGGCAAAGATTAGATTCGCTGAGATGGTTGTTTTGCATTGTTTCGTGTTTGCATCGCTTAATCATCTCAGCTCCACCCACGAAGGTTTCAGTTACACCTCGGCAAGTCGTGGGGGGGGGGGGGGTACTTCCTTGTAGGATTGTAATGGGTAAGTGCTGCGGGAAAGGCCCTGTTTTCATTACTCCCAGGATTAGAAAAGCCTCCCAAAATTTACACAGCTGGATTAGGATAGGGGTAACAATTCGGATGCACCAATGCCTACTCCTTTTTACATCTGGTGTTGGATTAAGATAGGGTATTGTATAAAAATGTCCGCGGCACCCCTCCCTCCCCAGCGGAAAGTAAGCTACCAGTAATGATCGGCAGTCCCTCCCTTTATCTCCTCTTGTCATGGGGGGGGGGGGGTTATTGCGTTGTTTTGCTCAAATTTCTCCTGACAGGAACTGAAGATTTTCTTCGTCCCATGTAACATGATTATATCATATAATGTATTAGATTATATACCGTTCGAATCAGTGGCATTAAAGCACACGACCACAACGTCACCACGATGCATCCAAGTTCTTGTTGCCCATGCCACATTCTCGCAGTCCGTCAGACTTCCATTTGTCGCCACACAGGAAATATTGTACAGCCATACAGGTCGGTAAGGTATCCGCACATTCCACACATTACCTCTGTGTGGCAATCCCTTGTCAAAGCCTAAATCGTTGCATGCGATGGTGGATTCGGTCTCTCCCCACCGGAATTTGGGGCTACCAACTGAGCCCCAGGTGCCCTTGTGGTACACCTCAAGGTACCCATAATGTGTCCCTGGTGTGTTGTACCAGTGTTTTTTTCGGAGCCTTATTGAGGGACCTGTCAAGAATATTGAAGTTGGTGTCTATATTTACGTATACGGTCACTGAGATTACACAAGGAAAATATGCATTCAAGTTCAAAATCTGACGATATTTCAGACGGAACATTAACAGCAATTAATAATACTTGCTCAGACCGAAATAAAATTCGGGCAAAACGTAATACATTGGGCAAAGTGATCTTTTTGCAGCTAGTCAAAAATGTAGTAAAATATATTGACTTATCCGGGACATGAGTTTCTCAGAATTGTACATCCAAAGATTATGCCTTTAAACAGCACGCTCGTTTAGTTACTATGGTACCATTATGGAATTGAGACATTGTGGGACCTGTCAAGAATATTGAAGTTGATGTCTATATTTACGTATACGCTCACTCAGATTACACATTTCTCCTATCTTAATTACCGCTATGGTATATGGCCAGCCGTTTTGATATTTAGTCTTATTTAGTGATATCCTTAAATTATTTAACGATATCATTGAATATCTAGTGTTATCGCTAAATCATTCAGCAATATCGCTAAATATTGAGGGATATTGCTTAATATTTAGCGATATCTCTAAACCATTGAGCCATATCGCTAATTATTAGTGACATCGTTAGATGATATTCCGATATCGCTTAATGATTTGGCTATATCGATAAATCACAAAGCGATGTCGCTTAATGATTTAGAGATATCCACAAATCATTCAGACACATTCCTAAATATGTATGATTTAGCGATATCTCCAAATGATTGAGCAATCTTGCTAAAGAATTTAGGGGTATCGATACATGATTTAATGACATCGCTAAATAACATATTTAGCGTTATTGCTAATTTTAGCGACATTGCTAAATGAGTTAGTCAAACTTAACAGTTACGCCTGCAGATCCAAATGCTCGCCTTTTCACGCCAATCGCTATACAAGTACAGTGCAATTACCCAGCATGCCCCAGTTTACTTATTAAGTTATATCTTTTGATCATTTAGCGATATTGCTAAATTAGTTTGGGATATCTGTAATTCATTTAAGGGTATCATTCATGATTAAAGGATATCAGTAAATGAGGTCATTTTGTGATATTGGGAAATGATCTAGCAATATCGCTAAACGATTTAGTGAGATCATCAAATAGGACAAAATGTCAAAACAGCTTGCCATAATGGCGAAGGATGCTGTTGTGAAGACCGCTGTTCTTGTCCACAAGTTGGTGTGAGTGTAATCTGTGATTAAAGCTGACATGGTAGTTACAGACAACAGAAAAAGTAATCATTTTCCGCTCTAAGTGCGCGAGAGCTCCTTATGTGAAATGTCATATACTGCCGCTTTGCTGAGGTATGTCATTATAGGCATGCCACAAAATACAAACTTGCTTTTCCAAGGGTCTTACGCCCGACCTGCGCTAAGAAAAGCTGCTGTGTCAGATTGTTCTAACCTGCACAGGGTTATCGCAGAACTGTATCATGTACTGTTTTATCAGTTTCACCCATTCTGGTGAATATTTCTGAAGCCTTTTTATTCCTTATAGTGTATTTTGCAAACTGGCCTTCTTCCCTGAACCACGAAACAAAGACGTCAGCCGAGATACCCCCCCCCCTATATATATATATATATATATATATATGTTTCAATCATCAATAACTCAAAATATATGTATTACTCATGTCATACAGAAGAGGCACACACCACAATAACTGAAGAAACATTTTGCAACAATGAACGCAAAACTTGGCCTTCAAAAAACACCAAATAACTCACAAATTACTGAAGAGAAACTTGTTATTAAACTTCCTGTTTTGCAGTCGATCTTTTTTCCAAAAAAAGGAACAAAAAAAAAAAAAAAAAAAAAAAGAAAGAAAAAGACCAAAAAAAAAAAGACTTAGCATTTATTTTTACTTGGCTTAAATTAGGTACAACTGGGCCTCAAAGTTTGACACCCCTCTTGTCTTCTCTTTGATTTCTGCAGAATTCGTTTTCTTCCTTCTATTTGAAAAAAATGAAATGAAAAAATAAAGTTCCTACTATTTTTGCTGATGTCAAGACCTGACACTAATGACCCATATTCGACTGATTTCGCCCAGTCGTTTTCCTGAAATAAAATGTCTAAGTTTTGCTTTTCATCTCATTCTTCTAATAAAAAAGGTTCTTTTAAGTCTTAGCAGAGGCGAACTCAAGCATTAAATGCTTCTCCGTGTTTTTCCTAGTTTTTCATTTCGATCATTCTATCTTTTAGCTGCAAAACTCTTTGTTGTTGATGTCATACGCTGCCGCGTTATTTTTCAGATATTTATAATCGTCACAAATTTTCTCATGATCTGGCTTCATCAAGAAGAAAAAAAGTTACATCTACAAACTAGGTCAATCTCATTTAATGTTTTTCAATGTGGTAATGTTTTTATAGCACACATAGGTAAACATTTTACACTACAGTTCTTTGCAGTAAAAGGATTAAAGAAAGTCTAGCAGTAAATGTGGCAATATATATTGTCTGCTGCAAAATATCAATATCCTATTCTCGTAACCCAAGGACGCGATTTGTGATTTCATGCGGCATGTGCACTCAGGTATTGAACCTGAGAATTCTATTAGGCAGTGAAATGACTGCTTTTCACATTGGAACCTTATATACCAGTTAGTGTAGCACACTATTTATGTGAGCACTGCCTGTTGGTCGATTGGCCAGTCTAAGTTGACGGAAAACTAGTGCCCTGAATGTAACTTATACAAATAAAATGACCTTCATGATTATGGCGATTTATGTCGCCATTCCATAATTGAACCAGAAGACTTACAATTTTAGGAATGAATCATATTTCATTTTGCCCCAAATCGCTTGTTTATTCAACGTAATATGTCGTAGCATAAAATACATTCAATTTAGGCAGCTTGCTTCGAAGACCATACTATACTCTAAATCTACAATCTATATCAGTACGTGTTCCGAGTAAACGCTCACTGAAAAAAGATCAGCCTTTGTTTGTGACATGGTTAGGCCTACTCAAAATACCATCACGTACTGCGCATTCCAGTGGTATATTTAAGGGTTCTGTTGAGTACCCGAATCGATAGCTATTACCGATGGAATGGACGGGTATTGTATATTATATATATATATATATATATATATACACACACACACACACACATATATATATATATATATATATATATATATATATATATATATATATATATATATATATATATATATATATGTGAGATACACAATATATATTTTAGATATATTGATAGAATAAATAAATAAATAAGTAATAATAAATAAATAAACAAATAAATAAATAAATAGATAAATATGTGAATATATAAATAAATAAGTAAATAAATAAATAAATAAATAAATAAATAAATAAATAAATAAATAAATAAATAAATAAATAAATAAACATGAAATGCATCACTACAGGCGAGAAGCATTAAAATGCCAAAGTGAGGCTCTCCAATTTCGTTTTTAGAATATTGTTGACGTGATATCATGGCTGATGGAAGCCCACAGGACCAAGGCTCCCAGTCCCAACTTTGGGATTATTTTACGAGGGACGGAGACCACGTCAATTGCAAGATATGTAAAAAACCCAGCTCAAATATTGCAGTTCGTCTACGAGTAATATGCTAAAGCATATTAAAGGTGTACAAGGGATAGTTGGACAGGAAGCTGCAACCACATTCAAAGCACAAAGACGTAATATTCGCGATCAATGTTTGATCCGAAGTCAGTGGATGCTAATAGACTTAAAGCCAGTTTGTGTGAATACATATTACGTAATTTAAGACCATGAAACACAGCAAAAGGCGATAAATTCAGATTTTTCCACCAGAACATGAATCCAGGGTGAATCCTCTTATTTATATTTGCTTGCTTTTCTCTTTTGTCCGGGAAGTAAACGACAGCTTATCTTTATACGTTTGTTTCCCCAAACATGTACCCCCTCCCCCCCCCCAAAAAGGAAAGTCATCCATCTTGAACTTGCCCATAATAAAATTGATGTGGATAGTAATTTGCTGATCATATACTTGTTCCGTATAAGGCCATGTCTAAACTTCCGAACTATCTGGCTTGTGCAATGTATCTGAAATCTTTGAAAGAGTGATTTATAATGTCTTATATGAATATTTAATGAATCATGGACTTCTGATCGCTAAACATCCGGTTTTAAACCCAACGATTCTACCTTAAATCAACTTGTCAAGTTGTACATGATATTTATAATGGCCTAGAATAGAACAAAAGATGCCAGGATTGTCTTTTTAGACATAAGCAAGGTCTTTGACCGTTTGTGGCATGAAGGCCTTATTCTAAACTGAACCAACTTAGTATAGGCGGTCCTGTCTTTAAACTTATGAGCAGCTATTTATCTTACTGGTTCCAACGTGTAACCATTAACGGGCAGTCCTCTTCTTTTCTTCCTATTGAAGCAGGCGTCCCCTAAGGTTCCATCCATGGGTCCCTGCTTTTCGTAGTTTTTATCAATGACATTACTTAAAACAATAATTGCAATATCAAACTCTTTGCAGATGGCATAAGTTTTTTTAGAAATGTTATATGAGCTCCTTATTTCTGCACAGCGTTTAAAGACCTTGGAAGAATCTCCATTTGGAGGAAACAGTGGAAAATCACCTTTAACGCCAATAAATCTCTAGCTCTCCTTGTTTTCACCAAACGCGACAAGAGTAATCCCCCTTCTCTATATCTTGGTGGTATCGTTATCGTACAGGCTTAAATACGAGCTCTCATGCAATACACTCTCCAGACTTTATAAATCCATGATACGCCTACCGTGGAACATGACTGTGTCATGCTTGATAACTGTTCAGATGCCCTTGCCAATTCGCTGGAATCAGTACAGTTTAATGCAGCTCGTATATGCATTGGTGCTAGGAAACACACTCCCCGTTACCTCCTATTAACCGAAAGTGGTTGGCCTACCTTGGCCAAACGAAGACAATATTTCAAACTGATTTTGTATTTCAAAATGATCAATAGATTAACCCCACCTTGTTTATCTGATCTGATACCTCATACATATGCAAACTAACAGCAATCTTAAAAATCGCCGATGCATCCGTCAAATTAAACTAGCAACTCATCGTTTTGGTAAGTTATTCATACCATCTGCTGTTAAACTCTGGAACGATATACCCCTTGACATAAGACAGTCTACAACAGTTGAGCATTTTACACTTCGTCTCAAAAGTACACTTTTACCTGTGGAGTATGTGCCCACTTATTATTCTTGAGGTATGAGATCCCTAAATACATACATGCCAGTTGCGACTTGATGTATCAGATGTGAATTTGCATCTCTATAAAATTAATGTGATCATATCCGCTGCTTGTCAATGCTCTTTTCCCAATGAAACTTGATATCATTACTTTTTGGAATGCCCTAATTTTGTGATTGCTAGAAAGGATTTGCGTTAAATTTGTCGTATTTTAGCGCCGGGATTTAACCCCTCCTCATTTGTTCAAATTGCTGGTGACATTCTTTTTACTCATATAATACATAGAAACGAGAGTATCTCTGAACAACATAACAATGAAATAGTGGATGCTGTTCAAAAGTACATCTCGGAGACCAGAAGATTTGTCATTTAAGCCTGCAATTATTCCTGTATTACCTTCCCCTTTTTCTTTTCATATTTCTTCTTTCCCTCTGTCTTTACCTTACTGGTAACTTAGTGCTACACTTTATATATGTTGATTGTACGGTGCATACAGTAGGCCCAGTCATTGGTATGATGAAGTCTTTTTGTATTTGCTCTCTTTTTTGTATAGTGTATGTTTTTGGAGTCTGTTTTGTCCCGTGCGTTTTGTATATACTGTTTTTGTCTCTCCGTGTCAGAGGTGCCTCTAGTTTAGTATATTTCGATGCACTATTAGGTGATCCTGACTAAAGAAATATGTTTAACCCTTTCCCTCCCAAACCGGCCAAAACCGGCTGGTGGTCGAATGTCGTCTGCTTCAGTGCTTTCAACCAATTTCAACAGTTATGAAAAACAATTTGACTGGGAATTGTACATGAGACTCATCAAGATCACATGCCCCAGGTCAACAGCTTTCCTTGGCATGGGTTGGGCACTTAGTGCCCAACCCGTGCCAAGGAAAGCTGTTGACTGTCTTAATTCAAGGGGGAAAGGGTTAAATTAAATTGAAATTACAAGTCAACTGAACAGTCTTTGCTTTAACTGCTTATCGCGCTCCATTTTATGGTTCCAGGTTCACTGTTCCCACGTTTAGAGCCATTGTGGAGACAACAAAAGAAATGCATATCACTGAGACAAACCGCATCAGGGCTCCAGTTGGGTCATTAAAATGCATGTCTCTAACACTTGATGGACAGAAATCTGTTAGAAATGACAGCTATCTGGGGGTTAAGGTGCACGGCCTTGACCAGGAGTGGAATGTTCAGGTTGCCTGTCTGGAGATTTCTAATACATGTATGAAAGAAAGACATTCAACAGACAATCTAATCTTGCATGTGCCATCACCAGTACAATGAAAAACTGGAACATTGCGAACGCCTCACTATTGTTAAAGATAATGCTGCCAACACAAAGCAGGCTACACATGTAAATTTTGGGTAAAAGCAAGGTGAAGTTTCTTTCCTTCATGGTTTACCATAAACAAGCGTATAGTTTGTCACTTCAAACATTGTACCACAGCGGCAAATCAACTCAAAGAAATGCTAGGCAAAATGAAATTAAAATACGATTGCCTTATTCAAACTTGCGAAACAGGCCAGATAAAAATGCTTCAAAGGGTTGCAAAATTCAATTGTATATTAAATACAGTTCTGCTTGACAGCACAAATAACGCAGATCAAAAACTAATTCCATCAGCTGACACCTGGGCGGACGTGAAAATCCCGTGTGAGATCTTTTAACCATTGGCAACTGTAACTGATGAGGGCAAAGGTACCCAACCCTATCATATGTTTCCTGAGCTTGTCAATCTATCGTCCAAAATATTGTTCCAATACCAGGATGTCACGCCCATCGCAAAGAGTTTCATGTCTGCAGCTCGGGAAAGTCTAGATGACCAGTTTCAAAATCAAACTGTGGTTGAACTTATGCAATTCGCGGCTATACCAGAGCCTCGCTCTTAAAACTTGCTAATGTTGAACGCAAAGGGCAAAAAAGTGCATATGCCTTGGTTAGACAGAAACTTGACAGTTTTGCCTCTGAGACTGAGTTAAATTATGGTGACCAACAGAACCGTTCCGAGCCGAAAATAAAACAAAACAAAAACAAAAACAAAACCCACAAAAAAAAAAAAAAAAACAAAAAAAAAAAAAAAACCCGTACTCCCTTCCCTGACGCAGAGTTCAAAGACTGCACTGGCGTAAGTAATGTTTTATATGGACTGGCTTTGGCCTCGAATGTCGTTGACGAAGAAGTCCCGAACTCGAGGAAGGAGCTAACCCGGCACCTTTCCGTGTCGAATCTACTAAATACATTTTATTCCATGTATGTGTAGTCCAGAGTAGCCACGGAGAGGCCGTTCTGGACGGTGTAAAATTTATTGCCGATGCACGCGCCCGTGTAGGACGGTCGCGTGCGTGCCCTACTTTCGGGCTGACCACTTTTTCATGTGTCCTCACCTAGGATGTTGATTTGTCGTCTGCTGCGGTATTCGTCGTTGATTGCTGTTTCGACACGACACTGTCATTTTTTTTTATGTGAAATGATGGAGAATACTCTGGATAACACATACATGGGATAACAAAACAACAACAACACTCTTGCCTGGCCGTAAATTTTGCATGGCACGAGCGTACCCGTGGAGCGGAAGGATACACTCGTTGGCCCGCCTGCGGCGGACTGCATCTCGTTTCTCCTTCCGCTCCACGGGTACGCTCATGCCATGCAGAATTCGGCGGGCCATCTAGTATATCCTTCCGCTCCACGGGTACGCTCGTGCCATGCAGAATTTACGGCCAGGCACTCACACTCGTGTAGTTTTATTATTATATTCTACCTTATCATAATGGCCACTTAGGCAATTTCATACTGGGACATCTGTTCCAAATTGACTGGAAATACAGTGTATTTGATTTATTAATGGACTTGAGTTACATATGTAAAAAAAGGAACCAAGAATCGTCCCACGCACGCACTGAGTATATCTAATGCACGGGATCAGTACATACACTGAAAGAAATCTAACAAGAGACAAAGTTGGATGTTTTTTTGGTATATTTTTAACTCATGCATCCATCATAATAGACACATTGTGACTTAACTCTTGTCCAGTTGATATTAGTGCGAGTCAACATCTTTCGTCAGTTTCAATTTGAGGCAAGATCGTATCCAATATAGAGGAATATACTGAAAGTGTATTTGTTTTCACGTTTGTAAATGTTTGCGGTTTGTATTTTAGGCAGACGAGTGAATGTTAAATGTCAGTACTTGGGACACTCTTCCTGTTAAATCTATATTGAAATACTATTTCATTGTGTTTTATTCTCACGGTTTTGTGCCATCAGAGAAACAAGCAAAAAATAAAACACATTGAAATTCAGTAAATGTACAGTAATTGCTTTTGGATGCTCTTTACTTTAAAAGTCTTATCAACGAACTACCATCAAAACCCAAGTTCTTAGATACTAAATGATTTTAATGTTGACCAGCACGGACTGTTATCATTGCTACTATAAAGAATATAAGCTTACCAGCCACATTGTTACTGGTGTGATTTCCAGGATAGATTCTGTTCAAGCACACAGCTCCGGCGGCTTTGTTACGGCAACTAATGGGGTGACCACCCCAGTGGGCGCCTCTTTGACATTCTTGAAGTTTAGAGGCATTCGCGGAACAATTTAAATTGAACATCCATGCAGGTTTAGAGAAACCACCAGTTAGAAGACCAAGAACCCCGCAGCAAAATGGTACTCCAAAATCGTAACCGATATGTCTACACAGTGCAGAGGCGTCATTTGCCGACCACTCAGAGTCTGATCTTGCACACACGTATCCTTCTATTCCCAAATGCTTAATTATGAAATAACCATACCTTTGCTGTCTTGATAACTGAACGGAGTCATCTGGGGAATACAAAAACACAGCGTCTATCTGGTGAACTTCTAACACGACTTAAATAGGAAAAACGGATCCACTGCATTGTGGGAAGATATATGAAATTCGAAATTATTCACCTGTCTTAAGTAGTAGAAATTGTCACCATATTTTGAGCAAAAAAACAAACACTTTCCATCAAGTGTATATATTATTACATCTGTTTGCATTACATGCAGCATATACATGATGCAGGTTTTGTAGTAATCTTAAGTCAGAACTGCATTTTCACATACTTGCATATCTATCAAAGTTGCCAGCTTTATTTCAATTCAGTGTAATAAAATATATATTGAAATTAATAGGGAACAGTCCACGTATCATAAACACATTAGTTATATACTCACAATGAAATAGATAGTCCGTATATTGATGGAATGTGTGTTTCATAAACATTTGATGTCAAAAGTTAAATAAGGTTTGTTTTTCTGGTAAGTCCTAGTTTATGATGAAGTATTTGTTTACGTATATCATCAGCCTACCAAAGCTGAACCACAACACGTCACGGTGCAGAAAGAAGATTTTTGACCAGTTAATTAAATCTCATAAATGTATTTATTAACCTGATGTGTATTAAAAAGGGCGATAACCACACAACCAATACTGCATTCTTATCGCATATTAAGTGAGTTTACTTTCCATTTTTTTTGCCAATTTATGCTACCATTCCTATTAAAATAACCAAAGAAGGTGCAAGTTTGCCATGTAAAGTACTAGACTGGAACAATCACCCCCGAAGAACTCTCGGTTTAATTAGACTGAAGTAAAACAATTTACTGTCAGCAAGTTACTAGATCTGATGCATGCGTGTGTGCTATAATACATTTTGACAAAACTTACCCTCCTTTTGTAGAAATATGTCAAATTTTAAAAATGATAGTAATCTGGTAATATAACTGTGTGAAAGTTGTTCAATTTCAATAATGATCCCCTTGATTTTTTAGGGTGAATCGTATTTCAACTACATTCATTCTGGTAGCATGCACCTAATAAGGTTTAAAAGTGTTAATGGTTATTTTAAAAGGTTAATAAACTTCATTGGGCATGCTTCAAGGATTTCAAATGTTAGTTAACATTGCCCTTGCAGGCTAGCCACTGCATAAGCATTTACATTTATGAGAAGTTCATAGCAGTTCCACAAACAACTCTTTCCTGGTGTAATGAACATTTAAATTTTGGCATTAATCTTTGACTGTGAAAATGTCACAGCAATTTGTGTTTTCTTTTGGCATTTTGGCCATGTAAGTGCAGTCAAATTATGCAAAGAAAATTAATATTGTTATCGACAATGTGAAGCGTTAGACCAAGTTTGTACAGGCATGTTACACATCAAATACATGTTATAAATCTAAGTGTATGTCCAATTATTATCTCGCAAAGTTATAATTTTAAACAAAATAGGAATCTCGATCATACCCGTAAAACATATGCAGTAGGACTGTGTTTTGTAAATAACCCAATAAGTGTAATTTTAGCCTATTTTCAATCGTCAGGACACATTTAAACACTAAGAATGCCAAAATTACCTTTGCAAGTTTATAAGTTAATTTATATATAAAAAACCCTTGTAGATTGAATTCAGCATTTCACAATGCAAAAGGACTGACTATATTTGCAAATATGCTTTCCTTTTTGCATGCCCATTTCACTGTTAATCTGAACATGTTCGTACCTTTACTTTTTATGGAAGTTATGCATTGAACTACATACCAATTTCCTCTAAAAGAAATTGTTGTCAGCAAGGGTAAATCTTTTTTACCAAGTTCAAACTACTTTGGTGTATTGCCTTTATAAATACATGTACAAAGGCCTTGGAGTGGGCTAAACCACATTATTGTCGAACTATTTTTTCTAGATCTATTCTAGCACTGGTTTTTCTCGAATTTTGAATTGATACACTCATTCCTCTTGCAGGGATTGGGAGATATGGTGATGGGTTCCGTCCGTGTGTCCGTCTTTTTGTGCGAATCATTTGTTTCTGTGCCATAGCTCAAGCCCAGTTAGTGTTAGCCCTTTGTAACTTTTCGAGTTGGTAGGTCTCACCGGGTAGATGGGTCTTTTAACAAAAGTTGGCCACCTTGCTACATGTCTTGGTCAGTGTCTTCTCTCAAATTACTATCCAGGTCATTACTGTCGGTGCCATTTCTTCGAAAAATTGGCACACTTTACATAACATACAAAAATTCACCTTGTATATATATTAACCAGTATGATTTATTGCAGGGTGTGTACTGAGCGTCACCGGCAACTGGTTACAATTTAAATGAATAAAAACAGCTTGCTTGTTTTGAATTTGCAAATTAAAGTCTGCATTTTTTACCCACATTTTTTTATTAGATTCACCTATTAACATTGTTATCCAATCTTTAGACTAACCAATGATAATACCTTACTTCTCGATCTCCTGGCTGTTTAATCTCACAACGTATCACATATTATAACATTTCTTAGAAAATTATGAACTGATCAATCTGACACAAAAAAGAAGTTGATTAATTTATGCAATCAATAATCAATAAATTTTAAATGCTTGTTCTATATATTGTGGACAGAAATACCCATATATATATATATATATATATATATATATATATATATATATATATATATATATATATATATATATATATATATATATATGTATATATACATGTACATATATATATATATGTGTGTGTGTGTGTGTGTGTGTGTGTGTGTGTGTATTGAGGCTCAAGCGAGCATGTAACCTTAAAAATTCGATACAGGTGACATATTTGCAGCATTAACTCTGAATAGAGGACAGTGATAATGGACGATATCATGGTTACACCTTAAATAGTTTAAGTAATCTTCCTAAAATATTATTCAGAAAAGTTACCTTCAGACATTGCAAATTATGTTTGGGTCACCTAAATGCAAATCCAGCCTAATTCCTACTAAAAACCACAGTCGTACCAAATTCCAAAACATAGCTCCAGCTTGTTATATTCATAACAAGTATGTGTGCGTAGAAATTGATCTGGTGACCTTGAGAATTAGATGAATGGCACCTATAAGAACAAATTAGGAACTACCAGCTACTAGATATATCTTGTACCATTGTAAATCTACTTGCACTATAATTTCAGAGAGGATGCTTTTGAGCACACCCAGCAGAAAGAAGAACAAATCACTGAAGCGTGACAAATTGCACAAATAAGATAGAAACATACAAAAAGTACATCCCTAAAAAATTTGATGAGGATTAAGGGAATGTATTTAGGAAAAGGCCTAACATGTACATTTACATCAGCGTCAATATATTAACCATGCAAACACATAATCTTATTGATGGTCATGGTGAATTTTAATCATTTGCTAAAATAAAAAAACAAACAAACCATAACTTCCCCACCGAATGAACGAACTTGCTACAAAAGACGTCACGAAATATTCCTGCCCAGTTTGAACAGACAGCAGTCAAGGATTCATAGGAAGTCGAAAATTGCAAAATCAGATAGTTTCATTAAGAAACATAGCCATCTGTTGTACACACTGGTCGATCATTACGAAATTGTACACATCAGCTAACACTGAGAAAATAGCATTTAAAAATAAAATAACAGCCGTGCCACCGACACAACGACGTTGCTAGAGACGAAGTCAATGCATCTTCATGCAAAGTTTGAATCGAATCCAGCTAGTAGTTCTGAAAATTTGTAAATTCCAAACACACAGTTTCGTTGCAAATAGCGCCATTTGCGGTAATAATTATGTCTAACATTATGCAAAATCGTCCTACGCGGTTTCGAAGCAATTGAGTGTTTTTTTTTTCTTCGAAGACGATTTTTGAAGATATGAAAGAAATAAAATCATCGAAAATCCAGAAATCAACCAAGAATTACATTTTGAATATCCTGATGTGAATTTCGCTGATGCAGATCCAAAAGATTTTCAGCAGGATATAGTCGAAATTTTGGAGAAAACTACCTAAGCACGCATTTACAACAACGTATCGATGTTTACCATGCTAACATTTACTCTGACCGATTGTTACGTAATGTCATTGATTCTTTAAAATCAGAAAGTAAGAGTAAAGCCACTTAGGAAACACCTTTGGTGAAGACCAGGTCCAAACGCATTCACGCGGTGGACAGAGAAGACGAAAATCGTGCACATTTAAGCGTTATTTTTTAAACAAAGTAAAGTCTTCGGGGGTAATAAAAGTATCTCATTACATTTTGAGGCAAATCACCATGCAGTTTTTGAGAATAGTTTTAATTTTTTCCACCAAAATGAACAAAACCAAACATAACCAATTCAAACGTTAAGTCGATTGTTTGCATAAATTGGACAGGGATTCATCCCAGGCACATGCCCACTACCTTTGAGCAGTATTCAGTCCACTTTAAAAAAAAAAACATCTGAAAATATGAATTGCGTACGATCTGGTACGACTAAAGCTCAGCTGAGATGTCAGCTGCTCTAAGATCATAGGTGTGTGCAGATGCAGCAAAATTAAAAAGAAATTAAACGATTTCAGCTGTTAACCAAGCCAGAAAGTGAGAAATAACTAAATATACGAAACTACTGAAGATCTGCATCAGGATATAGCACCCACATTTGCACAATAGATAGGAATCAAAAGCACAAATATTCAAATTCATTGGATTACACTTTAAATATCCAAAGATTACAGATCTATTTTCTCAATACTTCATAATGTACAGCTATCTGTGACAAAATGAAAGATTTAATATGCGTATACATACGCAATGTTGAATTATTGTTTTATATATTTACCAAGTTTCTCAAAAGAGTATTCACACACTTGTAGTGTGAGCCCGTGAGAATTTCTTAGCTCAGGTGATATGAAATGTTTATATTTACTGAAAAAAACAATGTGTGCTCTACAACAAAGATTCATTAAAATTATTTATGTGCGTGCCGTGATTCTTGCAAAAACTTAACTGCACAGGATTGCATTGACTATATGGAGAGTATTGCCGCATTTGTGCCAGTTTCGTGTCATACCTTTTACGCTCATTTGTTGAAGATGCACAATCAGCATGTCAAAATACTCAATTCTTTGAACTTTGAAATAAAAGATCCCAACCTTTCTAACCATTTCTGATGGAATTTACTCTCGGCATATCTACACGAGGTACATGTTCTCATTTTTGTGTTGGCGGCTTCCCTCGCCGTACTCTAGGCGCAGTATTGCGCCGAGACAGCAAACGTCACTCTTTATGAAAAACAGATGATGACATTTATAACACTGGATCTTCTCTTGTAATTCGAATGGGAGACAATTTGCATGCAGATGCATTGAATTAGATATCCCGCCAGACTTATCAATGGCAAGTCATGACCATCCAATGCTGTCGACAATTACAACCCTAACCATTGTATGCCACGCACCACGATCAATTATCTAAAATGATTTTATTGTAAATGTTCTTGTAGTTCCTGCATTATGGCTAATTGAGCAGGGTTATGATGGAAATCCGAAAAAAAAATTCCTTTGAGTTAATTTATATTCTTTGAGGACCTCGACGCATACTTATGGTGGTTAAATTGTACTATTTATCTTATGAATAAAACGTGAGGAGCTTTAGCAATTATTAGAATCGGTCAATACACACTTGATTAGCTTTCTGTTTTTTTGATGGGAAGTCACTTATGAAGTACCGAGTCTAAAGCAGTTATGTTATACACTCTAGGCAAATGTGTCCACCCCCGTATTTGAAATGTTTACAGTCATAATAGAGACCAAAATGGGTTAGCCATGTGTTTCCTAACTTTCCTTTCCCATGATTTCAATTAACATTTCGTCGGAAGTTGACGTAGATCGCACGACTGCACTTTATGCTACTCGAGAACAAAGCGCTGCAATTACCAGTCAGAATTTATGGAAAGCTTGCTCTAGCATTTTACGTTGTTGGCCTTATGTGAAGGATTTCTTGGGGTCTGAAAAGCTTTCAAAGAAATTATTTGCTTTGCCAAAGCGCACAGGTTAGTAACACTATACTCTGCCTTTGTATGTATTTGAACGGCCTAACAGTTAAGGAGGGCCGGTTGGCCCACATGAAAGATGCATGATGGACCGCTGACCCAGCAGATCACATTAAATTTTATTCGTACCTTGTATCTTGCTGTATAAATTACTACAAATGACTGCACTATGGCCGAGCCGGCACGGGTATGTTTACAGGACTGCACAATGAGTGGTTCTACCTGGGGAGTGGGGGTGGGAGTGGGGGGTGGGTGTGGACGGGGTGTTCTCATCAGCAGAAGATATTATACCAGTTCCTTGAATTCAGAAAAAACTTGCATAACGTCTGGCAATTTTTCTGAATACGATGGACAAGAAATATGGTGGCCTGTATATTCACGAAAGACCAGTTTCATTGTTTGATTATATTACAAATTTGTGTAAAGGTGTATTTACTTTTATTCTATTTCTTTCTGACCATTATATTTTTACCCAATTTGTATTGTTGTATGAGTCCTTATGGGTTTAAGTTGCAGTATATATATATATATATATATATATATATATATATATATATATATATATATATATATATATATATACATATATATATATATATATACATATATATATATATTTATATACATAATGAAACTTATCTCCTTTTAATTTGGCTGAAGTGCATTTAGTAACCAAAGACATCACAAGTAAAATTTTTGTTGTTGTTGATGTAAGTAATCTTTCGCAGCAATGTACAAGCTTGTTTTACCCTCTAGAACTGGTGTTACCCTACATTTTGTCTAATGAAGGTAAACAGGGAACAACGTGACCGCTTGGGCATTCTGTAACCAGTACAATGTGTCCAACATGTCCTGTACGAGGGACTGTCTCAAACAAAGCTGAAAATAAGAGAAATTCACTGATGCTTAAGACTGGATAGCTGGGAAATGGGTTTTCTTTGGTGCACGTACTTGGTGTCGGAGATGGGTATTCGAGGGCCATATATACGGGTCAGTGGGATCATAAACATGTGATATATTTGTAATGTGTATACGGGAGGAACCCTGCGGTTTACGATTGGTTTGGATAATCGAAAATATTTTGACCGACCCGGATTCCTGTGGGTTTTTTTTTTTTTTTTTTTTTTTTAAATTTTACACTTCCTGATTGTAATTATGAATATTGTGCGAAGTGACCCCGTTATCCACTGTTCCCTTCATCTGTTTACAAATGATATGTATATGTGACTTTTCTATTAAAAAAAAAAGCAGCTGCTGTTCGCTTTATTTTTTTCGTGTGAGAGAAAAATTCAAAATCAGCATCGGTAATCCTGAAATCAGATGGTATATAGATCAGAAATGCTGTCAAAATCAGCCAAATATTGCCGCAGGTGATACAGCGATTACAAGATGCATATGTTACAGAAATGGAAAAAAAAGAACAAAACAAAAGAAACCAAAACACCCCCACGCCCAATTAAAAAGCAACAAACAAACAAACAAACAAACAAACAAACAAACAAACAAACGAACACAAAAGCAACTGAAATGATACATATATGATATATCCTAATCCTTTCCCAATAAAAAGCACCGGGATGTAATTAAGTGTACTTATGTTATTTTCACTAAATTTCTCATTACTGGAGAACACGTTTAGCAAAATTTGTAGATGCCCCATGTCAACATCTTTCATCTGCCCCAAGTGAAGCTATTGATTTATTCTCACCATGGCAAGAAAAGGGTCAAAACAAAATGGCATACCTGGCAAACTTCCATTATGACATACCACTCCCGCGACGTGATTCTGATCACATAATACAGATGTTACGTTACAATGTGACAGAGTTGCCTCACTTCCTGAACATGAAACAGTAGCACATTCCCGGACATTGTTTACATTATCCTTTGAAGAAGGTGGCGTACCCTTAAAGTGAGATAACGGCCCGAATGTACTGCCATGCAGGGGCTTCCCGTACAAGTAGTTCCTCTCCTGACAGGATATAGTAGCGGCTTTCTCCGTCCACATTGTGTCCTGTATCCCTATCCATTTAGTGTAATTCCAAAGTCTTACGTTTCCATAGTACACGTCACTCAAGAGACCTTCGAAAAGAAATTTAAAAATCAAAATACACAAAATTTTATCAGATATTCTCATGTACAAGATGTCGTTCAATTGGCGGTAATGTTAGCATCACCCTTCTAGGCTGCTGAGCGTAGCTTCCACCATAGGGGCAGGAGTATTGTGCTTTTTGTCTAGGTGCTTGTATGTCCATGCCATCCGTGGGAGTTTTCCTGCCATCTCAATCATGCCAGAGGTACAACTGGGATCTTCCGATTATAAAACACACTTTTTCAAAACAGATTTCATCACGGGCTGCTAAAACATGCGATGACATTGAAAGAGTACAACACTGCAATCTTTCACTGGTAAACATGTTGCAACTTGGTCTGTTAGAGTAAAATAGTCCTACGATCACGCCAAAAGTGTCACCTTGTGTCAGAGGCGGAACTGGCGACCAAGAATGCTCCTATTCATAATTTCCTCTCTCTTTGTACACACACACACACACACACACACACACACACACACACACACACACACACACACACACACACACATATATATATATATATATATATATATATATATATATATATATATATATATATATATATATATACTAGTATAAAAATACATATATATATATATATATATATATATATATTATGAGTCAATGATGTACGTGAAATATATAAGTCTAAGATAGCGACAGGTGTATATGACATGCTGTATGTGGCCCTAACAGTAAAAGTATAATATTGAGAACATGGGTTTTTTCCTTAATTACCGCATGAAAAGGTTTGATGTATTTTTGATTATATCTAATAAAACAATAACTTCCATTTCGTCTTACATTTTATACATTTACTATTATATATGCACACACACACAAACACACACATTGATAAATGGTGTGCATTTACGACATTTGTGCATGTAATATAAATAGTCTTTCTATGAATGCAATGGGTGTTTGAGAGAGGAATGACACGATAACATACTGCCTTGATTTCCATAACAAAACACTGCAACTGCTCTACATTTATCAGACCACTTCGCACGAACAGTCAAGTAATATCTGGAAGCTATTTCCTCAGCGTTGATATCTGGTAAATAGTAGCGTTGTCTTGCCAAGTCTGTGACATAGTACACGACATTGGTAAATCCCTGTGCTTGGCAGTAAGCTTGTGGCGACTCTGCCAGTGCTTGGCTGTCCTTGCTGCAGACATATCCATGGCTGCCGTTTATTTCCACTTTAAGGACGCCAAATCTATGCGAACCGCCTTGTAAGTAAATGTTGGGGCCTGTGAAAGTAAAATATATTATTAGAAGAAATACGCTACCTGATGTTGAGAATTAAATTAAATATAAATCGATTATTTACTTTCACAGTAATATACAAAATGAGTCCTACAAGTAGGTGATTATGGCTCCTAGGGCAGTTGACACTCATATGGGTGCAGTGAGATTTAGAATCTTTGGGTCATGTCCATTTAATGCATACACACTTTTTATATCTTTCCATTATTTGTTTTTTAATCTGTGAACTTCGACAAGTAGTAATGATTGCATTTTCACTTTGATGTCTTACCTGTCGTTAAAGGGGTTAGGATGTAATTTCCTTCAACGAAAATTGAAGCTCCTTTTTTTACAAAGGATTTCAATGAATTTTCAGTACCGTTTTGCAACAATGCCTATGGATATTTTGTTATGATGGTTTGATATCCTGTTTCTGTGATATGAGAAGGGGGCAACTTTATTGGCTAATGTCAATACCAACGATGGTATACAAATTGACTATTACTGAAAAGAAGTTCACTTAATGTTGCCTTCAAAACAATTTTTGGATGTACGTGGCAGGAGTATGGCTTGCTAATCCTATCCGTCTTAATGTCTTGATATTTTGCTAATGTATGGACCTTTTGTGACATTTTGAATATTTTGTGTGTTTATAAAGTATCAATCAAGAATAAGTAATGTTGTCTTTTGCATTAGTACGACCGATTACCCCAGGACATGACAATAAAGAGGAACTATATTTATATACCAAAATAATAATGGCTCCATTGTTTTGTATTAGGTTGCCAAAAAATTGTAAATATTGGGACATGCTGCATCGAAGAGACTTGCATTCAAATCTGATTATTTTTCACACACTTACCAGCTCCTTTTTCATAACATGTGATGAAGAAAGAGCAGGAAGCACTCACTGCCTTTCGTTGGCATTGGCTGAGTGTCTTTTCTTGTCCCGTGCAATCAATCTGCATTGTACCAAAGAAAGGAGAATGTTGATATTCAGCCAATCCTCCATGGTATCCAAGGTGTTTGCACATTATGCGGGCAGTTGTCCTGGGCCGAGTTGTACAGATGCCTAGCCAGCGTGTCCCAGCCTTGACCTTGGGTCTGCCTTCGTTGGGGTTTCTGCCAGTTAAAGGGTAAAGCTGAATATCTGGAACTACAGTGAACGTTACCATTAATCAAATATTTTCAGCAAATATATGCAAACTTGGGCACTTTTTTCGTTCATCTTAAATATCTAAGAGCAGACACTGTCTAAATTGGTATTTTAGATTTGACGTATCATAAATACTAAGCAGTCTTATTTTTGTTTCAATAATATGAGGGCATATATGTAAAGCTTGCTTCCTTGTCGATATCGTATTTACCACCTCAATGCTCAGGACCTCGGGGCTATGTAAAATATCCAATATTTGAGGTAAAACCTTGAAAAATAAGTACAATGAATGATCGATTCATTTTTTTTCTATGAATTTACACATAGACTACATCATAATTATTAAACTATACATAAATATAAAGTATGATTTGATTGGCTTGGAGCTTGATCAAAGGGATAAAAAAAGATGTATCATGCAAACCAATTATTGGCGTTAGTAAACCTTGAGGATGTATATATTCAATATGAACGTAAAAACATCTCACAAGTCTTAACCCATGCATGGTGACCTTGCGATGCCATATATCATAGTTTCTCACAGCACAAATATACAGTTAGTATAATATACACATATATATTTATGAAGGAGCGCCGAATGGTTAAATGGTGGCCTTTTTAGTTGAAACGCGTTTCATAATCTTTCCTTTGGACAAATATAATTAACACAAACAATCCATTGATAATTTGATAGATACACATAAAGATGAGATGAAAGGGAATTTTAATATCAAAATTTTGTTCTGGATACCCAAATTACATAAAAACCGTTTAAAATCTACATTCATAGCCGGTGCTTCAAATTGTACAACAAAACAATTATCAAAAGAAGTAACATTGTGTTTGACTACAATTAGAAATCATTCTCGTAAATACTGTTATATGATATTTCCAGAAACTGTGAAATAAATTTTTTGGAGTATCAGCAATTCTTCCGAGTTTGTATCTAAAATCAAAGATGTAAAAGCAAAAAATATCAAATGTTTTGATTTTTCTACAGTGTTCACAAATCTACCCATAGATGAAGTAAAAAGTTCACTTTCAGAATTAATAAGCAAAATGTTTAAACATAATGATAGACCATACTTAAATATTAATAAATATACAAAGAAAGCATATTGGTCACACAATAAATATTCAAAAAGTAACGTTCAATCTTACACTGTTTTGAAACTTTGATAGATGCTTTACAATTTCTTTTGGACAATACTTTTGCTCAATGCGGACCATTGGTCTTTCAACAAATAAAAGGCATTCCAATGGGTAGCAAATGCTCCCCTTTACTGGCACATTTATATTTAACCTGGCTTGAATTAAGTATATGGACAAATTGACGAAAAAGGACTTTCAAATGGCTAAAAATTATCAAACAACGCAAGATATATTGATGACATTGCTTGCGTAAATGTACAAAATTTCAGTGAAATTGCTAAAGAAATTTACCCAAATGATATCCCTTTGGAGGGTAACAATTCAGATGGTTTCAGAGATGTTTTTGGACTTGGATATTCAGGTCACTAATGAGAGGTTTTGTATTGAAGTCTATCACAAAATAGATGAGTTTAACTGTGAGGTAGTTAAATATCCTTTCCCGGACAGTAATATTTCGGAAACTATTGGATACAATACGTTTTTGTCACAGATTTTGAGATGTGGTCGCATTTGTTCTAAATTTCAGGACTTTGCATCTAGAACCAAATTTATTTACAATAAACTTGAGTCAATAGGATTCAAAGATGTACTTTTGATCAAATATTTCTATAAACTTTGCTGTCAATATCCCGAGATGGTTAGAAAGTTTGGCTTCAATAATTTTAGTGATTTTAGACTTGCCTGTTTTGCTACTTAATTTCATCTCTTCGCATCATTCTGTTTTAATGTTCACCTTTCAGACATTCAAGGCTAGCTTGTTTTCTATCAAGGCAAACCCCCAGGGGCTATTGGTAGCAAGCAGCTACTGACAACAGTTACAAGTTTGCCTAATTGTACATAATATCTGGTTACGAATATTATATTTTCATTGCATTCTCTTGACTTGAATACAAGCGACTTTCATTCTTTTCTGACTTGCCCTATAATTTTGCTGTTAATATCCAAGGATTATTAGAGAGTTTGGCTACAATAATTCACAGTTTTTAGACTTGTCTATTTTGCTACTTAACTTTATCTTTCGGCATCTTTCCGTTTTAACATTCACTTTCAAAAATTTTAGGCTGGCATGTTTTCTGTCAGGTTAACCCCCCGGGGGGGGGGGGGCGGGCTATTTGTAGCAGGCAGCGTCCTACAACAGTTAAATGTTTGCCTAATTGTACTTAAAATCCTGTTAAGAACAATTGTTTTGATAACATGTTTTTGACATAAATGCTTACGACTTTCATTCTTTTCTGACATGCCTAAATGCTTATTCACTCAATTTTTTAAACAATTACTCAAAACTGACAGTATGTTTTCAAATGTTAAAAACCGGAGACATTACGTTGATACATTGACTCAGTGTTGGCAGTGAAATAGAGCTTAATTGTTTGAGGGGTAGGTGTCATCATGGAGTTTGTTTTACATTTCTGGTGCAGGATGTCCATTGTTGCAGTCTTTGTTAGGGTTTCCCTTGGTTTGTACAGGTGGTCTAGCTGCAAACGTTTATTTTACAATCGCTGGGACTGAATATAATGCCCCAGCTTGTTTCCACTCCAGTTATACACTGGCGGGGGGTTTAACTATGATAAGCAGTCCAGCTAGAAAGGGTACATATTGGTTCAGGGGTAAGTCAAATTGTTCTATCTGAACCTGTGCTATACCAATTTAGTAATTATGGTTTGTTTGACAGGTATTCTTCTTTCATAACGAAGCTCTGCATTTATAAGCAAAACTTCACATATTTAGCTAATTCATCATTTGCCACGTTCATATTTATTATTATGTGGGTTGTCTTTGCTGAATATTTAGCTTAGACAAGGAGCCGCTTCTCAGAGAGACATGTACGGGTAATAGGCTCCGAACATTGTTGAGTAGTTACCCGCTGAAGACCCTTTAATTTAGTTGGGCTGATACAGCCAATGTCAAAATTGTACAGAGGAATCTGTGCAATATGCACAATAGTAATTCTATATGTGCATGGGTTAGACAGGGACAGGTCAGCTTATGGTGAGTAAAGAGTTCGGATTGCGGAATAGGGTACTGACTACTAGGAAGTGGTTCTGGGCAAAATGACACAAATACAATAAATATCCCAAATGTCTTCATTAAATTGTATTTTATACAAATCTGTTATTTGCATCTTTGAAATAAAAGTTTTATTGGTTTTTCACGTTTTAAGATTTTTTTTTCAGATTATTGACACAAATGTAGAAAAATGATGTACCCGTTGGACCTCGGGAATGTTTTCTTGAAATTGTAGAGTACATAAGTACCTATCTGCACAAATGGACAAGTCTGTGCACACATAGCTAAGAATGCACGAACTGCCACCGGAACCCCAATTATTGAGGACAGTTCTCTGCAATACTAAGTTCATTGAATATCTCCCATACAGTTATGTAATTTTACTACCAAAGTTTGACATACAGAAATGATATAACTATGAAGAGTAGTACGGGTTGCAAAGTGTAACATCATCAAGGAGAATGTTAGCATTACACTGCAGACTGGCCATTATTGAATGAAATTCTGAATGATGGTTGTCCCTTTCATCCATCTTTAATTTTTAAATTATTCTTTTTTCTATTAGGCCTATTATCCTTTTTTATTTTTTCAGCGCCAAATGGTCAAAATTGAAATATAGATGCATATATACATGTGCTAGATGTTAGTTTCTGATAATGTCGGCAAGGGTCCCTTATGGTACGAAATTCTAAGCTGGTACACTTGGCATGCCAGGGTTCAAAACTTCACATTTTATCAATTTCGAGGACAAAATCGATAAAGTTTTTCAATTCCGTGTGTTTTATAATTTTGTGGACAAAACTCAGGTAGTTTTTGTGATTTCATGTACGAAACGGAGAAACGATTCTGTTGCATTGTCGTTTGATTTCCGTGAACAAAACTGTAATACTCTTATAAGTGTGTGCATGGAATGGAGTAAGCTACGGATTTTGTGAAATGTTCTTTTTACTTCATGCACAAAATTGTATAACATATGGATTACATGATATGTTTTTTTTTTATTTTGTGCACAACATTTGATCAAAAAATGAATTTTGTGTACAAAATTGGAAAGCCTTTAAGATTGTGTCGACGAAATTCAAAACGTTACCCAACTCTGTGGACGAAATTGGTACAGTTTAGGATTCTGAGGACAGAATTGATAAACTTACCGATGTTGTGGACAAAATCGATATTTTTGACAATTCTGTAGATCCCAATTTTCAATTTCTTGCACGAAAGTGGTAATAGCTTGCACTTCAAGTAAGCGAAATTCATAAGATTATATAATTATGTACACAAACTTGATAAACTATTACAATTACGTGCAAAATATTCAACAAGCTCGTTGGATTTTGTGAAATACTTTCAGTTTTGTCCACAAAATCGTAAGAGTAGTTTAATTTCGTGGTGGGACTTCGATTTTGTAATTTGATCTTACAATTCTGTCAATCAAGTTCCGATTCCATGCATGAAAACGATGAGTGTCACGATTTCGTGCACATCACTGATGTTACACTTGGCACCCGATAAAACAGGCTTTGATAAATTGTGTGAAACTGATTGAATTCCTTTTTTTTTATTTTCCGTATTTCGTCCACAGAATCATATAAGCATCCTGGGTGGGCGCTACATGCGGAATAAAGTGCTACATGGACACATATTCTTGCACTGTGAGAACAGAAAACTCAGACTACCGGTTCTGCAGGAGTGTGTTTTGATGCTACAAGCATTCTGACAAGTCCTCAATACTGATAAGGATTACAATCTCGTGAAAATTTGTTCAATTCTGTGAGTTGTATGTTACAATTTTGTGGAGAAAAGTGATAAATAGATTGACAATTTTGTTGACAGAATCGACATGGATTTTCTACAGAATCCTATGTTTATTCAATTTTGTGGACAAAATCGGCAGACTTATAGGATTTTGTGAACAAACTTGGTATGCTTGCACGATTTTTTGCGCAAAATTGGTAGCTTTAATTGATTTCGTGGACTTAATTGATAAACTTACTCGATTTCGTGAACGTAATTGATAAACTTATGGATTCTATGGACAAAATTGAAATACTTTACAATTCTGTGGATGAAATTGTTAGAGTTTACGGATTTCATCCACGAAATGAATTAAAATAACCACAAAATTGATGTTACACTTGGCACGTCATAGAGTAGTAAAACAAAAAGCCAGCTCTTGACAAATCACCATGCCCTGCTTGCACTGTCAGCATATAACGTATAGGCACAGGTACCTGGGGACAACCCGGCCCAACTTTCAGGAATAAGCGTAAATTTGTACTATGACTTTGATATCTTTCCATATAAAAGACATGTAATAAAAATCCACAATGTAAACAAGTATACACTCCTTACAGATGGATGTAGTTTTTAGGTCTTTTTAAATGAGAATGTTTACTTGAGTCTTCATTCTTTCATGAATTACCTGTTTAGACAAATGTATCGTGCATATTACAGCTCTGGGGACCTAGAAGCACTTTGTACATGATTCAGGACAATTACCATGTGTCCGTCTATCTACTTACACGAGCCAGTGCAGGCGCCACTTTTTGCCATCATTGACAACATAAGAAGAAAAACTGGCGTGTATGTTGGAAATTATTTGGGCTCCTTTATGCATGAATTACCTGTTAAGGCAAATATATCGTGCATGTTACAGCTCTGATGACCTAGAAGCACTTTGTACATGATTCAGGACAATTACCATGTATGCGTCTATCTACTTACACGAGCCAGTGCAGGCGCCACTCTTTGCCATCATTGACAACATAAGAAAAAAACTGGCGTGCATGTTGGACACTATTTGGGCTCCTTTATGCATGTTCTTGCACCTGTAAACAAATACGACAAAGCACTTTCACAGTTTACAAATCACATATGCCATTTTGTCCAAAAGGAACGCCACAATAGAATCTGTCTTCATGTTACAAGTACATGTCTATCCTGAATAAGGTTAAGGGAAGCCGTCAAATGAATTAAAGCCGATTTAGTCTCCCATCCTACATAATCGATACAAGCAAAAATATTTTTTACTGGGAAATAGGAAAACATTACTTTGGCGATAAACGGATGCAGTTGGAAAGGGTTTATTCAAGTAGCGGTCAACTTTTTACCCACAAAAAGTATTTCTGGTTGGGCTTTCCGGACGGGAATGGAATAACGTGAGTGAGGGGCAATGTGGGTGGCCTTTCATAGCATTATTTTTCTATCAGATTAATTTGTTGATATGGGAGTTCTGTCGGGTATGCTTTTTGTTCATGCTCATGTATGCAAATGTAAGTGAACAAATTATAAAAATGGTAGAAAGCATTTGTGTCATTGTTATAATAGCCGCGTGATTTGTGAGTATAAGATATAAACGGCTAGCACCGTAAAAAGCATACACACATTTATAATTATAGACTTTTGAATGAGTGATGCTGTCCATCCCAACATAATTGCTCAATGCTTTTCCGAATCCACTAAATTCAAGACCATAGGCTCTTTGGAAAGGCCTACATCTGCATTTTTTCTGAACTAATACAGATGTGGAAAGAATTGAAGTATAGGCATAAACTTTAATGTCTTTTCCTGGTTCATGATTGTAGATGTTGACAAAATTCTGTGCAATCCGGTATAATTCTGTGCAGTCTGCTACAGTTCTGTGAAATCCAGTTTTGCAATTCGGTACCGTCTGGTTAAATCTTGTGAAATATGGTACAATCCTATGCAATCCAGTAAATAGTGACACCACTTTCTTACAACAGGTGTCGCGATGTTCGGGCAACTGACCACAAGTTGATTTTCGCTACAGTGTCCAGTTGCACTGCAATTTCAGGGGGATATATATTCTAAAACAAAAGAATTGGAAACTGAGTTAAAGGCTGCCTAAAAAAGAATATTCGAAACTGTATTTAGTGCGAATTTATCTTATAATTACCCAGAATGCCATGCTCTTGACGGAAGCGCTCATTTCAAGATGGCGCCGCTCACAAAAACGATGACTTTTCATCGGCATACCACAGGAGGGGTATAGCTGTCAATACGCATGCGTAACCATGACGGTCGCTATTAAATACAGCCATTCAAACAGACCTTAATATAAACTCACAACCCTGAGCCTCAACAAAATATTTGTGGAGGCTTCACAGTTCACTTATCCATACAAGACAAAATGACCTTTGGATGAAGACCAGACATGGGCATATAAATGTACACTATGAAACCTGTACATAAATACCAACCACAAAAGCAGAAACAAGGCGTTAATTTTAATGAAGTATCTTTATTTGACAGTATTCAGACTCAATCATTCATACATGGATGTGAGTAGAAAGTTGAGGACCACTACAGTGTAACATACTGGTAAATATCACAGTGCGGGAAGACAGAAGTTTCAATGTAAAGTCAACGTTGGTTTTTTAGGGGACGGGGAGGGGGTCTGAGCCAAAATTTATTAATTTACATTTTGCAAACATTCAACTTTAGATGGGTTCCCCAAAATAAATTCAGGAACGGTAAAGCTGTGTCATATTCACGATAACTCAAAACGTTCTTGAACAACCTCTAACCACTACCTCAAATTCATACTTATAACATACGGAAGAATTATTTACAGAATGATGGAAAAGCAAATTTTTCAATCAAATATAAAGAGGCAAATGATGATCAAACAAGCCAGTTCATGAACTTATAGTATAGGACAAAATGGGCATTTAGTCTCTTCAGTTCTTTCAATATTTAATCCTGTTACCCCTTACGCAAGCAGTTATCTTGTCGCACGCGAGAAAGAGATTCTTTCCATTGTATCGTTGCTGCTTTGCGTAGCAAATAGACTCTAGGGAAAGTTTCCGCTAACCATAAGGTGAAAATAAATGTTCTGTGTCTGGCAACAGCTGTCTGACTGACAACATACATACACAAGTTCCGTCTCCAATGAAAAACCCAATATTTGCATGTTCACCTCCTAGTCGATGTGTATAGTATTTGTATCAGAATTGACAGATACTGTCTTATGTGTTCTGGACGCAGAGGTCAATATGCCAGTCTGACGGTATCTACTGTATTGACCATTACATTTCATGTGCAGGAAAGAGGCCAACGCAAATGTTAAAGTATCACATCTCGTGGTTCTGTGCTGCACAATGTAAAGAATGTATTGACTAGGTTGCTGAAGTTGGCTCCCATCTGCCGCAGCTGCCCAGTGTGAGGCACACACTGGATCCTGTGCCTGTTGGA
Organism: Hermodice carunculata; assembly: GCA_964020975.1. Lineage (NCBI taxonomy): Eukaryota > Metazoa > Annelida > Polychaeta > Eunicida > Amphinomidae > Hermodice > Hermodice carunculata. Next base: position 64,247,520 of record OZ026620.1, on the reverse strand, counting down.
GAGCTAATATAACAACGAAATGACGTAAAGACAAAACAATCTGAGGTTCCAGTGTGTGGAAAGTATCACGTTCTTTTTATTTATGCCTTGGACAGAAACATAACAATGCAATTACAAAACACAGTCCAGAGTTTCAGTGTCTGTACTATAGAGCTCTCTATACTTATGCTTCGGACATAAACAGAATGATGTAATGACTAAACACAGTGTGGTGACCAGTGTCTGTACTATTGAATTATGTATATCTATGCCTTAAACATAAACAAAATTATATAATGACAAAACTCAGCCTGAGGTTACGGTGTCTGTACTATCAAATTCAGTATATGTATGCCTTGGACATAAACGAAACGATGTAATGACAAAACACGATCAGAGGATGGATAACAGCAACAGTTTTTATAGGACTTCCCTCTGCAAAATTCGAACAACAATGTCCAAGTGATAAGATTTTTTGTATGTATATTTGTGGACCTAATATAAAATTCCCATCAGCTGCTGAAGAGCTTTAAAAATTGACCATAAAATTTTAATGTACATTGAGACAAGATTGAAAATGCAAATCTGCTTCGGAAGTGGTCTTTTAGACGGATATCACAGAAGGAGAGCCTACCGTTTCATGTACATATAAACATATTATTCACACTTTTTTTGCAGATGAAACTAATCAGAATGAAATGCTTCTAACACACAGGTACGCACTGGATCCTTTGCCGGTTGGAGAGCTAATATAATAACGAAAGGACATAAAGATAAAACAATCTGAGGTTCCAGTGTGTGGAATGTATTACGTTCTTTATATTTATGCCTTGAACATAAAATAATGTAATGACAAAACACAGTGCAGAGTTTCAGTGTCTGTACTATTGGGTTCTCTATATTTATGCCTTGGACATAGGCAAAATGATGTAATGACATAACAGCCTGAGGTTACGGTGTCTGTACTATCAAGTTCAGTATATGTATACCTTGGACATAAACGAAATGATGTAATGACAAGACACGGTCTGAAGAATTTTAAAAATTGACCATACAGTTTTAATGTATACTGAAACAAGATTGAAATGCAAATCTGTTTCGGAGGTGGCCTTTTACAAAGATACCATAGAAGGAGAGCTTACCGATTTCATGTACATACAAACATAGCATTTACACTTTTTGCAGATGAAACTAATCAGAATGAAATATATGTATATATGTATATATATATATATATATGTATATATATATATATATGTATATATATATGTATATATATATATATATATATATATATATATATATATATATATATATAGCTAAATTCTCATTCTTACTCCTGTCCCTTTTTTGTTGGTCAATTTTTTGATACTATTTGACATACACACTTTCAGAATATAATCATATAGTTTGTGCAGTTTTATGCATTAGAAGTAAAACTGTCTGAAACGCTTAACATCAATAATTTTGGTCATGCCATTTGTGAGATCGTAAGTGATACTTTCTGCTCTTGAAAACAGTTTAGGGGAAAAATCGGAATGCAAATAACGAATCAAGTAACAAAATTTGGTATGCACAGGTGTACCTTCAACATACATAGACATCTTACTCATATTTACCATCGGTTAGCAATGTGATTGGGTGATACAGGAAATGGTAATGTGACATATAGTAGCAATGTTTTCATGTTTCACGTTTTATTTTCTATGGTTTAAATTGTGTACTTCTCATACCTTTCTGCCACATCGTGTTTCCCAAAATACTCTGTGTATTTGGGAGTGAAGTCTTTCATTACCCATGAAGTGACACGCCTCATTGCCTGAGAAGCCATTAGTTTTGTACACGAATTTATTAACTGTTCCACACTATGATTGAGGCAATCAGATGAAATATTTTGCCACTATGAGACCAAGTGGCACTGGCTTTCTAGTTGTTGGAGCAGTAAGAAGTGCTTCAAGATTGCAATTTACCATATGAATAAAATTATGAATTATGAATATTTAATTAGCATATGAATAGGTTTCATGATTCCACATTAGTATATGAGTAGTTATATTGGTGGTTGACCAGCACCTATGACTCATTTTCCCAGGTGATCTAAGCCTAATTTTACAGCTCTACGCAGCTGACATAGCACGTTGGACCCATACACTCTAAAGCCAAGGCCCAACGTGATGAATCAGCAGTTTTTGAAGAAGCTATAAGTGAGTCACACTGAAGTATGATGTCACATAGATAGTACAAAAGGTTTCCGTTGTCCAGAGTAGAGCAAAAGATGTATCTCATCAAACAAATAAATAAACACGAAATTTTAAGTAGGATCAAGCATGGGTGGAGGCATCTATCGAGATTGTGATGCAAACTCAGCCTTCATAAATTTTGAGAAGCTACTAGAAAGTCACGCTGTACAGAGAATTCAATGGATAGAGCAATTACTATGGCTCCATTGCAAGATGGCAACCCAGTAGAATTCTATACAGACAGTATGGGGACCGTCTTAATTGATTTTCAAAAGACACACCTCTATGTAAAGTGTCACATCACCAAGAAGGATGGTTCTCCTATTTCTGCTGGAATCAAAGTAGGGTTACAGTCTGTTCAGCGAGAGAAGAGCTCAGAGAGGCTGGGCTGCATATTCATGCCCGCCCAACAGGGGGTACACTGACCAGCCAACTAGATGCGCACTGCACTATTTGGAGCACTGGCCATGTGGCCAAAATCCAGCTACACATGCACATGCAGAATTGTAGCATGGTGACTGTGAATGTGGAATTGAAAAGAAGAACTTACAATGTGTCTTTGAGCTAGGCCTATAATCCAAAATGTGTAGTATCCTTGCTTTATAATGGAAGAAGATTATATATCCAGATGAGTAGCATCCCTTGCTTTATAATGAAGTAGGCTATGTATAATATATCCCCAGAATGAGTATGATAGTTTGGTTATTGTATCCAAAAATGTGTAGACTCCCTGTGAGATGTGCAGTTACTTTGTTGTTTACATGTTATAGACATTATAATGGAGTACACCCAAGACTTGTGGCATCATCAGTTGTAGTAGGACTGGTCATCTCTTCCTCTGAATCGGATGATGATTCGTCTACCTCCATGTCACCATCACTGCCACTGTCACTGTCAGTATCACTGCTTCCTAAACTTATGATTAATTCTCCAACTCTCTCTTCCATTATTCCGTCTGTTTTCCAGTACTCCTCCTCAACTTTTTTTACAGTGTGCTACTGCATCCTGCCAATTTTTCACTGTTACTTGTGAGACAGCTTCTTTGCATAGTTTCTTTACGTCTGCCATTTTCCACATAGTGTTGTGTCTGGCCACATAGTTCTTTATATTTGCCCAGATGAGCTCAATTTGATTGAGATCACAGTGGTATGGTGGTAAACGCACAACTGTGTGTCCATGTTCCCGCGCAATTTTATCAATTTCATACTTTTTCTCCCTTGGTTTATGGCGCTTTATAAGTTCATAAAGTTCTGCCTTCAACATATCTTGGGCAAAAGGAATATTTCTATTTCTCAGCCACTCCGTCATGTCCCCTTTCCTTGTAGCCGTAGTTGGAGCTTTTTCTGTTTGCATGCTGTGATATGGTGCATTATCAATCACGAGAATGGAATTTTCAGGCATGTTGGGTAAAAGCTGAGTTGTAAACCATTTCTTGAAATTGTCTCCATTCATTTCATCGTGATAATCACCACTTTTTGACTTTGCAGCAGAAGTCAAGAGCGCATTTGGTACAAAACCTTCACTTGAACCTGCATGGGTTATGATGAGCCGACTTCCTTGTCCAGCGGGAACTTTAAGTCCAAGTTCACAAGAACCATTTCCCTCTTTGTCTTGGAGCTGCCAGCATTTACCAACACTGTGGTGTGCATTCAACCAAGTTTCATCTTGGTATATCACAGGCCTGGGATTGTCAGATTTGTCATTCTCTCTCAAAGTCCGTAAATATGAATGTCTGAGGGCTACAGTGTCCGACCGTTCTAGGAGATGTTTTCGTCCATCAGGCTTGGCGAATTTAAATCCCAACTTCTTTATAATAATGTGGAGTGAAGTCTTTCCACCAGTAAAATTTGTGTTTTCCCGCACTTCAGGCAAAAGTTTATCTGGAGTAGGAATAACACCACGCTGATAAAATGAATGTACAAGCCGCCTAATGACTGCCAAATCAAACTCATCCAAGTTTGTTTTTACTTTTTTCCTTGGTCTGGACTTTCGGGGTATCACCAGTGGCTTTCCTGCTTCAGCGTTCTTTCTTATTCTTTTGATGGAGGTTTCACTTACTCCTAAGCACTCAGCAGATCTTTTTAGCCATCTCTTCAAAGGCACTTTGGGTGATCCTGTGTCTCCTTCTTAATGAAAATAGTTGGAGGCCTTAAGAATTATTTCCCTGGCCTGACTTAAAATTGGCTTTCCACTTTTTCCTGCAGACATTTCTACAACTTGACCAGCACAAGTGCATGGATTCAACTGAGTGGCCTGTGTAATGTGCATACAGTTATCTTGAACTGCTCAGGACAAGATAATGACCAGCATAATGTTGTTTTTATTTGCAAAATCTGCAAGAAATGGAACTGTTACAGGGTCAGTTTCTGACATGGAGCTTGGGGGTGCCTCCCTTGTATATTCAGTACCATATCCCTTGTACAGGCCCATTTGCAGAATATGCTGGTTTACAGAAGAAGTGACCCTCCCTGGGAGCTTCCAAGGAAGTTCAGATGCACTCAATTAAGTGTTTAATTGAAGAAAAACATTATAGGAGATTATCAGGGAATTAAGATGCCATTTATGTTGTTTATAATGATCAGAAGTTAACAGGATACCAATTGTCATCCTCTCTCCAAGGGAAACATACATCCTTATCTGGCCTTCAGTGACACATGCTGTTGGCCGAGGTATCTAGTGTCTAAAAGGGACAATCTCAATAATGGCAAAAGAAAATAAACAGTTAAGAAGTTTTTTTATTTCACAAGTAAAATTTTACAGAATATATTTGAGTGAAGCAGACGCTACCTGCATGCCCACAGCACAGAACTGGCCATGTGGCAATGTGTTGTAAACACTGATTAGGCTATTATTAGCTTGATAGGCAGTGCAGCCAAGCTGGTGATTGGTGCTCTGGTGCTATCCTGTGGAGGCAAGATTTAATGAGACAGCCCCTCTGAGCTCTTCTCTCGCTGAACAGACTGTAGTGAATTCAAGTTTACATAGGCTATGGTCAGAGGCTGGAGTGTATTGGCAAAACAGACTGCTGCGTGGTGGACAACTTAATCCGTATAAGGTATACCTGGACACAGTGCTGAAATATGCTGAAGATTAAAAAAAAAAGTCAATTGGAAACTCAGCTGCATTACAAGGACAGTGCAAGTTGCATCAATGATTAAAGTGACCAAATGGTTGGTCTGGATTTTGGGCTGACGTTATGAGCCAATTTCACAAGAAATGGTAAACATGTGGACATGACACAGTGCTGAAATATGCTGAAGATTCAAAAGAAAGTCAATTGGAAACTCAGCTGCATTACAAGGACATGGCAAGTTGCATCAATGATTAAAGTGAGCAAATGGTTGGTCTGGATTTTGGGCTGACGTTATGAGCCAATTTCACAAGAAATGGTAAACGTGTGGACATGACAGGTCCCTTATATTTTGACACATTTTCACAGCCTTATTTATTGCTCAACAGAATACATTTCATGGTCGAATTGTCACCCCGTCCAAATGATTCCGTCTGATTAGAGCTGACACGCAAAAAAATTACAAAGTGGATATCCAGGTAGTGAAACTGTGATCTGTACGCTCACTTTGGCCCCAACATCATATATGGAGATAAGCAGGTACCTGCAAAATACCAAATTCAAATATCCCATCATGAAATCAACCCTCATGACCCATACTTTGACATAAGGTACTCCCCACTTACAGTTAGATAACGTATTCTATGGTCTCACATCTGCACAAATCATGATTTGCTTTTCTACCTCCGAACCCCCATTAATTTTCACCATTATAGCTTGGATTACCTACAGGTCACAGTTGGAGGTGTTCCATGCCTGAGAGAGCATCAGAATCAGACTATGCCAGCAAAATATACATCGAGTCTTACCTGACTTTGTTTTTAGGGGACTGGTAAATGGAATACCAATGATGAAAATCGAGATAATTGTCCCAATGGGTACTGTCTATGTCTCTTCAATATCGACCCAGCCAAGCCGATAGAAGACTATTGCACCTAAGTAAGTAAGGCAATATTAGAGTAAAAGTAAGATTTCCTCAGCCACTCCAACAACAGTGTCGTGATGATGCAAAGTGGACAGTTTGTCCCCAGCAATAGATATGCCCTGCACTTGATATAAAGCATTGTTTGGGGTTGTGTTTGTCTCATCTTGCCAGACAGAACCTTTGTGTTAAAGGTGACCTGAGGCTTGGTGGCCAAGGATCATGGTGCAATTGACAGTAGACTTTGGTACCATATGGACATCAGTTTTCATCCCCTTTATATATGTGGGCTAAAGACAGTGACAGCTGCGACACTTCCAGGAAATTTTCTAAATTTAAAGATCTGTGGTAGTGTGACTAGTCTTTCACTACAACAGGAGACCTGTTGATTTTATGCCATTTTTCCAAAAGTCATCGAAATGGACTAAAAGGTCTATCTACAATAAATATCTATCAACAAAGTTCTGCATTGCTGAAAAATTGCCTCACAGGACATTTTTTGCAGTGCTTACCCTTCAGACAGACTGCCATATATACTGAACCAACACCTGAGTCTGTTGATTTTCAATATGAACCTGCATCACAAAAGCTGGGAAACGCTGGGTAGTCAGGTATGTTCCGAGATACAGACCTGTGGAATTCTTTGATTTCTTTGGACACACTCCAGCCTACTATTACATGAACTTTACAGATTTTCTGAGACGAATGGTGTGAGGAGTCAAGTCTGACAAGAAGATACTGCAAGCTAGAAACAATGTTATGTGTGGACCCTGTTATCTCTATTATGCCATAAATTGCTGTAAAGGCAGACCTATGGACATGATTACCGCCTATTTTGGAAGATACAGGTGAAAGAATGATGAATTGGTTTCCATTTCATACAGAAATATAAATTCAAGAAAGAAAAATAAAGCCATGAAAATCTATACAAGTTTTTTTTTCTTTGCACTTAACCCTTTCCCCCTTGAATTAAGACTGAGTCAACAGCTTTCCTTGTCATGGGTTGGGCACTTAGTGCCCAACCCATGCCAAGGAAAGCTGTTGACCTTGGGCATGTGATCTTGATAAGTCTCATGTACATTTCTCAGTAAAACTGTTTTTCATAACTGTTGAAATTGATTGAAAACACTGAAGCAGACGACATTTGACCACCAGCCGGTTTTGGCCGGTTTGAGGGGGAAAGGGTTAAAGCCATTTATTGTGTGCTGTTTTATGCTGTTGTAAGTGCTGTTTTGTGGTATTGTGTGTGTTGTACATGTGATGATACAGGTTGGGTCATTTGTAGGCAACAAATGACATGTTAAATGTAATCGGAGTTATTCGTTTGATAGTTAACAACACTATGTAAAACCACAACACGCAACTTCTGTGTTTGATTTTGTGGCGTTCTATATATAATGCGATTTAAAAGAGATATTAAACATTCTCCTGATATGTTAAATACTTCCACATAGCATATCAAACATTAGTCTATAAAAATGTTTTGAAAAATGAGCCTTCGCAATCGAACACATCGTGACAAAATTATTGATATTGTCACTGTCCACTCAACTTGAAAAAAGGAACTCCAACAACCAGACAAAACCAATGCACTTCACTGTCTATTGACAGCCGCATTTTGGGAGCAAATTGAATAATGCAATATCCAATTCTATCAATAGCTACTTCATTAAGCTGTAAATATAGCTTGTGGCGATCTCTCTATATATATATAAATATGTGTTTGTGTGTGCGTGTGTGTGAATTGAATCATTTACATCTACATTCTATCGTCCTGTCAGAGGTGTGGCAAGGCCACATGGAATATTATATTCCAAAGCAACGTGTCCTTTTGTAGTAAAAAAAGAAAACATTTAACAGATACTATGCCACTAAACATTGAAAAAAACCATAATCATGCGAAATACAGAGAACAAAAGAGAATACGCAGTGAAGTCAGTGCATTTGACTGGCACCATGATATGGCTCTTTGTGCGTGTGCAGTTTCATATTACTTGGATGCTTGTCAGAATAGGTTTCTGCTGATTTGTGTACTTCCTGTAAAAACATTTATGATACTCTTAACTTTGATAACTTGGCAAGGGCCATTGTGCAACAAAACATTCAGTACACTAAATAGCTTTTCATCTAAAGATGCAATAACATACGATATCCGTTTCACTCTTGTTGTACATGCATGTAGTATACGTGCAAGTACTTAAATTGAGTAGGAACTGCGTACCATGAGCTCTATTCTTGTCTTTATTGATCGCCTGACCTAAATAAGTGGGATTATCCCTCCCCATCAAGAATTCTCCTTTATTTCTGTTACTATGGTTATTTTTGTGAACGATGTGATTGAATCAAATTGTTTCCATTTAGTGTGAATTCTACAATATGATAAATGAATTTTCAGCCAAAAACCGGATACGAAATAAACTGAAATCCACTGAAGAAATTAGATTTTGAACTTTGATTTATTGAATAGGAAGCCCTTTTGTGTGCAAATAAGATGGACTTTCTGGCAGATGACAAGATAAAAAAAAAAACATTACAAATAGACAGCCGTGGCTAAAGACTCATGTCTAATGTAGGTACGCTACACTTACTTCCTCGCTGTGTGAGTGTTTGCGAGTTCTCCTTTCCACTCGCAGCAAATTAGGCCTACATGAATTGATCCATATGCCGATTATTGGCCTGTGATTGCAATGGAGCTCCAAAGTTAATTTGAATCTGTGCTGTGTTAATCGTGTGTCGATCTTCGATTGCTGAACATGCGTTAATACGAACATTTTGAAAATGATATAGCCACTTTATTCTGACATTTTGAAGATTATGAGGAAATCAATTGCAATAGACTCTTCATTACATTTCTATGCTGTTAATATTTTTACATCTTTCAAGGCTTCTCCAAATATACAAGTATCCTTATAATTATATATTGAATAAAATCTCTACGAGGGGACATATACATGATACATATGCATTCGCAGTCGAGTTTATTAAAGATTTATATGCATTTGTGCAGACCATGGGTTAAAATATAACCACGAGAAGATCTTTATGAATTCAAGAGTTTTTGGTATAAGCAAACAGACTGATCCTCGCGCTAGAAAACGCTTTTTTGCAGTTGGTCGATTTACAGCACATGGGTTGGTAAAATTTTATGGGTTCAATCAGGGCTCAGATGAAACAATTCACAAAATTTTAACTCTGCAATCATGCTCTTAATGTACGTTGGCACTCCATGAGAACTCAATAAAAATAATTTTTACAAGACATCTTATGTTTGTGCTCAGATAGGTTGATTCGGGGGAATTGAACTAGGTATATTTTGTTATTGAACAGAAATTTAAATTCAATATCAGATCAGCTCGACAGAAAAAAAAAAAACTCGAGAAATATTTATTGCTGGTAAATTCCCCCAACTGATTGCCCGGGAAATGATTATAGAGTAATGCTAATCATTGAAACCCCAGCTATTCGTACTCGTTAACTTCCATGTGTATCAAGATAGAAGTTGGGCATCGTTGGAAAAGGGCCGATCAGGAATCTTATATTTATAATGAATTTTTTTTACAAGGACACCTAAAAGCTAAATATGGTAATTGATGTTATTAAAATCTGCACTTGGATCGCTTCAAAATGTATTGCAACATGAATGACCTTGGCCAGCCAAGAACAGCAATAGTGAATTATTTTTTCTTGATATACTCAGTGCTTATTTTTAAAATTATGATCAAACTTGTCTAAAACGATGCCATAATGACAAAAATGATCAAATGTGCACTTACAATCACCATCCAGAGAAAAATTTTACTGTCTTGAAAGCTCACAGTTGTAGGGCAAATGGACCTTTGCGCCCAGTTCCTGTGGAACATTATGCATGCTGCAATGATCACACTTTTCATTTCGCATTTACATCTATCCCTGAGGTCAGGGAAATCAACATCCGATCAATAGCATGTGCACCGCTCTTTGCACTCTGCTTGATCACTTGGTTCTAAAATCATTTTGTATTCTACTGGTTATTTGTGCTAGTACCCGAGCACAGCAGATTATTGTGCCTCAAATTATGATGAAATAGTCAGCAGCAAACGGTACCAAAATATGCTATACTCTAAAACATTCTTAATTATGTAGCATTTTCCAATTTATTCCATAGAAATTGATCCTTCTGTGGGTTAAAATATATTGCTCATTCAGGACATTAATAATCAATAATATGAGTTTGCTAGAGAAGAATGTTTTTTCAAAGACAGTTCTTAACAATTGAAAATGCGACAGAATCGTTTACTGGCCTGACCTCTCAATTCTACCCTCCAATTCAGTGCTTTTACGAGTACTTTGGGTATGAAATGTCAGCAATATTTTCGCTATGAGTCACAAAACATTATAACTTATATTGAAACAAATGTTTCAAAAGTGTAATTGGTCTCTTTGGACGCATGTTTCATGTATGCATTACGAACAGTTTTATTTTAAAAATGTAGAACTATTTTAATTACTTTGTTTAAAATTTTCGAGTAGTTATTATCGTGATGTTATCTGATGCACTGCCCTTTTGGACAGACAAGTCCATTTTGCGAGCTAGGGGACGTCCCACAAGGTGGGTCTATACTTTGGATTGACGGATATTTTGCCCACTGCTGGCTGTATGCATGCACTTACATAGCAAGATTACTCAGAAGTTGAAATCGCCATGATTTGAGTTCTTGCAAATGTTGCTACATGGCCTCTGGCTGCATTTGTCTTGACATAAGGGTTGTTTTAAATCGGTTCTTGATTTTTACGGGGCCGTGGTTTAAGTGTTTACAAACTTAAATATGTAACGTCTAAGTGTGCGACTTTAATGCATATGTTTTGCAGGTGTATATAAATAGTTATGAAAGAGGAATTCAAATTCGGTATGTCTAATTTAATGGACATTGAAATATTTTGAACAACACAAATCCGATTTCATCAGGCTGAACAATGTGAACAAAAGGATTTACTTCCCGTCGGCATTTTGATGCAAGGTCCACAAGCAACACCATTACCAACCGTCATAGCGCAAACTGTTGTCTCGATGCTTATCACGTCAGTGCGTTGAACTTTGCATTTAGCTTAACAAGCGAAGTCACCATATTCCCAGGGTACAGCTATTAATCCCACAGGCGTGAAAGCAAATTGACCAATAATTGTCCAAAAAGATACAATCTTGATATACTTTTTCCCCAAAGACCTTCCAGATCCTACTTAACCTTTTTACTTGTAAGTTGACTAACTACTTCCCTTTATATGAAATCGACTATCTAGTTCAGGGTGAAGATCTAACCACACGTAAACTATGGGCAGTCATGCACTCTACAGTTGTAGAGTTTGACGGCTGCTTTTAAAGATTCCAAAGTACTTTGATATTAGGAGCTAGCAGAATATGCCGCTTGGGCATTACTTTTACGGACACCAAGTATTAATTGGATGGTTCTATAGAGGACACTTTAAAGGGCACAGTATCAGGGCAGCACACAATTTTATGGTTTACTGCTGCAGTCAATGGAAAGAAATGCCACAACTTACAGCACAGGAATAATGGACATATGGTGAAATGAAAGGAGGTAGGTCAATGTTAATCCTAGTCTATAAGTGGTCATCGAGGGCCTATACTCTTTTTAGCCAAGGCCTTTATTGTAGTGCCCTTTGCCAATGATAGAAAACTGGTGGAGAGGGATAACAGATGCAGGAAGTCGAAGAGAGAGAGAGAGAGAGAGAGAGAGAGAGAGAGAGAGAGAGAGAGAGAGAGAGAGAGAGAGAGAGAGAGAGAGAGAGAGAGAGAGAGAGAGAGAGAGAGAGAGAGAGAGAGAGAGAGAGAGAGAGAGAGAGAGAGAGAGAGAGAGTAGACGGGTACTTACAGGATCAAATGAAAGAAGAGGACAAAGAGAAACAGAAAAAAAACAAAATGCGATAATCAGAAACTGAAAAAATAATGCAGCTGAGTAGGGACTGAAACACAAGAGTACAGTATAGCTTTAAAAAAGAGGACAGTATGCGTAAGCTAAAATACAAAGACACTGAATATGTATTAAATGTTGTTGTGTGCTGCACTGTTTACATATTCATGTATCCCGTCAACCCCATCAAAATCTGCAGGATCTGATAACCTTATCAATCATTATATATCTATTCCATATATCATTCATTTTGATCATAACTGAGACCAACGTGCCTTGGAAAAATATCAAGAAAAAAACGGATGCTCATTAGTACATGAGTCGGTAGCGTTCAAACATAAATCAAAATGATTAGAATGGTTTTATCTAAACACTGGATGCACATGCATATGAAGTGAAATGCGTTCCGACAAATCCTTTGAATAATTCATGTAATACAAATTGAAGTTTTAAGAAAACGGAAATGCAATTGTTGTATTCCCTTGCGTTCAGTATGCGACATGTGAGTACCAGCAAAGTAATAAATGCCAAATATTCCATTCCAATCAAACTTGGATTTGAATTGTTTACTTTTACGTATACTGTGGCATATTTAAGAGACTATTAACTCTGATTTAGAGTCTCAAAACACTGCAATCTAGTGATGCTTTTATTATAAATAATAATGTCTTAAAAGGAGTAGAATATAATAACCATTTGGAATTTGTATATTTGTGAAAACCTCATTTTCTTTGTGAAAGATAGTACACCCATTTGTTGCTTGGTATGCTATGTTGGCTCAAATCAAAATGTCAATACTTCTGAATGGCCGCTACAAGCCAAACGTTATGAAATTAAACGGCTTTTGATTGATAGATCATGTTCAGAGAGCTTATCCTTCGGAAGCTGGGCAGACAACAATGAAATTTTGAAGACTGAATTTCTTTGGTATCATGCCATATCGGGCCCGGCGTTTAATAATCTATTGACATGGCTCTCAAAGACAAAGGTATCAGAAGAATATATGTGAACATTTACATTATCTTCACTACATCATAAAAGTTTATGTTTTCACTAAGCAGCTGACATATGAAGAGGCCAACGTGCCTGTTCATGGCTTGGGGTACGTGCAACATTTGTTCCCTGCAACATTAATCTATATGCATGGATATTCATACAAGGGGATTGTTATCAGAGAAAAAAACACACACGCATGTGAACGCAAGCATTGACTTCACTGAAAGATTAAATAGTTAATGTCTTTCACTGAGTGACTAATGCACACTTCAATCTAATGTTCCGATGAAAAGATCATGTGGACTTCTCGGGAAGCATACGTCAAAAATATATCTTAGCCCAGCTTACTGCTCTGATCGGGTTGCAACTTTGCGAATTGGAAACAACATGTAGGCCTGAATAGGCTTCATGTCAATGGCTTGACATGCTCCGAAAAGATCATCGTAGCAGGTTTCCGTTTTTTTTGTTTCCCTTTCAAATACTCTGTGAGGGTACAAACGCAAAAAATTGCAATATTTACCGGTCGAAGAAGACTTATTTTATCAATGAAGTTGTAAATTGCCCATTCTAAATATTTCATTATGTGTTGGTAAATGCAGTTTGTGGACAGCTGTCATATCGATAAATGAAAGTATGTATGTGCTGACAACACAAATTCGGGCAGACATTAAGACATTGGGTATCTAGGTTTATTGCCGATTGACAAGGCAGTTCTATATCAATTTATTTCGCCAGTAGCGCAAATTTATGGCAAATAAATTAAGCACAGAAAAGGATATTTTACCCACTTAGCTTAATAAGGACGTTGAATTCGATTGATTTAACGATTCAATAGCATGGATGAAATGCTATCAAAATTCAAAAGCAACGCAGAGAATTCGTTCATTTACAAATATGACATTCACTATATTTTTTGAAGTATGCATGGATAAATTATGTTACAAATTGATAACTTAAGTAGGTATACATGTATATTGATTCATTATTTTGTAATTAACCTGTTAACGTTCAAGGTCATGTAAATTAGCACGATATTGGCACTTTCAAGCAAATGGGACGGTACATACAAAAATGTACACTTTGTATACAAGGTATATAAAATATATCATTGATCTTTGAAATGGGTTCAATCAATGATAAAATAAAGCAGCGAGAAAAACTAAATCAATTTAATCGTACAATACACAGGGATTTCAGATTAAACCTAGCTAAAAGTTTTGTCGGATATATGTTGTTTTGGGTTTATGTGGTTGATAATTGTATTTTAATGAATTTTTCACAACAATTACGACTGGGTATAACAGGGCCAAGCCGCCGAGTGGTCTGGAAAATGGCCAATGGCATTTCAAAAAAAATAAATAAATAAAATAAAATAATAAATAAAAAATTAAAACTAAAAAAGAAGATTTGCTTTCAAGCAAATCTGTCAGTTTGCCTTCAAACGTTGTAAATATTAAATCGTACAACTTTCGTCCTTTGGTATTTCACATTCCATCACGCTTATGGCTGGATGAAAATTTTTAAAGTCCAAATAACCTTGACCTTTGACCTTTATAGGTCACATGTAAATTGAAAAATGTACAGTATTACAATACCCACAATTTAAGTCCAGCATGATTACAATTGGATGGAAATAGGCCGAGTTATGGCTGGGTGAATCTTTCAAAGGTCTAAATGACGTTGACCTTTGACCTTTACAGGTGACATGTAGATTCCAAAATGTACAGTGTTACAATAGCTGCAATTTGATCCCAACATGACCAAAAGTGGACCTTGACCTTTAAAGTGACATTTTGACCATAATTGGTCTTTGACCTTGACATGACCTTGACTTTTCAGAAGACCTTTGCTTTGCTATTATCGAACTCCTATACATTCGGAACCACATCTACTATAGTATATAAGATATTGAAGATTTTAAAATTTAACTAGCCCTGATTTGCATAATTTGAAAAACATGACCTCTCATTATAAGAAGGCGAAACTTCATCTATAGAAGTATAATTGTGCCAAGTTTGGAGTTTCTACGTGTAATACTTTTCAAAGGAAATGTTGGACAAATTTGTCTTGTAAAAAAAGAAAGAAAGAAGAAAGAAAGAAAGTGAGAAAGAAAGAAAGAATACCTAGAAAAACAATATATAACAAAAAAAAATCAATGTCGGCAACTTCGTATTCTATTTACGACAGACCTAAAATGCCAAACTACCAGAACTGTGCCTAGATACATGATGTACGATGTAATTCAATATTTAGGTACCCACTTTTGTTATATACTCCTGGCCTAAAAACCAGGCGCCACCCCCACCTCACCCTGTTTGTCAACATTGGGTATGTGTGTAAACATGTATTAGTGGAGAATTTGTTGATTTTATTGAACCAGTGTTTTTAATACCTCCTTTGCGAGGAAGAGATGGTCCTGACAATGACCTTTTTGGTTGTTTGAAGACTGTACGTATCAGTAGCGGGAGTGATCACCACGCTTCTGCCCTCCCCCCCCCCCCCCCATCATGATGCTACCTCCTCCATATCGGTCAGGTTCCACCATGCAACCATGCACATACCTCTCTGCAGGCATGCATCTAACCTGTTCATCCCGCCACCCATCATGGAAATCGAGGCAAAATCGTGACTCCGCATCACACTCCTCCACTGATGCCTGGTCCAGTCAGCATGTTCCTGACACCACTGTGTTCGTGCAGCCTTGTGGTCTTGGACCAGTAACCCCTCAAGGTCGGGTCAACTGATCCACCACTTTTGATCGAGTGCTGAATACTGTTGCTGTTTCTATTGGATGTTAATATCACAGGAGCAGAGCATTCCAAATTAAGTCCTATCATCATTTTGGATAGGAAAATACTTATCAACTGTGAGTTTTAGAAAGCGACGGCTACTCTAGAAATATTTTAAATCATTTGATAACTTTGTGTATTTTTGGTGACATGTGGCGCGGAACGGTCAATCATGGAGGTAAGGTACACAAATGCACCTGTAAAAAAATCTAATCACATGACCGCCCACCCCCCATTTTCTTGGTTTTAACTTGCTTCTACCGGTATAAACTTGAAGTAGAATGCAAAGGAAGTTGTGGTTTTACGTTTCAAATAGGAGAAATAAGCCAGCGAATGTCGCTATTTTAACATGTAAATGCATAAGGCCTAGGCTACTGGTTCAAAGACCTTGTGTGCAGGATCCAGAGGGATGCGGATGCAGGGCGGCATGACCTCAGTTTGGCCAGCATCAGTATCCTGTTGGTTGTGCGCAGTGGTGCTGCAATTTTGCTGGTCTCGTGCCACTGCTTACAAAAACCTCTCCACTGAAAAGAACCTGTGTCTCTTCGCTTTCTTCACCTGGTGACGGTTGCCCCTCCCATATAAAAGTCTGGGACTTCCAGATCCAGCTTTCCTCTTGCAGCGACTTGCTTTTTGCAAACGGCCCCTCCACCTCTGTACCACTGGCCTGGAACACCCTATTCTCTTAACAACCTCACGTTTGGAAAGACCAGCCCCCCCCCCCCCCCAGCATGCCAATGATCCTGTACTCTGTTGGACCCCAAAGGTATGAGTAACACATATGCCCTGATATTATGGATTAACATTGATCCCTGTGTTACAAGGGCCCCTTATAAACCCTATAGGCACTCCACTACAGGATACACTTTCCGCACTGTTGTGGCTGTTACTGCATTTACAGGTTTTTGTGTAACCGCTCAGGTATACTTTTAGCTATCCTGTCCATGTTACATGACAGTACCTGTGACTCAAATTTTCGATACAAACTAATACTTATAGCTGCATATGTTAAACCAAATGGTGTGCCTTTTTTCGGGAGTATAAATGTTTTAACGACTGTTAGTTTTTGTGTAAATCCCTAATTAGCTACAACTACGACTCCTGTTAAAAATTTAATTCCAATTCAATAATATACTGTCGCAATTAGTTCTGCAGCGTGGGTAAGCGCCGACAGGCGGTCCAAATTCATTAATATAGCATGTTTTTTCTTAGATGAACTTCATTTTAAAGTCCGCTAATCAATTAAATGCCATCTACCACACGGAACGACATTTTATTTATTGCAATAGCTACTGGCACATACAAATATTTAGACGCTACGGAACAATTAAAAAAATGCATTCAAAGCTATGTCACGTGAATATATAATGGTAACTTTAGACTTTCATCCTGTTCGCAAGAGTTATCACCACTAATTGTCCTTTTGAATTTCTTTCCGGGTATTTGTAAATTTGTGAATTATATAAAGGGTACAAGGTAATACGATCTTATGAAACCTCCACATATTTTTCTATCACCTTTGTAGCATGAACACCACCACTTTTAAACCTTGTCCATCGATTCAAGTTCCACTCAGTAACAAATGTTATTTTCAGGGTATAGAACAAAAGCTGTTTGAACTCTGTACCTACCACTGCACACGTTTTTGACCTTTCCCTTATACTTCCCGTAAGAAGGTGGTCTCGGTCTGGTTGTTTCAGATTTGGCAGCATAAAGTTTTGGTTGATTTGTTTATTGTTGTGCCAACTCAATAACGTCTTTTTGAAGTTATGAATATGTCAGGCAGCTTATTATTGACGCCAAAACTTTAAATGTGATAAACATATTGTTTTAATAATTCACAAATGTATTTGTCTAATACAAAGGTACATCTAAGTATGGTAAAAGTGTTAATCATTTAGCCAATTGAACTCATTATAAACATTGTTACATGTTGAAAGATGTGCTGAAATACAGCAGGCCTACGAATAACCTTGTCATGGAGTAGATTTGGAGTTTCTATGGAACAGGAAAAAGGGTTTGGACGGTTGTCTATCAGAAGCAGTTCTCTAGTTAAAGTAGGAAATTATGGAAAAAAAGACCTTTCATAATTTTATAACTGTAATTTATGACAGTATTAGTGGGATATATATATATTAATCTCCATGGATTGGATCTTGTGCCACACTTTGGAACAAAATGAGTGATCGAGTATGTTGGCAAACAAAATGTACTTTTATTAAGATTAAGATTTTTGAAGTGTGGTCTCTGAAAATTGTTGGAGCTGTTTGGATAAATATTTTACAAATATAAACGTGAAAAAATAGAACCTTCTTTTTCGCAACTGTAATATACGAAATTACCAAGCATTTGAATAACAGGGAAATGAATTAATATCTTCAATTTAAACTGTTATATTTGTGTCTTTTCTGTCCAAAACTACTTTCTGGTAGCCGTTACCACATTGTACAATCCGACACTCCATAAACTAGCCTGCCACTGCCTAAATTATATAAATATGGAAGTACTATTGTCCATATTGCACACTTTCTTCTGTCGAATTTTGACATAGGCTGTAATAGCCCAAATACAAAAGGTTCTTCAGCTCCTCACTTCTCGGAGCATGTTTCTGAGCCTGTGCCCACACATGTCTCTCTGAGTAGCGGCTCCTTGTCTAAGCTAAGTAGTCAGCAAAGACAACACACATAATAATGAATAAATATGGACGTGACAAATGATGAATTAGCTAAATAAATGACGTTTAGCTTATGAATGCAGAGCTGCAACATGAGTAAAGAATACCTATCAAACCAAACATACTTACTAAATTTGTATAGAATAAGTTCAGATGAGAATAATTTGACTTCCCCCTCAATTGGTATGTTCCCTTCCTAGCTGGATACGTCACATACGTCCAACCCCCTGCCAGTGTATAACTAAGTACAAACAAACTGGGACTATATATTCAGTCACAGTGATTATAAAATAAACAGTTAAGGTCAGACATATGTATAAACCTGTGGAAATTCTAACAAGTACTGTAACAATGGACATTCTGCACCAGAAATGGAAACTACAAGCCGATCAGGGACCGAAAACTCCTCGGCCAGGATGGACGGATGCATAGGTGATGACAATACCCCTCTGGTAGGTCAAGGTCACTTCTGTTGACCTAATGACAAAGCTTTGGTCAAAATGCAATGAGCAGAGATATCATGGCAAGGCTATTTTTCTTGAGTGCAGCACTGTGACCGAAACATGTGACCCAGTGACCCAGTTTTCCATAGTCATCCGAGGCATCCTTAGTACCAACTGCCATAAATAATTGATGAAATTACATTCAATATTTTTTTAGATATTGTGTTAACGCTTTTTTTTCTTTAATGTAGTACTGTGATCTAAATATGGACCTAGTGACTTACTTTTCGATAGGCACCTGAAGCACCTCAATGGCCCCTGTGATAAAAATTTGGTCTCTGTAAAGTGAGTATTTTTGGAGTGATGGTGGTAACAAGGCATGGACGGAGGGACGGACGGACGAGTAGGTGACGACAATACCCTTCCGGCGTAAAGGCCGAGGGGTAAAAAAACTCAATGATGACACCTACTGCTCACTCTCTTGTCTATGTTTTGAAGGAATGAATCAAGTTTGTGATAATTGAGTCAATCCTGCCATTTTCTGGCCAAGTGCTCGGGCAGCTTATGACTGAATCGTGGCCCCAGAGTTAATGGTTCATAAGAACGAATCAAATTTGTGACAATTAGGTAAATACGGCCAACGTCTGGCCAGGACACCCTATGATTGACTCCCGGTCCTGGTGTGGGACAGCTTAATTGAATCATTTTTACATTGAGTAAATATGCACTTAAATGTAAGCCCAAAATGCCAGAAAGGCGAATATTGAAACAGAATGGTGCCAAAAGATAAAATTAAGTAGCAAAACAGGCAAGTCTGAAATCTGCAAAATTATTAAATTCAAATTTTCTAACAATCTCTGGATAGTCACAGCAAAATTTGCAGATGTATTTGATCAAAAATACATGCTTGAATCCTCCTGACTCAATTTTTGTTGTAAATAAATTTGGTTCTGGATGCAAAGTCCTGAAATTTAGAACAGATAGACCAATGATGACGGCAATGCTGATGAAAAAGTTTACATTTATGAATTTATGGGTGAAGTTATAAAAAGCAATGACAATCGACAAATAAAAAAAAACAATTGAAGGTTATCTTAGCTAATGAACAGAAATTTTAAGAAGCGAAATACTAAAGCACTTGGCAACTCTGAGGTGGCAAATGTCCATTGCCTGCAAATAGTGATTGTGACTCAAGCTTTGACTAACATTCATGAAAAAAACAAAGAAGAGAATGTGAGAAAGAAAATTCTGCTCTGCATGAGGTAGCAGCTATTGTTCCCTCGCCTGTGTTAGAGCCTACACCTACTACTGTGGCTAACATCGGTAAAAAAAAGGAAAACGAACCAAGAACAGCAGAGAAGCAAAATGCTAAAGATCTTGACAGAAAGTGTAATCCAGTAAATCCTGAAGCGAAATGAACACTCGAGATGAGTCCCTCCACTTTTGACAATCCTTCTTATTCTTCAAACACAGAATAATGGCATTCATATTCCGTATGATGAACTGTTGGTAGTACCTTTAACCAAAAATGGATTGAGTGTGTGATTCCCACACTTGGAGCACATGCAGCTTGCACCGACTATGTCGGAACTGGGAAATTTATGTTTGTTTGTGTGTGTTTGTGCATGCATGCTTGCACACATGTTTCTCCTGGATATTCGGATCAACATACAACCCAATACATTGATTCCATTGTGACATTTCTGTTCTGGCTTGCTTTGACCAGATGTACCATGATCATTGTGTGAAACTAATAAATCCTTCACTAGTGTAATGCCTGTGACTTGCAGCAGATCTTTAGTGCATATCTTGGTCTTCATATTTATGTTTAAAAACGGTTAGCCTGTTTAATCTGACAAAAGGGAAATACCTATATGGCCTATTTCTTTGATCTTCGGAGACTTAAATTGCTCCAAAACTACAAATTTGGTTACAATAACATGTATTATGATGATAATGTACCGCATATCTATTGTTTCTTTTTTTTTTCCTGAATTAATGGAAGTAACAGATCTCCAAACAAATTGTTTGTCGTTTGTGTGTGGATGTTTCGATGTATGCAAAACCATACATAATTTAACTACATTTGAACAAATTATCCATCTTGGCCTTTTACAGATACTCATTTGATGTTGGTCCGTTACCCCTCAAACCTGTCATTAGCAAACCGTTGTCATCTGCTTCAAAGTTTTCTGCAATTTTTTGGAGCTGTTTCAAAACAATGTTTCAATTAACGTTGAAGAAAGGACAGAAAATGGCGGATCAGGAACTTCTCCCGACTTGCTCTGAGCACTTTCACACACGGGACGTCAATGGAAGCTGTTGATGCTGTTCTTCTCTGGACCAGTTTTGCAAAGATCATTGTCCCTATGGAATATCACTGTCAGCTTTTTATATTTATCACAAGAAAATTCATACCATGCTCTGTGAGTGTATTCCCTTTGCAACAATGAAAGTATTATATAATCTTAAGACTATGTGGGCAATCAGCTAGGACCAATTCTAAAAATCACGAGTCGCATGTCTGTGAAATATTTCAGCTGTGAATGCACCACATGAAAATGTAATAATGTGATATAGCACAGATATTTATTACTGAACTTGAGAGCGAGAAATAAATGTATCGAAAACATACAAGTCAATGTTCAAACTGATGACATCTTGTCCACTCTGTGACAATAACTCAATTAACCCTATGACACACACCGTTTGCACTGGTAATTTCCTGTTAAATCATTTTTAAGACTGGGTGTCGTTGAACGGCACTGCTTGTGCCAAAGATATTCTATCATCAAATAATGTACAGCTCACGCCACTTTGGAACAAATTTGGAGATTTTTAGCATGAACAATTGCCAACATACCTGAATTTTATTTCAGTCTTCCTATAAGATTATGGCTTCAAACAAATAAACTGGACAGATTCGAATCAGATTAAGTTTTAAATAATATTTTTGTGTAGATATCACATTTTGCGCAAGTGCACACGCCTTTTGGTCTTTTCTTATGAAGTGGAACATGTGAATATATAATTAAGTTTTGAATCTTCCTTATGAGCAATACCAAATGAGAAAAATACGACACTGAAATATGTTTTAGAAACCAAACCTTCTGCGCCAACATATAGTAAAATATGATATCACTTATTTCTATCAAATCTTAATATCTATTTTATCGGAGATCACTCATAAGATAAAAAAAGTAATGGATAATCTCCAATGAGATATAAAAAAGTAACGCTTAAGCCTTTTACACATTAATAACCCACTGTATAATGCAATTAATATACCTATATACGAATCCTAGCCATGGTATCAGCGCGGAGCTGGAAAGCGACTTCACTCCTGAGCCACGACCCAGAACGGAAAATGCTTTTACTTGATGGTCATGGGAAACTTCTTCTGAATAATAGCAGGACTTTCGTTCTGTTTCCTCAAAACCTAATAAAACTAATTCGTTGGTATGTTAAACTATATCTCTAAAACATGGGAATTACCGATAATTAAATTTCCGTATCGACACTGAGATCCAAACTTCCGATCTCCGCAACTAACGCCTGACCAGCATGGTCTGGCAGCTGAGAAAAATAGCAATGAAATTAGTAAAAATAGTTAAAATGCTGTTAAAACTGACACGTTTGGCATTAGTTATATTGCTGGTAGCAATCAGCGTTAACGGGACCTGCGTGCCACATAATACACCAGAGATAGGGTGCGGGGCAAGAGCCATTGGGTGCACAAAAGGCGACGATGTAAGGAGGTATTATTGATGTATAATCCCCCCCCCCCCCATTTTGACTCTCGATGTGGTCAACTGCCCAATTATAATCGACACATTGCTGATATTCTTATATATTATTCACAAGTTTTAGTGTTGTTCCATTCTTTTGTTTTTTCTGTTGTTTTGTCTTGGTATTTATTAACGACAACGATATATACCGCCTGAGGCTGCCATTCTTATCAGGTTATCATGAATTAAGGCCATAGGAATGGATGGATGATGAAAGAAAAACAAATCACACTGCCTTGATGGTAATATAGTGCCGGCCACAAAAAGACACAAACACTGAAAAACACACCCGAGGACATTGATCGGCATCAATGAATATCAACGAGCTTTATACAGCTGGTCGGCACTCAAAGAAACATGATCATACATCCTCTGAATAAAATTGAAGCTCATCTCTCTGGTACTCGGATAAACTGTAAGCCTATTATGTTTTCAATGAGTCACAATCAAATTTGCCTCAATCGAAGCATCATCGCACAGGAAAAAATTTGACTGAAAGCCGTAGACAAAGACCAGCGTGATCAGAAAAAAATATAATTTTTTGGGTGGTTTAAATTATATAAGTAAGCCAATAACTAATTCTACTTGCAGTAAGGGTGATTCGTAGCAGTTATTTTTAGCTGGATATGTTAAGGACTTTTACTCCGAACATCAGGTAATATATGTTTGCTCTGTGCATTTGTCCAAATAGTAAAACTAGTTTCATTCATCCGAAATAGAATCTCGATGAGAGTCTGGCAGCTCCATCCAAACACACTTGCTGCTGTCTTGATAATTTGGCATAATAATTTATAGAATTGGTGTCCTCAAGGTTAATGTAAAAGTTGACAACTATGAATATTTTGATGAATCTGGTTATCCTACATGTAGATCAAACGATGGGTATAACATGTCTACTTTGGATCCCAAATCCTTTAGTTGCAGGATGTGCAGTTAAAACTGGTCCTTCTAATGTCATAGTAAAAAATTTAATATCACATCCGATAGCAATGACGTCCCTGTAGGTCCCTGATAGAAATAAAGAGTAACCTAAAAGGATGCAAGACGAGCCATATAAACAAAATCTGGGTATAATTTACACCGACACTTGTGTATATTTACATTAATGCCAAAGCACTCACAGAAACAAAGATAGTAAACATAACACGTTCATATCAGATGATCCAGCACAAATATCCGGTTGACTTTGGAAGAATTCCACATGAAACTGTGGGTGGATAATTTTGTCGTCTGATGCAAGCCTTTGTTCTGCGCATAAATTAATTGACTGATTTTTGCGTGCCGAAGTATTTTTAGGGTTTAAAAGTTTATTTTGTTCACCTTTCGATGTACTCTAGATACCTTTTGTATCCCATTGTAACACAAGCGAAATCCAAAGCGAAATTAGTAGAGCATATTTCCTTCTGACCAAGTCTGTCTGTATGTCAATAAAAGAAAGTTGTTGCCTTGTGGATTCAAAATTAAATGGGAAAAGCTATATGACAGAAGACAGAAAATTTCAGAAAATATTATAGCAAATTCAGGTTCTTTTATTGAATAATCTGCAGGTAAATTACAAATGCCAAACAGAAAGAAAGTATTCTTGATACAACAGAATGTCAAGTGTCAGCAACTGAACAAGTTTTGGTCATCATGTTTTGAGAAACTCTAGCTAATTCTAGTACATTATTATTCCAACTTTGATTCATTTATGACACTACAGCATGGGTTGAGGACAAAACCGTGCCCAAATGGTAGCATATAAGTGTTAGATTTGAGATGAGTGTAAACAACAAATCCTAGCAAGGATATATATATATATATATATATATATATATGTGTGTGTGTGTGTAGTGTATATATATATATATATATATATATATATATATATATATATGTGTGTGTGTGTGTGTGTGTGTGTGTGTGTGTGTGTGTGTGTGTGTGTGTGTGTGTATGTGAATGAGTGATGACATGTCCTGGCCTGTTGTATGTCAATGATAAGTGTGTACGCGAAACTCAGCTACTGTTGCTCCTAGTTTGCATCATTTCAGATTCACTGATAGGGCCACATATTATTCAGACATTGTACCTTTAGTGGCGTCTGGGAGCTTAGCTCTGGACAAAATTGATGATGGACAAACCTAGAATGTGAAATAGGAACTGCACATCTACGCACAATAGTTTTGAAGACAGATAAATAGTATATATTTAATTTTTTCAAGTCCCCTATTAGCTATAAATCCAAATTCTACAACTTATGTTCATGGTTCACTAGATGTGCCCACAGCACAAACCTATGAATCCAAGTTGGAATGACACCTCTACCAATAATAATTTTGGAGATATTGAACATTAAACTTTTCAAGAGCCTCTATTTAGCTTAAAATAAAATTATACAACTTCTTGTTTGTGGTTCATCATTCATTGCACTAAGAGCACAAACATATGGGTTGAAGTTGGAATGGCAGCTCAACCTAAAACACTTTTAAACATATTCAACGTTAAAATTTTTAAATAGCCCTTACTTGCACAATTTTCAAAACTGTCACCAATTTTTATAAAAGAATCCATGTATGGAAGTATAATCATGTCTAGTTTGGAGTTTCTGTAAATGAATAGTCTTCTAAATAATCGATCAAGTTTACTGGCTTCATTCTGTTGCTCAGCAGAAAAAAAGTACTGACTTCATATTAGCCCAAAAACAGCTTGCCACAAAAACTATACAAAAGCAAACTGTAGTGTACAGTTACAGAAAAAAATCTGGCCAAGTCAGCTGATGTAGCTTGCATCCATATGTGTAGGCCTTTCAGATGAAGCCAAAATACAACTGCACTTTGAAAGTATGCACAAATTTTATAATTTTATGCATGCTTATTCAGTAGGGGGGATAGTCTGGAACACAAGTTTGTTATTCAGATTGAGCATTGGAACTGAAAACATTTAATTACATGCAGTTTCAGCCCGCCCCACACCCAACCGACAAAAAGTCTACTCAAACACTAAATTCTACTAAGCTGGAAAACCCAGCAATTTTAACTCCATCCTAAGTAAGAGCAACAATGTTGTATTTATGTTATCGCCGTTGTAACTGGTATGGTCCCTCCTTACTGGAGCTAGAAGATGTGTGTGCTAGTAGATGATAAGCCAAATAGACATCTCAACTAAGCATGCCCAGTGAAGCCCAACCTCTATCTTGGCCACAGGTCATTAGGGATAACTTTCTCTCACTAAACATAGAAATGTACAGAGATCAAACTTGAAACAATGGAAAGAACTGTTATGGATGGAAGATCGGCATATTTAGTGGTTTTCTTGTTTTTGACATTATAAAGAGTTTATGCAGTTTAAATTTTTCACTAAAATTAGTCCTTAAATGTGATAAAAAAAAAGGTAAGTTTGATTCTGGTGACCATCTATGTACAGCTTTGGAAAGCTTTTTTTTTCAAATATACGGTTATTAACTGGACTTAAACAAATGTTAAAACAGAGATTTTGCATTTCATACTGGACAGTTTGGTTATCCCAAACTACAGAGCCTCATGAAAAATTAAAGTGTCATTTGTTTTTTGTGGGGGGGTGGGGGGTGGGGGGATATAATGAAGCTGGATTTATCATCCGCTTATATTAGTTGTAATGATGTAAAAAGACAAACTATAGCGAGTGCGAGCATCTGGGCCCACAGGACCACAGCTAGGGTTCGCAGCATGATTTAGGGCGAATGAGTACTACAGCGGCCTCTGGTCATTAATAACCCTAACAGACGTATGCTCGGTCGCCCTCAACCACGCCACAAGCCTCTGCAAGTGTGTTCTTTGGAGCGCGGTACATTGCAAAGCATGTACGAGCATAGAGGAAGAAATTTGGCTGTCTTCCTTAATGGTACGGGTCAGAAAGATGAAGGAATTTAATAATTTGCAGCATAAAATATTATGCAACTTGCCGCGAATAGTGCTAAAGGTCAACAGATATTGTGTGATTGGCAGAAATGAAAATTAAATGGATGTGCGCATGCTATTTGTCTGTAGAATATTGTGACTCTACAGTCAATCAACTACTTTCTTTATATCACGACTTTGTACAGCCATTGATGAAGAAAAAAAATAACGATTGTCTTTCTCGATATAACAAAGCTTTCGGCAAAGTTTGGCACAGAGGTCTCCTACATAACCTGGAATAAAAACGGTATCACATACAACTTTTTGGCATGGTTTGGCGACTATCTAAACGATCACAGGCAATGCATAGTTCTTAATGGGCAGTTTTCCAAGTGGGGCACTATCACGGCCAGTGTGCCTCAAGGGTCTGTACTGGGCCACCTATTATTTCTAATTTACAGCAATGATATAGTTAATGTGGTTAACTCTTATGTCAGATTATTCGCTGATGATACATCACTTTGTATTACGTTCGATGATCCGGTCCATGCTGCTGCAGTCTTGGATAGTGACCTCATCTCCTTAGATGAATGGTCCAAGGAGTGAAGTGTCTCTTTTAATGCACTGAAGACTGATACTATGCTTATTTTTCTGAAGTTAAACACCTCTGATCACCCTCTTCTCACTTTTTAAGGCCACCAATTGGAGAATGTCCCCGAACATAAACACTTAGGGCTTAAGTTAAGATCAGACCATAAATGGAGTTCTCACATTAAACAAATTACACACAAGGCATCCAAACAGTTAAATATCTTGAAATCTATCTAGTACCATCTTGATCGTGAAACCTTGGACATAATTTAAAAATCTCTCATCCGTCCTATTATGGAATATGGTGGCGTGGTCTGGGACGGTTGCACCAAATCTGATAAAGATCTTCTTGAAAAACATTCAGCTGATTGCAGCCCGAATTGTGACAGGTGCTATGAAAACTACCCCAAAGGCTAAAATGTACCAAGAAACTGACTGGAAGCCACTGTCAAAAGCGAAGGCAAAGATCTAAATCTAAATGCATAACAATATATTCAATAGTACACAAACTTACACCTAGTTATTTGTGTGCTACCTAACCAGACGTTCCATTAGAACATGAAAACCATCGTCCAAACACCAGAGGATGTTCCGATCCTTGCAGACTCCAGGAGAGTCGATTTTGAGAAACCATTCTTTCCATCTGCTTTTACCTTATGGAACGTACTCCCATTAGATACTAGGAACGAACCGATCCTGTCACAATTTAAACAGGGACTTTCAAATCCGGAAACATGTTGTGTTGTATATCCAGAACTTCTAAGTGTTGGTGAGAGATACCATTTTGCATTCTGTCTGCGTATGGGCTGCAATCAGCTGAACGAACATTTGAGTAAGCTAGGCGAATCTGCAAAGCACACAATCGGCACCACCGCCAAAAGCGTTCAACACGATTTCCTAACCTGTCCTTGACATGTCATTGCCCACAATATCCTCACTCTTCTATCCGTTTGGTAGCACCGTTTCCAATTAGTACTGTTTTGTATTGTCTTGATAAATGTTCCTTACAGGAAAACTTCCATCAGTTTTTATCAGTTTAAGATTATAATTAAAAAACTAAACGCTTTCATTGTGATAGAATAACTTATAATATGATGCACTGTCCATGCTTACCACATTATGGCCCTCTATCTGTGCTCAGTTTAGTGGTGTCTCCCTTCTACTTTTCTCCATACGTTGAGTCCCCAGCCGCAACGACAGGCATAAATTTGGAATGTACGTGCCGTATGTCCTGTGCTCTAGTCTCTTGTTCACAAAAAGGATTTGTATAGGGCTCTGCCCTCCTTCCTAATTGCTTTCTTTGGAGAAAAATATGTATAAACCGAAGTTATGGTACGTCCTATCCACAGGGGCTTGTTTCGTGACTGCAATCGCCGATCGAAGCGAGGTAGCCCCCCACCCCGTCTGTGTTTAGGGATAGAAGGGAGGCTATTAGCGTAATATACACAACAGAGGCTATCACAGTTCCAGGTCTCAACAGAGTTTAAAATCGCACTCACCTCTATGAAACTTGGTATATGCCTGCAAAATAATTTTTCTACTGGTCGATATTATAAAACTATCCCTGTGTTGCACGTAAACATATTAGATTCTCATGCAGCAAAGAGCTTGAATTATATCCAAAGTCGCATTTTGCCCTCCACAACAAAAGCGCCATTCTGTGGCAGAGATCCGTTGTTGAAGTTTGTAATTCCCCTTCGCCCACACATATAACTTCACCGATCCGTGTCCCATCCACAGTTTGGACGTTCGAATGTATACAAAACTGTTCTCTAAATGTTTTCAACACAAACAATGACTAATTTTTATCACAATCTGACAATGACAATGTTTTATTTCTCATAAGATTCAAAATGAACAAAAGAGAAATGTTACAATGGTTTGAGAAATGTTACAAAGTATAAACTCCAAACAATATGTGTTTACAGATCTGTACTCACTTAGAGATATGAACCTTGATTTCTCAAAGCCAATTTCAATGAACTAAAAAACCTGACTGGTGATCTTAGTCTTGATCAGTTGGTCAGTGATCCAACCAGAGAAACACTGTTTGTTGCTACCACTATTGACCTTATTTTTACCAGTCATCCTTTCAATATGTCAGGCAGTGGAGTTTATCCCTTGGCAATCAGTGATCATTATCTTGTATATTGTTAATGTAGAGTTAAAGTGCCAAGACCACTTCCAAAGACGATCACTGCGAGATCTTTTAAACAATTTTGTACAGAACAATTTAGGGACGATCTACAGAAGTTCCCATGGGATGGGATAGGTTTTTAGCTGCTCCAAACATAAATGTAGCATGGGAGGTTTTTACTTCAATTTTTAATGCAATTTGTGATTTTCATGCACCATGGCATACTCACAGAGTCAGGGGATCCCAAATCCCATGGGTCAATGATGATATTAGACAGGACATGTAAACTCGAGAGGAACTGAAGAAAAGGGCTATTCGGACAAATGACACTTTTCTGTTTGACATGTATAGACAGGAACGTAACACTGATACATCGTTACTTCGACAAGCAAAGTCTGAATATTATAATAATTTGATTCAAGAACATAATGTCTCAGGCTGACAAACTATGGACAACAGTTAAGAGGATACTACCAAAAAAGAATTCCGACCTCACTATTAATCTTGAATCAAATGGTCGACTTCTTTCGAGTCCAGTTGCAGTAGCCCATACATTCAATACTTTCTTCACAACAATAGGTAAAAAATTAGCTGCCAAATTTGGTTTGATAAACCCCCAAAGTGTACCTATCCTTACCGCTGGTAACAACACGTTCTCCTTTACAGATGCACCTTCTTCAAAAGTCGAATCCCTATTGTGTAAATTATCAACTAGGAAAGCTACTGGCTTGGATGGAATACCTAGTAGGTTGTTTAAAGAAGCAGCAACTCAAATAGCACTTCCTCTGGCAACGTTTTTCAATTTCTCATTGCAGAGTGGCGAACTTCCAGATGCCTGGAAACTAGCTAAAGTTACACCTATATGCAAAGATGGGTCTGTACTTGATGCCTCAAATTACGTACCCATCTCTGTATTACCAGTCTGTTTAAAGGTGTTTGAAAAAATAATACATGAGCAACTATACAGCTATCTTGCCATGAATGACCTGCTCAGTGTGTTCCAATCAGGCTTCAGACCATCTCATTCAAATCAAACCGCTCTAATTGATGTGACAGATTCTATCTTAGACAACATGCAAAAAGGTCTTCTTACTGGTACTATATTTTTAGACTTGAAAAAGGCCTTTTTTCTGTTGACATTCTACTGCTGTTGTGCAGGTTACAGGCACTTGACCTTAAGGGAACAGCGTTATCTTGGTTTGAGAATTATCTAAAGATATTGAGACTATCCAACAGCGATTACAGGAGGATCTGGGTCTTGCCCACACTTGGTTAACAATGAGTAACTTAACATTGAACACTACAAAAAACAAATGTATGATCTTTGGAACAGGCAAATGGCTGTCTTTTGGGAGAAACCTTGGTATAAATATAGATGCAGAAGCTCTGGAGCAGGTTGAGAGTTTTAAGTATCTTGGTGTGTGGTTTGATCCCCCTCTGTCATGGTCAGCCCACATTGGCAAAACCTACTCCAAGATATCCCAGAGACCCGGAGTCATTGGGAGAATAAGATTATGCCTACCCCAAGGGACAGCCAAAATGCTTGTGCAATCGATGGTATTGGCTGTGTTTGATTATGGAGATATTGTTTGGTCATCCTGTAACAACACCCTGCAGGATCGACTGCAGCGTCTCCATAATCGGGCCGGGAAATTGATTTTAAAGTGCCCTTTTAGAACAGCCTCTGTTGAAGTTCGACAGCAACTTTAATGGACTTCGGTCCATGAGAGACAAAATTCATGTCTGCAGTATGACCTATAAATGTTTTAATAATCTAGTCCCCCTGTATCTTTAAAATTGCTTTACACCTGTCACTATTATCCATACCCATAATACAAGACAACGTGCCTCTGCTGGGATGTACGTAAATTCCAATTCAACAAAGGCTGGCATAAATAAATTCCCATCTCGTGGCACTAAATTATGGAACACCCTCCCAGAATCAGTAAAGTTCTCACCATCAGTCACACATTTAAGGAGAAATACTGAAAGCATTACTGGTCAAAGCAGGTTAACCAGGTTTGACCAGCAATGTTTCTACTCACCAAATACAACAACCATTGAACTGTAATTTATCATATTTTATTGTAGTTTTTTTTACTCTTTTAAGCATTTTATATATATTCTAGTATTATGGAACAGCTGTATCTATGTATGAATGTATTTATTGTATGTATGTACACGACCCTATTGGAAAGAAGCTATGTTTTACGCTTTGTGGGCTACCCTGTATAAATAAATAGATAGATAGATAGATAGATAGATAGATAGATAGATAGATAGATAGATAGATAGATAGATAGATAGATAGATAGATAAATAAATAAATAAATAGATAAATAAATAAATAAATAAATAAATAAATAAAGTGAGAACTCATCATAGGTGAAAAATATAAATAAGTGTGACTTTGTATGCTATTTCAAGATGGCATTAAAGTCGGAGCAAAGGTGGTTTACATATCTATCTATATATATATATATATATATATATATATATATGAACGGCTGTGGCAGGTCGTAAAATATGTAGTAACAGCTTACAGCAAAAAAATCCTATTATATCCTATTTTGTAATAGAAATTACAAAATTTTGCCTGGCCATTACAGAGGTATCCGAAAATAGTTGCTCAAATTTGAAAGCATTGTAGTTTCTCAGATAATAAGGCTTGATGTATTTTTTCCTAATGTCAGATATGATTTTACATTAAAAAATGTAATGAAAGTCGTCACCTAAAGCATTGGTTTTACATAGAGTACAAAATGTCTGTCCTCTGGGAGTGTCATGGTATCTCCCTGTGACACCAGGTAGCTTATGATTTGTAGATGTAAACTTCATGAAATGAATTCTATCTTGATATTCCACTTGAGTTAAGTATTTCTCGAAATCAAAATTTTGTTTAAATATTCTTAATTATAATAAGAACCGCTTTTATTATTATCTTGACTCCACTGTTGTTTACCAATGTCCTCCAGTCTCAATAAGACTGCTGCTGCAATTTTTATCAATATTGTCGTGATAAAACCAGCAATGGCCCATGCCGCAGGTTTCAAGACTACTTTTAACTTTATCGATCCAGTTACTTGAATCAGTCACCCACAAAAGGCAACCGGTCCTCTCAACCTTTGAAACATTATTCATTAACTACAGACTTAAGGGTTTCCAAAATGTACAAGTTGAACCACTCAAAACCCAAAGTTTATCACTTCTGCCGAAATAAACAAGAGACCTGGTAGGCCTATCCCTTTTTGATTCTCCTGATTAGTCAGTCAGCTGAGTTTGCAGCTAAAGAGGAAAGTAGGCCTATATCGTTTGTGTGCTATTCATGAATCTGGAACATTTTAAACACACTCTACCTCCATTATAACTATGAGTCGGAGAACACAGCCAAAAGCACAACATTTATCAAATAGTTTAGAAAAAAATCCATATTCACAAATTTCAAGCCTTACAAGGGCAGCAAAAAGATTCCATGGTTACCAAGCATCAACATTCATCTTCAATTTCAATGTGAAGAAACAAATTTCACTACTGATTTGAAACAGGCAGTCACTAGTAAAAGGCAACTGGTGGTTCTAAACTGGTCCTTTCAACCTTGGAAACGTTCTTTATTAACTGCAGACTAAAGTGTTTCCAAAATGTTTGGGCCAAACCACTCAAAACCCAAAGTTTATCACTTCTGCCGAAATTAACAAGAGACCTAGTAGGCCTATCACTTTTTGATTTTCCTGATTAGTCAGGATCACAGCATAGGATTATCCTGCACATGATATATATCTAACACATCATTTGCAGTTATATCGAATTCTTCTTCGATATACATATTTGGAAGATTCATGAGGTACATATGTTGCTCCCAGATATAAATATCTACCATTTACCAATGGGTCAACTTTGATGTTTAATATTTATTCTGATTGACGGTCTTCAAGAAGATGGACTTTGGGTGCTACTACTTTTTAAACATATAATAGAATCCCGCCAGCTGCATAATTACCATGTGACCTTGGTTTGTTAATGATTGTAACCATCTATATAAAGTCCACTTGGACCCTATTTGGTTTTAAGCCTGGGGTTCAGCTTGGATTCCATGACACAGAAAATGTCAGATTAGACGATGAAATCTTGTATGATTTTATTGTATTGTTAAATTTATCTTTTAGCCTACGGGCATTGACGGTGCCGACCACAAGCGTTTTGTTGTGTTTTCTAGCATAGTTGCGGTCCTGTAGTATTATATCACTGTTATGAAGCAGCTCATGATGTCTCGGTCTATTTTAGTCAAATTTAAGAAATGTCCTGCTGTTCTTTCTTCTCTTGGTCCCAAACAGGTTTGAATAGGTCATCTGGATCTTTACATTCTCAGTCAGTTTTGACAGCGAAGATAGCACAGTTTCGCGCATAAGAGTATTTAATGTCCTTGTCCCTTTTGATTTCCCATAGCATTGCTTCCCCCATGTGTGTTAGGTCTTCATTTACATATACTTTTGGCCTGTCTCTATTCTTGAGCTTGCTCTTGTTTTCCAATAACGCATTTCTGTATGTCTCAGGAATTGAGCTATAATTGGTCTTGGCTGGTTTATCCTTTATTTTGGGGCAAATAATTTGTACCCCAATCTCTTTAGCAGTGTCTATAACAATCTGACATGTATCTTCGTTGTCAGATTCAAATATACCAGTGATCTTAAGATTGTCTTTTCTTGTGTATTGCTGGGTATTATCAGATATAACGTGTAGCTTCTGTATGTGGGATTTAATATTTTTGATAGGCTTTATAGTCTTTCTAAAGCCATCTTTAAAGTCCTTAAAATAAGCTTGGCACTAGTTTCTACTGGAGGTAGCTGTGTCAACTATCAAGGGCTGCAAGGATGCAACCTCATTATAAGACACATAGCTTCTGTATTGAGGTGGCCTCCTCATGCGCAGCTGCAGGGGTTCCCATGAAAACCATCCAGAAGTGGGGAAGGTGGAGCTCTGCCGCTTACCGATCTTTTTTTAAACCACCAACTCAAGTTATGGCACAAGCTTTTTTCTAAATATGAATGTTACTGCCGAGTGTAATTTGTATTTGCAGGTAGGCCATTGGTCTGGATTTTGGGCCATTCTTTGATCAAACACCTGGGTCGCTTTGTCAGTGAACGTCGACAGCAGCTGCTATTCCAGGCATTTTGGAGGGGCATTGGAGGTGCTGGTTTCTCCACAACCAAGGCCGAGTTTCTTCACCTTATAAAGACAATACCTGCTCCCACCATTGCCGTGTTACACACAGGTGAGAATGACCTATGTAAAGTGGCTGCTGGTGACCTAAGGATATCACTTCTTGAACTGGCTGATTAAGTACAAGACAATCTCCCAGCTGTTTAGTAGTATGGTCAGACATTTTGCCCAGGAGGTTGCACAGAAGTGCCTGATCTCATGAGACAATTGGTAAAGTGCACACAACTGTCAACAGATGTATATGCAGCTTTATGCCCACAAGGGGTATGTGGGCAGTGCGACATTTAAGTGCCCATCGTGATGCAACATGGGCTTTCCGTGATGATGGTGTCAATCTGTCCAATGAAGGTAACACAGTGTTCCTGCATGAACTTTGCGAAGCACTTGCAGTGTTCCTGTCTTCGCCGACTTTAGTGTATCCCTAAACATATGTGACAATATAAGAAACATGAACAGTGTAGCTGGGGAATTCATTTTGCCATCAATTCACATGCTTTCATTCGATACCATAAATGTGAACGGAAGGAACTTGGTACCATGCTCTTGCGACATGGACAAAGACCTTACTAATTTGCTTTATTCCTATTAATTTAATTTAAGCACGTGTATGTACCCTCATCTTTCTGAGTGTTTCTGATAGTAATTTGTGTAAGAAAATAACATAAGTGAGAACTTTGGACATTCATTGATATTTTTTTCATAGTAGACCTACGAGATGGAACTTTAGGGTCATTTATTGATAAGTTATTTAGACCTTCAAATTAATTGATTGTATGTTATTCATAATTTAGGATTTACTTATTAGATCTACTTTGCTAAGGTAGTTAGGTTTCGTCGAGGTTCACTCAGGCTTGGTGGGTGGGAGACCTTCCAAGTGTGACGCGAGCACATGTACAGTCTCTGGAAGATGGTCATTCTGTCCGTTGGACATAATGATCATCTTGTGGGCTGTGTGGTCATGAAGTGGCAATGCTTTGACCCCTTTTTTGTGTGTGTTTTAATATGTAATTTAATTCTATATTTTTGGTGTGTAGAGCTGGCTCCTTTCTTAGCTTACTGCAAGAGGGAGCCTGTTTGCTCGTGTCAAAATGTATCTGTCTGGTACTTTGAGTCAGCCCCCATTGTCAGCATCCCGCGGCAGGGAGCCTGTGTGACTCATGTATGAATATTTATGTGTCAGGGCCGGCCCCTTTGCAGCTTCCCGCGCAAAGGAGCCCAACTTGCTCATCGGGCTATTGATAGCCAATTTTGGTTGGTCTATGACCTGTCCTGTGAATAAACACGGCAATTGATTCCAAAACTTTGTGTTTATGCGTTAGCTTGTACATGATTGTACAAATAACACTGAATACTCCCTGATGTAAACAAAGTCCAATATGCCTTATATGGGGACCATCAATCTCTGCAGATTGGTCCTACAATACGATTATATCTACAAAAGAAGGTTATTCTAACATTTTTTTCCTTGCAAATGTTACCCGTGTTTTGTGGCTCCTATTCATGTGTGAATACAGCACAAAAACCGTGTTAATTTCTACATATACGGATCTGATTGCCATTCGAGAGCGAGACCAATCTTCAATTCCCGGGGTGCCACAGTGACTCTGTGCAGCTCGACTACTCTGTGTTTTATCCAGTATCTTCGCTTGGTATTTGTAGTCACGAAACAAGCCCCTGTGGGCCTGTCCTGGTATATGGATACCTCATATTTGATAATTGCTTGACGGACCTTGCGAAGTCACTCGAATCTGTGAAGTAAGAAGCGGCACATATCTATTTAGACGTGCTTAAATATGTTAAAGGACTCCCCGCCAGTTACTTCTCAATGAATTAGGTTGGCCAACTTTGGCCTCAATACTTTAAATTGATTCTACAAAAATTGATTACAAAATAATCAACACATTGACCCCGCTTATCTATTGGGACTGGTCCTAATTGCTGTTGATCAGCCTACCGCCCATGTCCATAACCGCTGGAGTTGAGGTAATTCAAGTTTACGTCCAGTCGGTTTGGTAATTCTTTCCTTCCCTCTTCTATTAAACTTTGGAACGACCTTTCGGACGATATAAGGCAGTCTACTATGCTTAGACTACCCATTTTAAATCTAAACTGAAAAGTACTCTTTTAGCCGTTGACCCAGTAACCAGGTCACTACTATTCCGCCCGGATAAACGTTTTCCTCTGGTGAAGGTGAACGCCTATGGCTAGAAAATTAGTAATCTGTGCCAACGATGAGGGATATCTGTGGATGTCTATGGAAGTTGTACTGTTCAACAACTCTCAAAACCCTGGGTTTTGTGTACAAAACCCAGGGTTTTGTAATACAAAACCCAAGGTTTTGTACCAAAACCATGGGTTTTGCTCACAAAGCCCAGAGTTTTTAAACCAAACCTAGGGTATTGCTTGTAAAACCGTGAGTTTTGTACCGAAACCCTGAGTTCTGCTTGCAAATCCCAGGGTTTTGCACGAAACCCTGGGTTTTGTTAACTACCCAGGATAACAAAACAAATGTCATTATTTTTTAATTTTGTTCAATAATGTGCACAAAACCCAAAGCTTCGTATCAAAACCCAGGGATTTGTACACAAAACTCTGGGTTTTGTAACAAAACCCAGGGTTTTGCTTTGTTATCCCATCTTTTCACAAAACTCACGGTTTTGTTTCAAAACCCTGAGTTTTGTCATGATAACTCTGGGTTTTGCAGTTGTTTTGCTCCATCATTTGCCAAATCCAGGGTTTTCTGACGTCAGAAGTCCCACGGTTTTGAATAATTCGCAAAACCCTGGGATTCGTGACGTCACAAAAGCCACGGTTTTGTATTTTACCGCAAATTGGTCGTATGAATAAACCGACCACTCACAACACAGCTTGCTTGCTGAACTTGCTGTAAACCAATATCATGTGAAGATGGCGGATCTCGGAAAACTTGCATCTTTTCGCGGCGTAAACGTCATGTATTTTATCACTGTGTCCACTTCATATTTTAGGTACTACAAGCGAAAACATGTAAGATGTATATCGCATATCGTATTTTAAAGAAATTTAATAGATTAAGACCGATTTTGAGTTTCCGGGACCGTGCCACCGGGCTGAAGTTTTAGCAGCATAAGGCCTCTGATCTGCCGCGTCCTTGAAATCCACCATACGTTGTGCCCCTGCCTGCAGTAATTATGCGACCGTTGATTGCAAAGCGAAGGCCACACCACATCGTGGTGATATTTATCTCAACACGACCAAGTCTTAAAGTGTTATATGGTATTCTTTAACTCCGCCTTCAGTCCCACCATTCAGAATTTTGCATCTATTTCTGCGTCAGCTCTGGTGAAAGATACTAAAGCTCTTCCCCGGGAGCTCTGCAACCAGAAGGGTGAAAACCCCGTCTGTGACAGCATGTCCCTGTGCCAGCCACTACCCCCATACAAACTACCTATTCCCAGTTCTGAGTTGTGTACAAGTTTTTTGTTGACGGGCACTGAAATCACGCAACATTGCCTGGCACCTTTTCAAGAACTGTCGAATGGTTCAGTGTACATGCACGTCCACCAGTAGATAAATAAACAAGTTGAACAAACCAAAAGCCAGTCAGACATTTTCTAGCGTCACAGTATTGTTCTTTTACAAGACCCAACAACTTCAACATTGAGAAATTTCCAAGTCCGACATTTCTACTCGATTAAATTATTTAATTAAAAAAAAAAACTTCATGGGGATCGATCCGGACACCCCTTGACCGGCAGTCCAACACGCTAAGCATGTGGCAACGTTTGCTTGTAAAGACGGTAGACTTTCCGCGTGGTAACCAATAATGATCTGATTGATCACAATAACTGAGCCACTTTTAGTTCGACGCTATTTTTAGGTTGAATAGCCTAGCAAGGCCTGCCAAGTAACAGCTGTCATGTTTGGTTGGTTACAAAACCCTGGGTATTGTACCTTTTCAA
This sequence comes from Hermodice carunculata, assembly GCA_964020975.1. Classification (NCBI taxonomy): domain Eukaryota; kingdom Metazoa; phylum Annelida; class Polychaeta; order Eunicida; family Amphinomidae; genus Hermodice; species Hermodice carunculata. The sequence continues at coordinate 64,208,970 of OZ026620.1, read as the reverse complement.
AACCCTGGGATTCGTGATGTCACAAAACCCAGAGTTTTGCGATCTCACAAAACCCACGGTTTTGTTCTGTTATTTTAAAGTGTTACAAAACCCACGGTTTTCTGGCTAAACCGAGGGTTTTAGGAAGAAAACTGTGGGTTTTGTTCAAAAAATAACAAAACCTAGGGTTTTGTGATCAAAACTCGGAGTTTTGCTCTTAAACTGTGGGTTTTATGCTCAAAACCCAAAGTTTTGCTACAAAACCCACGGTTTCGGTACGAAACCCTGGGTTTTGTTCATTAAACCCTCGGTTTTGTACACAAAACCCAGAGTTTTGTAGCAAAACCCAGGGTTTTGTCCAAAATGATATCAAAATTCAATAACTGAGCAAAACCCAAGATTTTGTAACAAAAACCCTGGGTTTTGCCAACAAAACCCAGTCTTTTGTGATAAAACCTACGGTTTTGTTAGCAAAACTCAGGATTTTGCTACAAAACCCAGGGCTTTGAAAAGCAAAACCCACGGTTTTGTGAACAAAACTCAGGGTTTTGTGAGTTATTGAACAGTACAACTTCCATAGACGTCTGAATGGACAATAACAGGTGAGTTACTGGTTGAATTAATTAAATTGGTTAATCTATTGCACAATATATCAAAAAACATACCCATTGCCAGAGTTTAGGTAGTCTTCTACAACATGCATACTTTATTGTGTATGTGTATGTTCTTTAGGTGTCAGTTAGTCACCCCACCCCCCACCCACCCCCAGTTTGACTACGTTTCGTTTTCGATTTGCTGTCGTATTTACTCATTTAATAGCCGTATACATTACTGTAATGCTGTCCTTTATGACTATCTAATATCCCAGGTGCAATTGATGATACTTAAAGGTTCTTGTGTCGCAAAATAAATGCGAAACAGAATAATGCTAAAAAGGCTTGGTGTAAGACATAAATCGTTTTTTATGATAGCGATGTAAGGTTACCTGAAAAAATTCTGTAACGTCCTCATCTTTTATTTTTCAGGGTCGATGCCGTGCATAAAGAGATTCAAATTGTGCGAGCATCGCAACAATAAAAAAAAAGTGTAGAGCATGAAATCAATTTATTTGATTTCTATTTATGATCCTGCTTGCAATAGAAGTGCACTCTTTATTTGTGTATGAATGGCTTGGGATATTGAGATGAGGTCACGCATGGAATTTAAGAAAGGCTGCATTTACATTTAGAAACTGTTGGTTTATGATAATTAAAAATACCAATAACGCACCACATAGAGATCTTTGTCATTTCCATTGTGTATAATTGTGAAATAGTTTGTACAGATAATGTTACACCGTACCAAAGATTACCTAATTTTACTTCTTCTGCCCATATTTTGCGTGGTGACTTTAAATTTATATCTGCTCAGACAGAAACACATTCTGGTATTTTCTCATAGTGTCAGTCACATACAAGCCAAAACTGGATATCCATAATCTGTTTCTAAATGAGTAAAATAATTGCCAAATGATCTCTATTCGCAACGATGGCACAATCTTTGGGTGGTTTAACCAGCTGGGGATGCGCTAACCGGGGCCGTCGTGTATGGCAAGCGACAGGGCCATAACGCATTGGTCTTACGCGTTGCCGAGCCTCCACTACGCGTAGTCGAGCCAACCAATCAGATTTCAGTCTCCACTACGCGTTGCTGAGAATATGTTTTCCACTACGCGTAGTCCAGCTTCGGCTACGCGTAGTGGAGCAACTCATGGCACCTTTTGGCTGAAGAAAAGCAAACCAATCATTGACGTTCTAACAATCATTACTGGTATTAAAACCAGTAATTTCTCAACGCGTAGTCGAACAGGTCTAATACAGTTTACAAGAGCATCAGTGATTGGATAGTTTGGCTACACGCTATGGGAGGCATAGTTTCTCCACTACGCGTCTCCGAGGCTCGGCGACACGTTCTAGAAGAACATTTTCTCGGCAATGCGTAGTGGAGACTGTAATCTTATTGGTTAGCTCGACTACGCGGTGCCGAGCCTCGACTACGCGTAGTGGAGACTGTGATCTAATTGGTTGGCTCGTCTACCCGTCGCCGAGACTCTACCACGCGTAGTGGAAACTGCAATCTGATTGGTTTACTCGACTACGCGTTGCCGAGCCTCGACTACGTGTAAGACCTATGCGTTATGGCCCTGTTGGCTTGCCATAGTCGTGCGCGTGAGATTGTGTAGCCTTTTTTTTATCTTAGAGCACTGAGTGTAGTTTCGCAAGGGGTACTTCTCCATTATCAAATATTTACGAAAAATTACATTTTAGCGAAGAAAATGGCAATCAAAGTGAAAATTGATCAAGAAATAACCTCACACAATAACACAGATTACGAACTTTGTCTTGTCTGGAAGCAGCTTATACATTATCGACATGTCCATTTACCCCCTGTGTATTCGCTTTGCAAAAGATTTTCTAATATTATCCATACATAACTACGCTTGGATTTTTGCCGACTCAACGCTCATCTTCATAGATTCAATGTTATCCTGTCTGCAGCATGTGAGTGCTCACATCCTAATGAGAGTACACACCCTTTTTCCTGGAATGTCCTCTCTTTTCCCTATAATATTCTGGCACCGGGAGTCATTCCAAACCTTGTTGTTCATTTGGTAGGTGACATATTACTTGTTTATCTTACGCATGGTAATGACAATCTTTCGGCTGGTGAAAATTTCGATGTCTTTAATGCTGTTCAAAAGTTCATTATTGACAAGAGTCGTTTTATATTTTGAGTCAGTGCGAGATGAATATCTTGTTTATATAGACCAATTGATTTGTCCTCAGAAATGTATTGTCCTGTGTGTTTTGTACATATATGATTGTGCGTCTCTGTGTTTGGAGAGCCATTCACTTAGTACCTATGAAATATTAGGTAATCCAGATGAAATAGATAAGTTTGAACTGAAGTGCAGAAGAGTGTTTTGAAAGACGGGGTGTACAGTAGAGACTGAAAATATCGTGTAGCCGGTACGCAACTAGAATGGGCTAATACTGTCAAGCTCGGGGTATATGGTGCAGGCATGCTGTTGCCTGTGGGCTTTGGCGGCAAGCTATGGGTTTAATGATTGGTGCATGTGACAGTTGAGCTTAGTATTTATACTCGAAAAAGGATTTAGTTTAGATTTCATTCCACGCTTACGATTTCAGTAGATCGACTTTGGATTAATAATTCAAAAGGTTGAAGGGCCCGATTTTGTTACGTTCTGAAATACATTTACCTTACGCTTCAAAGAGCTTTTGGCCATCTTGATGAATTGAATTGGGATGTGTTTTATCTTCTGTTTTTAGTACGGGCGTATTTTGGGGACGAATATGACATAAATGGACACTGGACATTGCTTAAAGCATTGATTAGTGTTTGGATTATAGTTATGGTGGTTGACCGTTGTTACACTGAAAATATACAAAAGATATGCCAGATTGTGAGACGTACGTATACCAGCTTATGTTTACATTTTCAATTCAGCGTCCTTATAAACATCTATGTGCGTGAGCATACTATATATAAATATTCGAGTTTGTATCATCCTATATATTGTTTAGATTTAATTATGATGTATGTGTACATATTTTATGTTCGGAACGAGCGCGATACGAACCGGCAACCTTTGCCACCAGCCGCTTAGCTGAAATGCGAAACGCACATACCCACTCGACCGAATCCCCATATATGTATATAAAACAATAAAGGTAATATATATGATATTGATACCTACAGAGGTATCATTATCCTATGTTGCATTGGTAAGCCATTTACGGCTTGTATTAAAAACAAGTAAACATTATTTCTTGAAGAAAATGGGTTGCCAGGTAAAGCGTTCCACACAGGGCTACTGAACTGTTGACCACATTTTTACTCGTCACTGAATTATTGAATTTTCCCAAGCAAAAGGTGAATGGGGTATACTGTGCCTTTGTCATTTATCGTTAAGTTTTTGGTAACTATAATTGATGTTAACATAGAACATATCATATGTCATGTGTGATAACACCTGCAGGTAAGCACAATGTAGTACGTGTACGTATCCATTATGTCTTGTGTACAGGAGCCAATTTCAGATGAGTCACCGATTTGTTCTCGTGGGTTCTGCTTGGATAAAACACATGCAATAACACAATCACTGCTAAACTAATTTAGCTATCCTTCAAGTCCACACTGAGAGGTATTTAAAGACCCTCTAGCTGTTGATGAACGTATTTTTTTACCAGTTACTTGTTTTCCATAGGCACATATATGTTTACAATGTCTGGTGTAACAGAATAGTATAATTACCCTTCGCAATGTAATTACTTTAATATATTTATATAGCCTTCAGGATTTCTCACCGTGTGTCCCTTAACGACTATTTAATGACCCACAATATTTAGACTTACCACTGATTTAAACACTGCATACGCCTTACAGTCATCTATCCATCACTGAGAACAAATTGGCTTGTGTTTAATTTCTACTGTACTTCACACTTTCTTATCTACATTGGAAAACACTGAAAACGTCACTGCAGGACTTTGATATTAAGAAATTACCCCAAAAAATTCGCTGCAGTACTTTACATACGTCACCTTCTTTCAGTTTTGATCCATCAAGATGAATCAAAACTGGTCGTAAAATAATTTACATAATGTGGGTGTTTACTAAATTGTAGCACCCCTGTAAGAATCGTAATTGGTCTAGACATATCTGAAAGTTTAACAAAATCCCACTTCAGACACCTGACAATGTAACAATCTAAGTAAAGCTCGTCAGTATATTTTTGATTATGGAATATAGTATACAAACTATGAATCAGGAACACGACCAATGAGAAGCATAGACAAGATAATCATACTCTTATATGGGAGCAGAAGTTACTTGCACTTAGCCCACCGATGGGGTACCGAATTCAGTAGATGCCGTATATTTTTATTTAACACTTCTTTCTTAAACTCGTAATAAAATTACCATACTGTGCACACGCAGTAGCCTCATGGCAGGGGTGCTACATGGTTAATTGCGTAAAGCCAATCGTTTGATCTTCTGGTAATGCACTCTTTAAGAACATCAATATTGTGACTATAGGCCACTGGAAATATAAGTGTAAACTACACAAAGTAGTGCGGGTTCGGAAATAAATTGAAATACAAAGGTTCTCTGTATTAAAGTGAAATGACAGGCTACAATTAATTAAATTATTCGGAGCTACTCTTTTCTAGACAGATTGCCGATCAAGGCTAAGAAACTCTACCTATCCGGGACTTGTGTACAAACTCGCCAGTATATTTTTTATAATAGAACATACAAACTTGGATATACTTAATGGCGCATTCTTTCTCAATTTAAAGATCGGATAATTGCGACAGATTCACAGTTCATCTTACTCTCTTTATCGCTGGTCATATCCTTCCGGGCACCATCATAGATGAGGTAAAAGACCATGGCTCCTGAGTGTTCTGGTCAAGCGATCTACACAGCTCAATCCGTGAAATAAATGCCAGAAATGGAATTCACAAGTAGGAGTAACTAATTGTCTGAAATAGTGGTATACCATGCCAATAATACTAAACTACGGTGCCAGTATATTTTTTGTTTTTGTGGCACTTCTGTCAAAACCAGTTAGTCGCTCAATTTATTACAATAACTCATTATGCTTAATAAAAACATCAATGCCTCTTATATATCATTGAAGCACTGATGCAAGTAATGGTATATCATCATGTTAACAGGTCGTGTTACTCCTGAATTTTAACACGCATTATCGTTGACATAAATCCCTTCGTTTTCGTCAGGGAAAGGAAAACCCCACCAAATCAACCAACGCAAGAGTACTGATCACACTGACATTCACCAAAGGTAGACCACCAGCCCCATGCAGCGACGTCCCCAGGTGAGCTGTGGAAATGCTTGAAGTTTTTCCGCCATATCCATAATGGGATTAAAATTAACTCAAGATATTAACCGAAAACATGTCTAAAGCCTTGTCTGCAACATCTTTAACACATTCCGTGAGAGCTGTTGTTGTTATTTACCAAAAACTCGCATCTAAACACCTTTCCACAATTGCACGGCCACGTATGTGGCCGTAAACCTTACAAATTCAGCAGGGGTTCATCGCTTCACTTATCGTATCATTTGAGTTAGAAATCCAACATGTTTTTGAGACCCATGAGTAGAATTCCAGTACCTCATATTATATCGCAAGGAAGACCTTCACGATTGGGTTTCCACAGGCATGATTGACCACTTTACTTGACCCCAGATGTCCCGTTCGAAATTATAATAATTTTGTAATAATATACAATGCAGACATTATTTTACTCCTTAATTAGAATTATCTTCATGCTCAGAGTTCCCCGATATTATAAAAACAATATTTAGTTCAGTCAATGATCATACCAGTAAGTCTACGTATGAAAATATTTCTTTCCTGGCCTCTTTGCTATATCAACTACAAAATCTCAACCCTCAACTTCTACCAACAGATCATAAAGGGCTACATGTACCAGAGTGTCTTTTCATTCGAAAAAACGAACCCCAAAACAATGACATGTAAATGATGCACTATAAACTACGTGTACGCTCGAGCTGGTTATTATTTTATCGACCCACCAGCCCCAAAATGATGATAGCACCGAAACCCTTTATTAATCGGTTTACTTTAACTTATCTATTAACTTTCAAAATACGGAAACATAGGTAAACTATTTTTGTCATAAATTACCTTTCTACTTTCAGGGTACAACAATTTTTGTCAGCTAAAGCTTTGGCTGCCTAAACAGTCATAATATTTCTATAGTCTGATCCTAGTAGTCACGCCAACCACTAAAAACTCCTTTATTCTAGCAGTGACATAACCTTATGCCTCCATGCCTTTTTCGAGATCCAGAGTTACATATCCAGCATCCACATTAAGACAACTCTAATACTTAATTTTAGCAATCGACAATCACTGTTTCATTTATTCAAACTACTTCACAGGCATGATGCTAATAGTGCGAGAAGCAAGTTTCTTTCTGAATCACAGCAGTGAGGGCGTCGTTATGCTTATTCGGAAGCCCTACTCTCCCTTTTTCCAAAGCCATCACGATCTTAGACAATTAACAAGTTACAATACACATGTAATCTCATGAAAACTTCAATTATTAACTTTAAAGTTTATATTTTCAGCAACGCCGCCGGGGCATATCATGGTAAATTCCATTTCCAACAAAATTCCACTTTACATTTGAGTAAATTACATTAAAGTATTCTTTAAATTGCTATTTTGGAAACCTTTCAGATCATGTACATTAACCATTGACGACCCCTTGAATTACAAACTTACAAAGTAACGCTAACCTTCCTTGAATACAGGCCAATATACCCTGACATTTACAACACAGCATAATCTCAGGTAATAACTTCTGGTGCAGCCCCTCCCCCCCCCCCCCACCTTCTTTTAACCAAACCTGCAAAGCAGGGTTCACTGAAATTCAGTCCAAAGTTTACCCATGTAAGGAGTTGTAATGGTGAATCGAGGATAAGTTCTTGCCGATTCCTGCCTGGCGTTCACTGGTCATTCTGTCCCGTCTTCTTCTATGATCACCGTTTAGTTCGTGTATCATTTCCCGGGCAGGCCTTGCATACTCCCTTCCAATGTCAGTTAAGGTATCACCAGGTCTGAAAAAATGATTCCTATCCATCGAGTGCATTTCTACTAGACGCCACATCATGTACACGTCTTCCTTCTGTTGTTTTAAGAAAAATTGTAATGTTCTGGATGGCTTTGAATAAATCGCTATTGTCACTTTTCCATGTCTCATCAGACCAGTATGACTGGGTGAAGTCATGCAGCAGCTTGGGAAGCTTGCTTCATCCTGCCTGAACTTGAACGACTGTTATTCAAAAAAATCCGAAAAACAACAAAGGGACTTAACCTGGATGATTGAAATTCAGGGTTAGTCGAAATGAAACCCCGAAGTCGCATGGTAGTAGGTTGAATACTACTCTCAAAGGCATAAAAGTTTGTTCGTCAGCTAAGAGATGAAGCAACAGTGAAAACTTCCCACTGCATCCAATAATCTGGCAGATTGCCTGGTGCTCCCTTCATGCGGTGGGCTCTATGCGGTCTGAGAATAGTTGTCTTTTTCACGGAAAACAGCTTTCCCGCATAGGCTGAGTGATAATCTCAGCACAACCTTTATCTTGGTCCAACGGGAAGACAGCCCCACACTTAACTTCACAGTGGTAGCACTTCAACACATACCGATGGAGTGTACCATAGTGTTCGCGGGCCACATAGTCAGTGAGATTTCAGGTTGTGAGGCATACAAAGTCGAACTCATACCAAACGCATTCCATTGATAAATCTTGGCAAGCGCTCACTATTGTAAAGTTCATCTACTTCAAGATTTAACTTTTTGTGGGCTTGTACGTTAACGCGCTGACCTGCGTCAGAGATTAACTGTTCCTTTAACATATTCCATGCACTCTTTCAGCATGCAGCAGCAGCAGCAGCCGAAGCTGTTGCTGACGACCCAACTCTTTGGAGTTTAAGTGGTAAAGACTCGTTTATTCTCCAAGTACATTGCTTATGAAGTCATGTAACCAAATTTCAGATGAGTCGCGAATTTGTATTTAATGACTAACAACATTTAGACTTGCCACTGAGTTGAACACAGCATACGCCTTACAGTCATCTAGTCATCACTGAGAACAAATTGGCTTCTGTTAAATTTCTACTGTGCTTAACCCTTTCTTGTCCACATTAGAAAATACTGGAAACGTCACTGCAGGACCTTGATATTAAGAAATTACCCCAAAAAGTTGCTGCTGTACTTTACAATACAAACGACTTTGGCAGAAAATTTTAATTCATGAAGTGGTCAGTTAATTGATTTATAAATCGATTACTGTCGTCGTCATCATCAGAAAATTATTTGTATACAATATTTCCAGTGTACTTACTATTTCTGTTTATTATGTACATTTAAAACCTATTTATTGCTATAGCTATTCTCAAGCATGATAACAGCCTCTTTGGAAACAAACGTAACGGTTTTAAGGGTCACTAATAGAAGATTCTTACATTACTATTGTGATACCGCATCTGTATACTTCACAACCAAATTTTATCACATTATGTGCAAATATTTAAATTGAAAATTACATAGCTCTTTGGATATTGTGGCTGTGTAAATTAGTTCAAAATAGAGCTTTGTAACTATCTGTTTCATTTACCTGTGAGTGCAACTTACATTTCCATGACTTGGTTCACCAAAACTGGATACAAACCTTGTGCTGCACTGGTAATTCTGTTAAAGATACAATTAGTCTAAAGTAATTTATTATTTTGAATACTTCTTTTCGATATATCTGCATGGGATTACGGATAAAACTCCACAATATGTTATAAAATCAGCGGCAACTCATATTCGTGTACTAAGTTATTATACATAAAAAACATTTCTACATCTTTTGAGCGAATTCTTGTCATGATTCACCCTTGTCTTGTGTCAATTCTGATGTTTTCCTGTGTTTTGACATGAAAGTTAAACCAAATGAAATTTTATATGCATTATTGGGCACATAGGAGTTACATTTGCTCTGATTCAGCATAACATAGTACTGGAATTGGCTTTCAGCTTTCTATTTAACATAAAGAGAAACTTAACAAACCCAAATCTGTAAGCCCATTAACCGTTTAAACACTATCAAGCCTGATATTCAAAGAGCAAAATCCTATTCCGTACCACTCACTAAAAAACTACGATTCTTAATCATTATAATCTATTATTTTGTATGAGGAACAAACCAAATTCACAAAATTTGAAATTTAGAGGATAGTTTTAGGCTTTATTAGCGTTTATATAAAATCATGTCATCAGTGGGGAACTTGTGACAAACACAAGACTTGTTTTGGTGCCATTAATCACAGGAGAAGTCATTCTGCTAGCTGGTGGCACCATGTTTGTATTTCTAATGCAAACATCCAGAGCTGATGTAAAACGGAACCACGCGAATTTGATGTTCCTTTGTTGAGAGGCCGACTTGTAAATGTAGCCCACATTACATGAATGTAATTAAATTATACTTTACAAAATATAAGTCAACGCCTAAATTGCTTAATCACCAATTATATAAAAACCCGCTGGTAGTTTCAGTCCTGTGTATGTCCACTATTTGGGCAACCTTGCCCACTAAGCTCCATCTTTGACCAAGCAGAGGATATAGGTCTGTTGGCCCAGTGCTGCTACTTTATTCATAGCCTTGGGGCGACTTCAGAGTCTGATACAATATTCCTTCTCTTGGGCCCACCACTGCCCACAACTGATAACTTCAAGGCGTTGTATTTACATTTTAATTGTCACAATGGAAAAATTTCATTTTATATTGTACATTACATTTATTCAACAAATCAACCTTACCTTAACACTAATCACACATACATTTTGGACACTAGGCCTACCTCTTCAAAATATGCAGTCGGGACTGGCCCATAAGGACTTAGCTGCCATTTTGAAAATTGTGGATTTTGCATCCAATGGTCTTTGAATGAGGCTAGTACTGGGACGGTCTTCGGGTTTTTGTAGTATATGAAACCTAAAGTGTGTACATTGTATCTTGGAAATATTTCAGATCATCAATAATGATATAATACATGCTGCAATATGGAGTGTATTATTTATTGGGCCTCTCAATAGCTACCAATACCAGCCAGGAAAGTATTCGCAAGCCGGACCATGAATAAACAACGATCGTCAACAGTGTAACACCATGCGCCAAGCATTTTATCGTGTGAAAACTTGGACACATTTGATTATGCTCAGTCCACCTCATTCATTTTAATCCATGCACATTACAAACAATGCTGAAAATACGTGGCCGTGATTCCCTTTGATATCTAAATCAAATATAATTTTGCACGACTGTGCCGCAATGCATTGCGCCATGTTCAAAATGGCACACATCAATAATCAAATATAATTTTACACGACTGTGCCGCAATGCATTGCGCTACATTAAAAATGGCACACACCAACACATGCACGTTTTGCCAGGGTATTGTGTCGCATTTGGATCTGTAACTAACGATATATAACTGCTTCAGACACAACTGAGCAGGCAGATTAAAATTAGGACAGTAAGTCATATTTTAAAAATACTTCAACGACCGTTTGCCCTGCATGGTAACTCGGAGACCGGACACCTGCAACCTGACAAAATGTTCTGATTAACGATCAAACAACCGTGGCTGTGCAGCTATGTTAGGGCCATGCCGTTTCACAACAACCGTTTCTTTGCCGCTATGCTGTTTCCCCGGCCCAAGTTAACCCTCCAGACACGATGAAATAAAATGCTCTGTTTGAGTTGACTTCACTGCAAAATAACGTCACACGACGGCCACTTTCTCAATAAAGCATTTCAGGGTCGATCAATTCTTGCTATAAGGGAAGGGCGGCTTTTTTTTTTTTTTTTTTTTTTTTGAATATTAACTTTGTATCACAGAATTTATTCAGAGTCGGACCTTTTCAGTTGGGTCGGTCGTGTTACTGGAACCAGATATATATTTATGTGAGGCCTTAGGTAACTTGGACATTTATTAAAACATGTTTAAAATGGATGTTATTTCATCTTTTGCACATTACCTCCTTTGACGTCAGTTTAATTTCTTACCTGGGCACAGCCGGAGGCACTTGTTTTATATGTACCTTAAAACATTGCTTTACGTCTTTCTGCTCAGTATGTTCAATTTCGCCATATTTTCACCAATGCAACCATCGTTGAGATTGCCAGGATGATTTAATGAACTAAAATTTATATTATTTTGGCCGATCATGTTTTTGTAAGCTTATATTCCACAAGTGAAACACGTCTCCGGTTGTCAATCGATAGAACATCTTTATTTTAGGAGCAAGAAAGTTAAAATCGCATGTCTTTGTATTCTTGATAATAGCTCTCATGTAAAAGACGCATTTAAAGAAGAATATAACTTTCAGATGGTTCCAAAATATTCTAAAACTCCAAAGGAGAAACATCCATATCATGACGATTTATTCTTATACGTCCTCTTCAATCTGTCTCCTTGTTCAATTTCTGTAATTTCATCTTGACAGGGCCATTTTCCTGTGATGACAATTTTAATGTTTTAGTCTGAAAGAACGAATCCATACTCATGATCATTGATGTTTATTTTGTTTGACGTATATTTTCAAAAGACTATATTTCTTGAAGGCGTACTCTGGTTCTTGGCAGAGCAATTGTAGAGAAATTCACGTGCTGCAGGGCCATGTAAAATCTATGTCTTTGACACAGACGAGGTCGGGATGTATTTGTCGCGAAGCATTGACAAAAAAAATCAAGCACCATACACCAAATCAGGGTCCTAAAAAGAGTAAAAAATCGAAGTGTGCCATTCGAAAGACGGCAAATTGTTCTTCAGGATATTCACGCTCGGTGATTTCGACGATGGTGCATTGACAGAGGTAAAGGAATTAAGACCTTGAACAGTTTTAACATCTCCAATCCATGCCAACTAATTTACCTGTGCAATGAGGTTCATTCATTAGATGGGCGTACCAGCCCCTCGAGTCTCAATTATGTGCATTTTAGTATGTATGGCTGGCATTCCAGACCAAGTGTGTTGTCAAAACAGGAGCTTTCTACATCTGCGTTATAACTTTTGTCATTATGTGGTGGGATTCGGTCATAATCCCGTGACCATTGCCACATGAGAGTTCCAAATCAACTACTATACGAAATTATGATATATGTTTTATTATCTTTGAGATAGATTGAGTCGCTCGGCTGATTATGATCCCATTCTAATCTTGAAATCACAACACACACTCTGCTTGAATAGGAATAGTGAAATTCTCACACACCCTTGAGTTTCCAACACCATCACACGTTCTCTTTATCGTGCTTTACTGCAGGTTATCTGTCTAAGCTTGTCCATTACATTGATGTGGTATTAAACCAAGTAATTGCTGCTGAACACGTCCTTGAATACACTTAAACAAACTCTATGTAGAGCTTATGGTTGCTTTGCGTGCTGCCTGGTTTCAACAGTTGCAGGAGCTATCTAAATTGTTTTATATAATGAGCAAGTTTTTTGTGAATACTAATATAAAATTTCTATACATATATTGTCACTTCATGTTAGAATAGTTAACTGCGTACATTTTCGTAAAAGTGTTTCCACGTTTAAAATTATGGATTTGTAGATTATTTCCATCTTTGGCAGTAAATATATATATATATATATATATATATATATATATATATATATATACATATATATATATATATATATATATATATATATATATGTATGTATGTATGTATATATATGTGTGTGTGTGTGTGTGTGTGTGTGTGTGTGTGTGCTGAACTAAAGGTCCAAAAACAAACTGAAATTATGCAGTGACTTCATGGACTTATCGGACCTCAAAATTCTTACATCAGTCTAAATTTTGTGGCCACCAGGTTACAGACCACAGTTGTGATTGGCTGGTTGCGCATCCCAACGGAGATAGTCTGTAATTGTGAAAATACTGTATTTTCAGCATGTTGTAGCTTCTGTTTAAATAAAGTTAGCTAAGTCAGGTTTGCTGCATTGCAGAGTTGCTTCATTGGTGGTCATATAGGTGCACTGTCTTCCACGCCAGGTGGGAACTTTATGGTGGGGAAGGACAATGATGTGACCCTGGCAAGAGTACAGTTCATACGCCTGTATAAAGCTGACATCCAGGTGTTGTTTCGTATTTCAATTTTCACAAATTAACGAGCTGGGAATTGCATGACAAAAATCGGTCCATACTTTTCTGACATTTTTATCTGTTAAATGCCGTTCACGGAATTTTAAAATGCCAAAATGCTGATTTTTTAGACTGAAAAATGCTAATACGAAAAATAGAAGGATTTATAACTGTGGTCTGTGGCCACTAGGAGGCAGTCTATAATGATACCAGTTTTACAAGATTGTCCAACAGTGGTAGTGCATGCCATGCTCTGAAATGTTCATCTAGTCTGTTTAAATTTCACGATCAAAGTGGTTTCCACGTTTAGTTTCTTATAACGGCATTGTCCACTGTACCAATTCTGTGATTATTTTGGAATTTGCACTGCATTATTACAACTTTGGAGAAGAATGTCTTCTCATAAGTTATTCCAAATCCAGTGCAAACTCACAAATCCCCAGAAACCTTTCTCTGTGTCTCATGCTAACGTATACGGTAACGCGGCATCAAAAGGGATGGTAAACTGGATGCACGTCAATGACAAAAGCTGACATTGAGACGTTAGATGTTATTACACTCTTTGCAACTTGGCTCGATACAAGCTTCCCTGGAACATTTCCAATCTCTGTTGCCTGGTGACCGTGAATCAGGAAGCAGGGCAGGAGTACCAGTCTATATTCAAAACTATCATTCTTTAGCTGACATGTAGAATTGGAAGCGACAAACATGGAATGTACTTGGATTAAAATCATTCTACAAATAGAACTGTTCTTCAAGACCTATATTATCGACCTCCCGGACACTCTAGAGCAGAAAGAAACGTATTCAACGAATATCGCAAGGCGAGTGTGCCGAAGGTAGTGGGTTCGAATCCCATACAGGTCGACATAAATTTATCGTATTTTTCACTTTCTATTGCTATGGACAGCAATAAAACTAAGTACTCATCTTCTTATTCTTACTTGTGAGTTCAACGACCGATACCTAACCTGAGACCCTACCGTGACTGCTACCTTTTAAATCTAGCTCTGCCTTTGGATAGGATAGCATAAGAAGCATTCTCTAAAACACTGATTTGGAGTTTCTCATTTTCTCCCGAAGCTTTTCAACTGCATCCTCAACACTCGCATTTCCTACTTCCTTGGTGAATACTCAATGTCTGTGCTGCACTTCAGAAAAATAAAGAAGCCCAACGAAAATTATCGACCCGTCTCTTTATTTTGCAATGTCTCAAAAACCTTCCAGCGCTTTTTGGTCATAGGTCATTTATCTGTACATCATAAAGAAACCCTTTTATGCCGACAAAAAACCCGGGCTTTAAAGCAAACGACTCCAATATCAATCTGCTCGTCCGTATCCTTCATGGAAATTGTAGTGGGCTTGAACTGAGTAGAGAACTCAGAACTCAGAACTCAGAAACATTTTATTCGACACACAGTAGTCACAATAAATTTTAGTACATATAATTAACAGTTTAATATGTCAGGATGACTCCTACTAAGGAAACCAAGTTTCCGCTATCGTAGAAGCCACCTGAGAGACAAGAGTTACTGCTTAGAAATCCCACATTTAGAGTATATAACATTATTATTGTGATAACATGTGATGAAATTATAAATTACAGACATAGCAGTTTGGTATATTGCATACATCAGAATATGAATTTGCATAAAATATTTTGACGTACCTTGAAAAAACAGAAAAGGAATGAGAACTTAATTTGTCAGTAATGCAGGGTGGAAGATTTTGGAGTAAACCTGGTAAATAAAATCTTATAGAATTTTTAGATCTAGCTCGTGCTGGTATGGGAAGGGGTTATTATTTCGACCACGAGTGAAATGTGTATGAGATGCTGGAGATGCGGAAAACATATTTTTAAAATAGTCAGGTAAATCATTTTTAGTGTATCTAAAGTAAAATTTCAATGCTTTCAAATGTAACAAGAGTTCAACTTTAAGAATGTTAAGTTTTTTTTAAAAGTGGATCCGTATGGGCAATAAATCTGGCCTGGCATATGAGACGAATGACTCTTTTTTGAAGTGAAAATATTCTGGTACATGAATATCCCCCAAGCGAGGAGAGAGTAGTTTAAATGTGGCAAAAAGAGTGAGTCATACATAATTAGAATGGTGTCTAAGGGGATAAAGTTTTTTTTTATTCTTTTGAAAATTCCTACTACTTTAGATAATTTATTGCCAATTTTACTCATATGCGAGGACCAATTTTTCATGAATTCTCAAACCTAAAAAATCAAATTCTGCAGTCCTTGAAATGGGAATATCATTTATTTTTAGATCCAAGATAAAATTTAGTTTCTTGTGAGGAAAGTGAAATATCATATACTTTGTTTTTGAAATATTCAAAGAGAGTTTATTTGCTGCTAATCAATCGTAGACTTTGTTTAATTCACAATTTATAAGAGTAGATGTGTTTTCAGATTCTGCATTTGAAAATTGGGCAGGGTCGAAATTGAAAGAGCAGAGGGACTTTACAAGAGTAGTGCCATCAGCATACAGAATTGAATCAAACAAAAATGATGCAAGATGCATATCATTAGTGTAAATAATAAAGAGCAGCGGGCCAAGTATCGACCCTTGAGGGACACCAGTAGTTATAGTTAACTCACAAGAAATAACCTCATCATATTGAACAAATTGAGATCTATTGGTAAGATAGTTTTCAAACCATTCACAAAAAGGTTAAATGTACATCATTACAAAATCAGCCATGAGAAGCATGTGTGGTGTTCCACAACATGTCTGAGGCTTTCGATAGATTGTACCGTGAGTGTGTCTTTTTCAAACTGAAACAACTTATTGCGAAACTGATTTGAAGTTAATTGTCAAACGACTCACAGCGGAGGATAAGCTGCAGTCAGACATCTTCATGCATATGGTAACCGCTTGAATCTAGAGGGCAACAAGGCTCCAAAATCAACCTCATGTTGCTTCAATGTAAACGACTTACAGACTATGTACCCTGCTATATCATATTACATGTATTTGCTAACGACACCAGGATCCTGGAAATTGTCTTTAATCCTACTATATTGGCTTACAGAGTTAATATTTATCTCGAAAGGATCTACATCTGCGGCACACTCTGGCATGTCACATTCAATGCAATTAAATCTATAATTATCTATTCTCTTTTCCCTAAATAAACAAGCGGCATAATTTGCCGCTGTTTCTGGGAAATAGAGCCATACCTGAAGAAAAAGAACACATACAGTACGGAAACACACTTGCAGAAAATCCAGCATGACACGCCCGTATTGTTGACAGTGGAATCTCCCAATTAAGGCCACCTAAGGGACTGAAAAATGTGGTCTTAATATGGGAGTGGTATTAATGGGGATACAATTAAACTAAGGATAAACATAAACGGGTCTTGTACATTGATAGTCTTAATATATAAATGGTCTCTTAATGGGGTGGTCTTAATTGGAGATTCTACTGTGTATCATAAATAAGTATAGTCAGTGTTTGGTCCTGCTGCGAAGACTTAAAATATACACTATTATCAAGGCTGAATAGGGCTATACACGCACAACAATGATCCGTCCTATGCTTCAATATAGCTGCGTTCTCTTTGACAACTGCAGCAACGGCATGTCTTCATCTGTTGAGGTTATTTAGCACGAAGCCGCCCGTATTTGTACTAGTGCACCGAGACATATCTCCTTTCTTCCTTTATCCGAACCACGCTGGCAGCAAATATCAATATATATATATGTTTTTTTATCTATGACATTGTCAACAAGTTGACTCCCAAATGCCTATACAACTTAGTACCTCGTAACGTTGGGATATCCCTGGTGTTCATTTGTGTAATCGCATTAATATCAGACACGTAAAATTCAAATCTGAGCGACCCGGGAAACTCCTTCTTCCACCCTGTAATCACTTTTGGCACAACTTACCGCTTGGCATTAAGCAATCATTACCAACATCACTTTCTACATTCAAATCCAAATTAAAATTGAGTCTGCTATCTGTGGATATCAGCATGAATTTGCAAAGTGATATGTGAACGGCCTGGTCGTCCGAACATTGGTATCACGTGCACTCTGTATGAGAGCAACATTACGTTCTACCCTTCCCCACCCCACCTCATTTTACACAGTCTGTCGCAAAGCATGTTACCTTGGAATGGCGTGTAATCGTGGTACAGAAATGATGTCGCAGTGCATGAACTTTACTGAAAACCTGTGTGCTGCATATCATCCAGACTGTATTTTTCATAATGTGTATTATTTATTGTGAAAATTGCATTTAAAAGTGTTCTAATTTGTACAATATAAAAACGACGCCGTAATTATAAGTTTCACAATTTGTTACATTGCTGTCACCTTAATAACTTACAACTTCCTTGTGTTAATATTGAGAACGTCTAACATGATCAAACTAATGCATATAAACATTAAAAACAGTACGTCAGTATAAAAAGATTCGTGACATATGAAGCTGGTGTTTTCATAATATGCACACATTACTTCAAATGGAATAAACTGTTCATGCTCTCAGACATACGAGAACTGAAATAGAACAGTACGCCAGTATAAAAAAAAATATGTGACATATGAAGCTGGTGTTTTCACAATATGCACACACTACTACAGTGGAATAAACTGTTCATGCTCTCAGACATACGAGAACTAAAATAGGAGATTGAATTTTCGTCTGTTGGAAAGTGTTCATGTCCTTTTTCCTATCAACCTTTTTTTCTGGTCATTTTAGTGGCATTAAATTGGGCATACATACATAAGGGTCGCAAAGCTCGTGATTTTTCTGTATACTATACGTGGTACATTTTAAATAGCTCGACGCTGTAAAATCCTACAAATTGTGGGTAATAGTATTGGTAGTTATGAGGAGCAAAATTCTAGTTTTACTTAAGTATGTTTTAAACAAATGAGATTGTGTATTTTATACTTACATGGGGCTTCTGTGATTTGATCACTTCACTTGCGCGGACCTGTCTTGGCCACAACAGACATTCACTGCGACTTCACTGATATATATGTTTTTTTTTCAGTTAATGGCGTTGACTTGTACTCCTCTCGGAAAGGTTGTGAAGGACACCGGACTTCAGCATGTGTATGTGTCTTCTGCATGCAGTCTAATTCAACTGGCAATATGTACATGAATTATGGACGCTGTAAGAGATTTTATCGATCTACGGTTATACTTGTAAAGGTTTACCTTGCCGTATAAGGTAAACATTGTAATAACCAACCTTTTATAATATATGATATAATTCGGCTATCCTAATGTCACAGGCTGACATTCACTTGTTTTTAGTGTCGCGTTTTGATGAGAGCAGATCACATTGCCAAAGAAGCAGTTTGGAGACAAAAGTAAATTGCCGTTCAAATGTGATTATGATAAGAGGTGCAATTTACCCTGGTTCAAAACCAATTAGATACCACTAACATAGGTACCGCGTCTATTTCGCAAGACAACTGAGAGTAAAACGTTTCAAAATACTTGCCAAACATTTAATTTATCCTTTCCGGTTCACTTTTTGCCTGATCACACTATACGGGCCGGCGAAAAGAACTTCTTTGCAGGAATTAGATATGAAAGTTACTAGAAAGGTTGTCAGAACAAACTATAGTTATCTTCACGTGTAGGAAATAGCCAAAACGAATGAAAATTTACACCCCACCCCCACCCCGATACAGGTGCTCTCCTACATTTAGGGAAACTCACAGCATATTTTTTATCATGTCTAAACCCATAAATTTATGTGAGAACCGATGTCCCAAGAGCTATGTGCAGATCCCAATTCACAATATAAACCCTCATTCGAATGTAACGGTCACATTCATCATAATCATGATATCTGGTGGATTAAAACTATTTTAAAAATGAATTTCAACTGTATTTCTGAGCTGGAAACAATATTTGGTAAAGGCATATAATTGTACGTATATGTCTCCTCACTAATTGAAGCTCATGATACTTTAAAGATAAAAAGCATATTTTTGTGCTTCGAGCCCTGCTATGCAGGATGTACATCATGCGTAGAAAATACTGACGCTAAGGCCGTCAGGTGGAGGCTTGCTATTAATTCTACGAATGAGTGCAAGCAACAACAAAAAAAAAAAAAGAAAAGAAAAGAAAAAAAAACACACACACACACACAAAATGAAAAAAAAAAAGAAAAAAAAAAATTCTAGCTGGCACTAATCCGCTGATCGTTGGGCTGCTAAGACAGCAAGTGATGACATACAGCATGCTGCAAAACAAATAACAAGCGTTCCAATCTGTACAACAATTGTACTTTGGACAGATTTTTGGCTTTCATGGCAAAATAGTTTGACACTTCAATGCACACAGATCTTCATTAGACGCGGAAATGATGTACACATGCATATAAATGTGCTGGTTTTTTATATTAAAAAAGATATGAAAGAATTGAACAGTCCACAATATGAGAGCAAACGCAATCATGCAGAACAAAAGAACAATGTTTACACACGCTGTTAAAAAATCAATCGATACATGGTGTGATTGCAGTGAATTATTTAGCACTTCTCTCGCAACATATGTGCAATGCAAGTGTTTTAAATCTAATGACACCTTATTGAAAACTAAATCAAGCAGTAGGTATCATTAGAGTGAAAAAAGAGAAAATGACAAAGCACTTATTGATTTGCACTTATACGGACAAAATGCCCATTTCAGATTATCAGCAAGCCATAAATTAAGGACATTATTACATAATATGTATTCTGGTAAGAATATACACTGTTGATCAGAAAGTGGAACAACAGTTTCAGTGCCCGATATCTCTTGTCGTTAGGCCTAAGTTGTTCCAGGTTATTAAAAAGGCACTCTGTCATCTCATTTTGATGTTGTTAATCACGAGCTTTTGCTACTCAAAGTTGCATTTATATCTAATATCAATATTGGTATATGTAGCTGATCAAACTAGTGTATCTTTCTTTTTGGTTTCTATATTATCGCCGAGTCCCAGTGCACATTTATATTGGGGAGTGCCCTCACTGTCCTTTGCTGTCAAAGTAGTGGTTTAGCCATGATGATATTACCACGTGCAAATTTTACATGCAGGCCTAAAGGGGCTTTGGCATCTGATACCTCTAGATTAATATTAACACATATAAACAGCGTTTGGAAAATGGTATTTCATTGATCTCCTTTCTGCCATAATAGCATTGGTTTGTTTTATTGATTCTGTTTGCCTGTCCCATTAAATTATAGCTAGAATATATTTGTCCAATCCCTAACGGCCTGATGTAAAAAAGCCAGCACATTTGGCGTTATGATCTCAGTGTTGGTGAATATGATGTCAACATCTGTCCTTCAAAGAATTCAACACAGAACTATATGAGAAATTGGTTTCTTTCTTGAGGCAGTTGTTATGTTTTGCTTATGGCTGCTTTGAATGTAATTATGCCCTACTCACGCTTATGTGACGTTAACAAATTTAACGAAAACGTTTTTCTTTTTTCTTTTTGTTTTTCAAAGAAAGCATTATTTATATACTCCTATGTTAACGGAATACAACCCAGCAAAACAGCAAAGAAAACTTATGGCCCAGTTTCTTCATAATTTATTGTCATTTCTTTAAATTACATTTCTCACAAGGATTATTAAATATCTTTGATGCAAAGTGTGTATTGAAATCTTAACCGATATATATATATATACATACATACACACACACACACACACACATATATATATATATATATATATATATATATATATATATATATATATATATATATATATATATATATATATATATGTGTGTGTGTGTGTGTGTACATATATATATTATCACGATACTATTTTCTATTTATGTAAAATTTTACTCTTTCTATCAATTATCACTCTACAAAGTATTTACAACTTCTGTAAGCTATCCAGTCCAGATTTTAGAATCTACAGTATACAGTGCAACCCACACGCAGGTTCACCCCCCAGTGCTAGCATTATTTTTAAGCATGCTCAAACGTGCTGGCATAAAATCTGGCCATTGAGAGAAAAAAATCGTGTCGCCAAATACTCATGCTCAAGAACCAAATATGCCAGAAGCATCTGGCGACTCGCCATTAGCACAATGCTTTTGGTGACATGCATAATGTGTTTGGCCAATGGTGGATCACAAAGTGCGCATAGCGCATGGTGCGATTGACGATGAGCAAAATGCGTTTGGCTATAAGCATAATGCGCCTAGCCGTTCGCCATGTGTGTTTTGTCCGTAAAATGCCAGTGGGACAGGTTTGCACATTGTCGCCTGGCTCTACTAGCATGGGCGCACGTGCTAGCGTTGGCCTTTTGGCATGCAAGCACACATTTTAAAAATGCCAGCATAATGGAAACTTATGTGGGAGCTGTATTGTATATTAATAACAAGAGAGAAACTAGAGTATAGTACAACCTGTATTTCATGTTACGAAACAAAGCAGAATTGAGAAGTCTATATTATGATCTGGATGTCATGTCACGAAACAAAGCAGAATTGAGAGTATATATTATGACCTGTATTTCATGTGACGAAACAAAGCAGCATTTCCGAATAAATATTATGACCTGCATTTCGTGTTACAAAACAATGCAGAATCTAAATTATATATCATGACCTGAACTTTATATTACGGAACATGCAAGAATCTATAGAATAAAGTATGACCAACATTTCATGTTACAAAACAATGCAGAAACTTGATGGCTCAAACGGGACTCTGCAAATTTTACTGTAAATTATCCCGGAATTTGACTTAGTTGTTCACGAACTGGAACCACATGTTTGTTTTTTCACCAAATTTGAAAAAAAAAAAGAAATAAAAAGATGATGATTGCAGAAGGCTAAAGCACTTAGCAGTTGTCCAAAGCTGTAGTCTTGGCATCCATACCATGCATTAAATCCCGTGGGTTACTTATGCCCCATAGGCTCCAAGCTTCATTTCCTATATGTAGTCAAGAGCTGTTTTCGGTTGGCATGCTATGCGAAGTTTATGAAAGGAAGGAGCTCACACTGTCTTTCTGTTGTTTTTGAGCGTCCAGAGTCATGGCACATAGAAGCTTCATGGACTGACCGATTTCTGCAGATAAACACTTGTAAACATGAAAAAAGTGGGGTTTTTTTTGCCATCTCATATGATCTTCATGCTGCTCTCCCATGTGATGTTATCTTTATTGACATGCATCCTCACATGTACAGTTGTGTGTGCTTTGCACGAGTTTTACCTGTCTCATGTCCATGTGATCCTTGCGATTTATAATCAATATTGCTGATTGGCCATGTTTTGTGTTGATTTTATTGTTTCTTCAGTGAGCTAACCTTGCGGGTTATTCGGGAGAAGTACATGCAACATGCAGGAGTGAAGACCTTGGACAGTGAAACAAAAGGTCACCTGAAGGCAACTGTTGTAACATTGGTCCCACAATACACACAGAGGATACAGGTAATGTTAGGCCAACATTCAAAAGATCTATGTGTGTTGGTAGCCCTACAACAGTTGAATGGTTTTTCAACTCCTTGTATGGGTGATTATATATATGTATTTATATATCTGTGCCAACAAAGACATTCTCTCTCTCTCTCTCTCTCTCTCTCTCTCTCTCTCTCTCTCTCTCTCTCTCTCTCTCTCCCTCTCTCTATGGATGTACTTAATGAATGAATGAATGAATGAATGAATGAATGAACTTTATTTCGCTGTACCTCATATATACATACAGCAGATGTGTTTTGCTGTAAACATGAAACAACACAGTAGAAAGCAAACAACACCATACATGCAATTCAATTCAAAACAGTATACAGCTCATGTAATATTCATATTAATATTCACGAACACCCCCCCCAAAAAAAAAGAAGGTGGTGCATGAATATTAACGCCGTCCATCAATTTTCATACAAGCAGCCAATAACGAACTCGTAATGTATGTTGTTTAAATATCTTGACTTTTCATAAAAAAACAGGAATTTTTCTTCTTCTATTAAAATCCTTCTTCTCTTATTAAAATCTGCACAAATTTCAGTTGTTGAATAAAATAATTTTGGCGTGTATAGGTAAATTCTGAACAGGCTAAAATATAATGACATCGTTTCCAATAACTGGGCATACATTACAAAATCGTTGAACGCTGATCGTTTGTGTCTTCCAATTTCAATAGGGAGATTGTGGGCGCTAATTCCCAATCGGGGGAAGGCTTTTCGCACTTTTTCGTCTCTGATAATTAACAAGTATCTATCAATTTCAAAAGACTCCTTAAATTTAGCATATGTTCTCAACTTCTTATCAGGCAACAATTGTAGTTTCATTTCACTTTTCCACTGTAATATAAATTTTTCTTCAAGTAAGTTCGTAATCATATTTGTAGGGAAGTGAACAAAATCAGTGCCACAGTTGTTCCAAATATATCACTGCACCCAATTGTGTTTTAGGCATCTTTTTACACTGGAGAGCCATTGAGATCTACCTGTGGCCATTAGTTCACAATTGCACCGGTAGGCGTCGTACAAAAGTGTATCGATTTAAATTTACAATGCGATGCCAGTTTTTACAAACACGATTCAAAATGATAAGAGAATTATAGGGGTACCGACCGGTTTCACTTAACACTGCAATGTTGCATGCTTTTTTTGTATAAGATAACTGTTCTCCATTGTACAATTATCTTTGTTTACTTGACCCTTTCACGCCAAAGTAAATTATTCCAATTTTAAATATCTCGTAAATATGCATTCAATTTAATACCATCATGCCTATATAAAAAAACAAAAAAACAAAAAAAAAACAAACAAAAAAACAAAAAAAACAAAAAAAAAAAAAAACAAAAAAAAAAAAAACAAAAAAAAACAACAAAAAAAACCAACTATTATATGACTATGATATATTTTTGATACAAATGTTTTGTTCAGATGTTAATGCAATAATCGCGTTATTATACGGACCGGTGTCACTCATTTCTCACAGAATATTGAAATCAACTTCTGAATTTTTACTACAAATTTTAATACATATTCAAAATAATACCAGTGCAAATACATGTGATGCAGGGTGTTACAATGGATTTTATATACATTCTAGAGCCAGTCCCAATCAGTGGTATATGCTGGATGACAAAACGCGAATGAACGCATCATCTACACGCTGGCACTGTCGTTTTAGGCTTTGCTGACTTGTCAGTAGAGTTTATGGAGTCCGTTTTCGTCAGTGGTCCGTCCGTTACATTTGGACTTCCTCCGTTACCTTGAGTTTAGGTACTCACTGCGTGTGGTGTGCTGAAAATATATTTGTCCGGGTATGGTGCCCAGTATGTATATAAATTTGCGTCCGTTTGGGTGATATAAATATATAATTCAAAGTCAATGTGATACTATAGCCGATAGCGATAGAGAAAGCATTAGCAGTAGGGACGCAGAGAATAAGCTGGATCTCAGTTTTAGCTTTTCCTTTGCCGAAGAGGACCTCACTAAGTATGAGGGGGAAGATGTAGGGTCAGGAAAGGAGAAGGACAGAGAAATTTAGCCTACTGGAAGGAGCCACGGGCTACGACAAAGTCGGTCAAGTTTGCCGATGCAACTCGTTGTGAGTCTGCGCCAAGCTCTAGACCATGCTTGCCGAAGCTGCCACGGAAGATCACCAAAACTGGCCGCTTAGGAAGTTGAGACTGGTATTTGCAAAGGATGCTTTTCAATAATCATTGTGTGAAAATTCTGGTTGAAGTTTACTGGAGGCAATTTGCAAAATAGAAGAAAGTAAAGCACTGTGCGGCAAAAAAGGGTAGACGTCACTGAACTAAGACAATTGCACACAAGACAGCAAACCACCGATAGAATAAAGAGCCTGCCTTCTTGTTATAGGCTATAATCCGGCAGTACTCAGAGACCAGTCATACACACACACACACACACACACACACACACACACATATATATATATATATATATATATATATATATATATATATATATATATATATATATATATATATATATATATATATGCATCGCACATTAACTTTTGAAAAGCATCCCTTACCAGTCTGAACTTCCCAAGCGTCAGCTTTGGTCATCTTCTGTGGCACCGCAGTTGTGGCATGATCAGTGTGGGCACAGAGTCGATCAGTCCCAGTTGCACCGGCAAAGACCGGCTTTGTCGTAGCCCGTGGCTCTTCCAACATCGGTTCACCATGGTCCGCAATGGTCAACAACCCCCAGTAGAAGTTGGAAAGACATCTCCATCTATTAAAGTGTTGAAGATATACAAGGTTAAAAATTTCGAATACTGCTAATTAGCATAATTCAAATTGCTACAACTTTTGTTTTAAATCCATTTACAGCGCAATGGTCAATAACCTCCAAGTACAAATTGAAATGACATCTCTCTCTATAATAGTTTTGAAGATATTCAAGATTTAAAGTTTCAAATGCTGCTCATTACCATAATTTAAATTGCAACAACTTTCGTTTTAAATTCCTTAGATGCGCAATGGTCAATAACCCTCTAGTAGAAGTTGGAATGCCATTTCTATCTATTATATTATTGAAGCTATTCAAGATTTAAACTTTTAAATATCCTTAATTTGCATAATTTTAAACATCTTTATTCCTTTGCATAAAAAGGCGAAACTCCTTGTACAGAGGTATCATGCCAAGTTTGGAGTTTCTATGTAAAATAGTCTCAAAGAAAAGAGTCGGACAAAGTCACTGGTAAAGAAGAAAGAAAGAAAGGATGAAAGAAAGAAAGAAAGAAAGAAAGAAAGAAAGAAAGAAAGAAAGAAAGAAAGAAAGAAAGAAAGAAAGAAAGAATTTTAGGAAAAAAAGAGAAAAGTGTGTGTTGACACACACACTTTAAATAAACATCCCGGCTTGCAACGGGCTAGACTAAGCTGGGGGGGGGGGGGGGTGGTGAAGATGAACGGATAACGGACGACAACTGGCCACCCCATCAGATCAGCTGAGCTAAAAAAATCTATTTCATTTTGTTCATTTACCATTAAGTACTGTTTTAATTTTGTCATAATTTATTTATAAGACTTTAAGCATTGACATGCATTTCAGTTTAGTAATTGTTCTTTTTAGTTGTTACGTTTTGTTTCCTTTGTTTATGTGTTGTTTTGTTTTTCTTCCTTTTTTCTTTTTCTCTTGGCTTTTAAACTTTCAGGTAGTTAACTTATCATTTTTTGGCTTCATAGGAGGAACGTTAAGACTTTAAAGTTAACCCCCTCTCGTAGTATTAGTTTGTTTGATGTGTTGAGGAGAGGAAGGTCTACTTCGCGTTAAATGTTTTCCCTTTCGGTTTGTGCATGGCCACCTGGGAGACTGTTATTCTTAATTTTTGCACCTGCATTCTTGAGTTTCTGTAGATTTGTCCTTTATTTGCGTTTTTTTTCTTCTTAGTACTAAAAGTTATTTTCGTTTGTTTTGGTTTAAAAGTAATTTTTTCTTTGAGTTAACCCAGTCTCAGTATATTTTTGCTTCTATATTGAAATTGTGCATTTGAAGCCAAACGTTCTAGACTTAATGTAAGCCAGGAAACACCTTTTCTCTTCCAGATCTGTCTGTCTATGGAACAGCCTTCCTGGACACGTAGAGTCGTAGCCGATGCTCCAAATGTCAATGCCTTCAAAGCAATATGTGACGCTTTTTATAATGGCTTTTGAATTACTGTAGAGTCTTACGGAAGTGTCTTTTGAATGGCCTATTAGGGTATTATTTCAAGGAGGTTACACATATGATCTCACCAGTTTTGATAGAAATTTTAAGGTAATCTCTAAAGTTCATAATATTTGCCAATTGGGTCTTATGGTTTATATGTTGTAACCATGATGTGTGCTTACAATGTACAAATTTTATCATACTAATGAAATGAATTATGAATTATTTGCAGCACTTTCGTAGGTCTAGGCCCACACGTAAGTAGGGAATTGAAGGGTTAGAATCATGTTCCTTTCTGCCACCAGGATTTTTTCAGTGCACTCTTTTACCCTATCTGAACTTTTCGTCCTTTTGTCTCTTCAATAAATTTTCTTTTACAATCATCTTTTTATTATAAATTTCACTTATATGGCTATAAACTTTTCTCAAAGAAGAAAGTCGCTTTGATGAGACGGTTCATTGGGTGGGGGTGGGAGCGGGTGGGTCATCCTTGCTGAATAATTTCCCTCTCAACCTCATGCGCCATCAGGTGGCTGCGCACACAAGTATAGGCTGGGATGATTTTTCGTTGACAGCGTAAGTAGCAATGGCTTCACAGGACGCGCGAATTGTGCGAAAGTTAGAATTGTTTGTTCGTCAAGTTTTCGAAGAAACGGATGATCTGAGGTGAGTTAAGCAATGGAAAGCAAACACACACCAAATATCTGGACATGAAAATACAGTAGACCAAGTGTGTCAAAAGAAATAGTCGTAAAACGCACAGACAGAAAATGTGCTGTTCGCAGAGCAGACTATGCTCTGGTCCGACTGTGGGCTATGGCGGGAAGTATAATTTATTCTTAGTCGGATTCACCGTCGCAGTGCAGGTACTTGCCGGCTTAACTACTGTTTACTGATCTCAATGGAGGCACGTGTGTGCAGTTCTGACGAAACCGATGTTGTTCCTGTTGGATTTTCCACCCTTGCAGTTACATTGCTCTGCCAATCAAAAGGCCTGAAGGCTGAACAACTGACCGTCAACCACACAGCCAGGTGACAACACCGCACGCAGAGACCAGAGAGGGCGCTGGCCCTTTCCACTGCATGACCATTTGTTCGTAGGCTCATTGGTCCGAAGGTGCATTGGTCCGCAAGTCTATATATTTTCGTCGTATAATCTAGGGCTAGGTCTATATGAAACTGGCTCCACAGAAAAAATGAAAAATAAAAGTACGTGTTCCCTGATTTGATTAAATCATAGCTAAAAGTATGTGTTCCCAGATCATACTCATCCGAGTCAGCTCAGGGCAGTGCTGGTAACACAATGTGCCAAAGTGAAACACTGCCACTGGGATGTTATTCAAACTGACCACATTAATTTATCAGGTATTTAAGAGTTTTCATTACATACCATTATGTGCATAATTTTCCTCAAATGCCCACTGACCCTGTGAGCTGAAAGACATTGTGTAATTTAGTAAAAGGTATTTTTCTTCAGAAATGCCTGATATTAAGTAGGGCAAGCTTTTTTCGTTTAATCTGAATTTTGCTTAAAAATTTGATTCTTGCTATCATAAAATCATTTATGAATATATATCCAAAAATCCATTTTGAATATCCAAAATCAATGTTGCATTTCCAAAAAATCATTGTGGAGATAGCAAACCCTTTTTTATTTTAAATAATTAATTTTTTAGTTGAATAACGATAGTTGAGCTCAATAGATAAGATTGAGGTCAATAATTCATTTTCATTTCCATAAATTTATAAATTTTATTTTAATTTAAAAATGATGTATAGAGCTCCAATATGAAATGTATGATGTCCAAATGCAGTTATTGATCTCCATAAACAATTTTTTTGAGCTCCACATTTGTTGATCTCCATAAATCATTTTCTTCAGCTCCATAAACGGATTTTTGAGCTGCATGAACCATTTATGGAGCTAAAAAATTCTAGGTCTTTGACTTTGTATTATGCAGATCAGAATGAAATATGGAGTTCAATAAATGATTTATGGTGATAAAATATTGTACACAATTCTGCCATATTCATTACGGAGATCAATAAATATGGCCGAATTATGTGGAATTCTTTATCTGCATAATTCATTTTCTTATCTACATAATTGCATTATCGATCTCCATAGTTTTTTGAGCTCTAAAAATATTTTTTAATGCCCTTTAATCATTTTTGAGCTCCATAATTCATTTTGAGACCAATGCTTGTTTTTATATACTTCTTGCTTAAATGTTTAAGGGCTTGCCATATTTTTGGATATAAAAAAAAATGACATGAACAGTGCTCACATCAAAAAGAGGAATTCTTGATATCCAAAAAAGAATTATTCATATAAAAAACCCATTTATGATTTTTGAATAACCATAAATGAATTACTGATACAAAAACAATTTTTTATTCAAAATGAATCTTCATATAAAGAAAATCATAAAATGTTTTTAATGTAAAAATTCTATTTTGTACATCAAAAATAATTTCTGCATGTCTGGGTATGAAAAAAATTTTGATATCATTTATAAGAGAATTTTTAATCATAGTATTCAGTAGATGGGTAGAATTCTTCAGATCACACAAAATGAATTCTATATTTCTGTGGGGCACCCTATCACTATTTATAGATAAATTCCATTTTCATGATGTCAATAATTTACTTGCTGATATCAAGAAATCACTAAGTGATTGGTATCAATAATTATTTATTTATACAAAGCATTATTTTCTGATACCAATAATTAATTAGTTGATATTGATGGGGTACTGTTGTACTATTTACTTGATATTTCTGGATATCAGGAAATCATTTATTGATATCAATAAATCAAAGGCATACTTTTTACTGTGATTCTGCGGGTAGATTTGGCAACCTGTTTAATGTGATTCTGCGGTTAGATTTGGCAATCAAATGTCAATATGAATTTGGTGTGAATTTGGTCAAAATGGAAGGGTTGCATTATATTGCCTTTGGATGTGATTCATGTAGCTATTTGAGTAATGGATGCTATTTTGACAAGGTAATGGACACTATATTGATATCAGTAATTTGATTTATTGATATAAAAATCATCCCGTTTCTTGATTTCAACAAATCTAATTAATGATACAAAAATGAATTCTGGACATTAATAATGAGAATTATTGATAATCAAGAATTTATATTATTGATATCAAGAATTAAAATTATTGATATCAATAATATCCTTCACTAACTGATATGATAAATTCGATTTTTTGACAGCAAGAATAATTTTCCAGTATAAATTTGAATTATTGATACAGCAGTAAATGATTTCTTAACAATAATAAATTGAATTATTGGTATCAAAATGAATTCTTTATATAAATAATTTGAATTATGATATCAATAAAAAAGTTGATATAAAAATAAATCGAGGTATTTATACTAATAAATATATTTATCATATATCAATAGATAAAACACAATTCTTGATATCTTAATGCGAATTATTGATAGCAAGAATTTCATTATGTTTGAAATTCGAATTATTGATATCAACAAATTGATTTATTAGCAAGAAATAATTTATTGATATCAGTAATTATTAAGTGAGATGAAAAGAAAGTGGATGAAAATTTGGATATAGTCTAAATCATTTTAGTCCGATGGATTATTACAGCCTCAGAATTGACATAGTAAGAAATCATTGAATTTTATCAAACTGAGTTCTGCAACCTTCCCCATCACCCCGATGACAGTGCTGCTTCAGTGTAGAATTTTCTGACTTGCACGTGCAACAGCACATACAAGGTTCCAATATTTAAATATTCATTCAGTCTGAAAGTGTCATCGGAGTCGATTGATTAAATCCAGTTACAATGTAATTTGTTCAGCTGTAACAATAACTAGATATCAATATTAAAGGGTCAGATATTAACAAAATACGTCATTTCATGGTTCAAAATAATTGACAAAACACCTTAATATTATCACCTCCTTCCAAAAATACTTTTTACCTTCTTAAAGACAAGATCAACATCTTTATAATTGATATAACAATTTCGTGTCAAATTCTGTGTCATTCATCATTTTCCTGGCATGTCACATTTCGTGTCAAATTCTGTGTAATGCATCTAATTCCATGTCACTGCGTGTCATTTTCCTGTCAAATTCCGTGTCTTGTGTCATTTCGCGTCAGTTTATGTAATACTGTTCATCATGAATAGGAATGTGTGACATGGTTTTAGGTTACAAGTGAGGCATAGTTTAGGTGGATGGGCATCATTTAGGCATGTTTGACATTGTTTAGGCTCAGTGAGGCATTTTATGCATGCGTGACAATGACATCCGTTAGGTAAGTTTATGTGTATATTATCATGATTATAAGAATTTTGAGGCTGCTGGTAAAGAGTATGTCACAAAACAGTCAATATGCATAAAAACTGCCACAAACTACATTTTTGGAAAGCTAACAAACTACTGATTCTTTTTCTCCCATTTTGTGTTTGTTGTCCTATGTTTATACAGCAATCGTACCAAGTGCCAACCTCTTTTTCAAAGAGCCTTGAGGAAAGTCTGATTCAACTTTTTTTGTTTTCTAATGTAAAGATGAACTACTGTATTCATTCCAATAGACCATGTCAGAAATTTCACCACCAGATGGCTCTGGGGTACTATACACCCTAGCTTGACTGAGTGCCCACTAGCTAAGCATGGCAGAGTATGGGAGGTGGACAGTCTTTGAGTAGAAACAGGAACTAATCAAGAGAGGAGCACCAATTAAAGACAAAAAGTGTGATTTAGTAGAAAGGTAAGTACTTGCTGATCAGTTTCATATATTATCTTACAGGAATTTATCCCAAGATTACAAGTTTAGTCACTTGACTCCAATGGGTTGAACCAGCAGTTTACATCACTGGTCATATATTGATGTGTGTGTGTTGTCTCTTGGCCACACACAATTCTGTGACAAGTCAAATTATGAGACTGTGATTAAAAGTATAATTAATGTTCCATAAAGAGAGACTTTCATAGCCATACATACATTATTTTGAATGTGGAATACCCTGGTCAAAGTGCACATAAGCCACCAGTAGCCTGACCTGAGCCAAGCCTCTGGGGCCCAGCCAGTAGCTTGTATATTGGGTCACTCCAGGGGATAAGCAAGGTGTTAATGCTGCTGTTGTCTAGTTCCTCTGGGGAGTGTGCTTTATTGGTGTGCTGTGTATACATATATATATATATACACACATTTATATGTACTATGGTAATGTTCCCCCATGCAGTGGCATGGCATTAGCTATGTTGGTTTTGTACCCTTTGACTATTTTGTATCTCTCATTTTACATACTTCAGTATTTACTTTACTTTCTGCATGGTGTATTTTATCTGTCTTTATCATCTCGGTGTAGTCATTTCAATGTACTTTTATTTCTCCGTTCGCGGAGGTTCAATAAAAATAAAAAAATAATAATAATAACAAGACACTTGTTGGTAATGTGTTTGTCCAGAATTACAATGAGGTAAAAACACTGCATACTCAAAGGCAAAGATGAAAAACTAAACAAGAAAAGGAAAAGTAACTTTATGTCCCCTCCAGTTTGAAAGTTTACCTTTTTCCTTACATTTGAACAGCTTGGCTGCCCTTCATTACCTCATACAGTTCAGTTGACAGGACACATATTTAGTCTTGCACTTTTTTCAGACTTGACGCATATGACGGAAATAACAATTTTCATTCTGAACCTATACTCCGTCTGAAAAAAGAAACACCCCTTCCTCAATGGCCCGACCAAGGATTCAAAACCATAACTGAAAGCACACAAAACATACCGCCAATGCGCATGTCCCATCCCAAAGTTACTTTTCCTTTTCTTGTTCAGTTTTTCATCTTTGCCTTTGAGTATGCAGTGTTTTTACCTCATTGTTATTCTGGACAAACACATTACCAACAAGTGTCTTGTATACACAGCACACCCATAAAGCACTCTCCCCAGAGGAACTAGACAACAGCAGCATTAACACCTTGCTAATCCCCTGGAGTGACCCAATATACAAGCTACTGGCTGGGCCCCAGAGGCTTGGCTCAGGTCAGGCTACTGGTGGCTTATGTGCACTTTGACCAGGGTATTCCACATTCAAAATAATGTATGTATGGCTATGAAAGTCTCTCTTTATGGAACATTAATTATACTTTCAATCACAGTCTCATAATTTGACTTGTCACAGAATTGTGTGTGGCCAAGAGACAACACACACACATCAATATATGACCAGTGATGTAAACTGCTGGTTCAACCCATTGGAGTCAAGTGACTAAACTTGTAATCTTGGGATAAATTCCTGTAAGATAATATATGAAACTGATCAGCAAGTACTTACCTTCTACTAAATCACACTTTTTGCCTTTAGTTGGTGCTCCTCTCTTGATTAGTTCCTGTTTCAACTCAAAGACTGTCCACCTCCCATACTCTGCCATGCTTAGCTAGTGGGCACTCTGTCAGGCTAGGGTGTATAGTACCCCAGAGCCATCTGGTGGTGAAACTCATTTCTGACATGGTCTATTGGCACACTGTGTGCTTGAAAAAATAATTTACATCAAAATCCCGCCCAGAAAAATCAATCATAAGCACACCTCCACCCCACCCCCCTCATTTTTCCCATGGCAAGTCTTCCAAAGAGTTGGAACAGTCATCATATTCACGTCAGCAAAATCGCCAGTAAAACTATCAATATAAATTTTGTAGACTCCCCAAAACACCAGACAATGATAACATACATATCAAACTTTATTTCTGTCAATAGAGAACAAAAAAATTGGTAAACAGAGGTGACATTCAGCCAACTAAATGACTGGGTCTGCCTCCCAGGTGAGCAAGCCAGCATGGCTACCTAAACAGGAAGTGGCGTCTGAGCATGTGCAATATGACAAGAAGTGCTCAGCAAAGAGGGAGTTCTTGTTTTCAAAGTACACACGGAGATGCAGATAAGGTGGAGAGCATTGAAAAAA
Organism: Hermodice carunculata; assembly: GCA_964020975.1. NCBI lineage: Eukaryota > Metazoa > Annelida > Polychaeta > Eunicida > Amphinomidae > Hermodice > Hermodice carunculata. The sequence continues at coordinate 64,174,643 of OZ026620.1, read as the reverse complement.
CACAACAAACAAACCATCATGCTTTTTGTGATAAAGAATTGTACTTGATTGGAAAACTATTGATTTTATAGCTAGTCATGTATGGTGATAAAAGAGTTACATTGAAAACCACACCAGTTTCACAGTAAGTAACTTGGGATCATTCAGTAAAAGTGGGGGTGTGCCGTTATTGGGATATGTGCACTAATTGGAATCAATACGGTAATTAGATTTTGGTGTCACCAAGACCTAATTTGAGCAAATAGCAGCTTTAATAATTACATAGTGGACCCTTCAGTCAGCGCTTTGCAGTGAAGTTACAGTTGTGATAAGAAAGGGGTTCCCTCTCAAATGCAACAAATCCGCGTTTGACAAGCACAATTATCCGCATATATTCGCAAAAGCTGATGGGGGGGGGGGGGAGACCCTAGACCCTTTGTCGCATTTAGAGCATGACTGGAGCACTGAGTTCCAGTTAAATTTATTAGCACACAAAAAGGTATATATGTTATGGAACCAAGCACAAAATAGCATGATTATAGCATATTTTTACGTACTGGTACATGTTTTAGAGCATTTTAATATGCTTTATTTTTGTGTGTTTTCCTGATAGGCTTATTAAAATATGATTGACAAAATGTTGCGGTAATTTTACATCAATGTCTTACTGGCAATATTGCCACATAAAAATATCTAATTAAACAGATGGCTAATGTACCTTGTACAATGCATATTTTGCACTTTATTGGTTGAAAATTGGCAAAACAATGTAAAAACAGTGGTAAAATTACACTTGTTTGTGCCATCACAGGACTGGATCACTTGTGATGAATACTGCACGTTTGGTATCAATTATAATTGGCAAAGTTCAGAACTTGGTCTATGTCAGTAAAGCGCTTTCTGGTTGGCAAAGTGTGACCGCAATGCGGTTGATGTATGCCAATACATCCGTCTCAAACGTTAGAAATGACGATCATTTCTATTGGTGGATGGTGATGTGGTCAGGTCACTGTGATGAACGCGCTTTTCTTCAAGCTCGCATAAACGAGTTTTTGTCTGTCCCATTCCTGCACCAAAAGTTCCGATGTGTACAAAGTAGCAAACATAATTGAGCGTGATGAACAGCATGGAAAAATGCAATGGTGAACACAATTATTTGTCGAAAAATTGATGATTCCTAGCGCCCGTGAAGGGAACACACTTCTAATCACAACTGTCTCTCTAGTTTTGGTTTTATTTTTTCTGCATAAATATTGCGCTGTATGTCTATTTTGGCACTAATAAGCTTCTTTCCAGCCCCTTCCTGATAAGTTGGATGCCCCACTTTAGTTGCTAGCACACGCAAGTTAAAGGAAGGCACTCCTTACGTTGTATTATACATCATTGGAAAGGATTTTTCATCAGGATTTCATATCTGATGTTTATTTTATTAATTTTCACAAATTTCCGATGTTTATTGCCAAATATTAAAACCCCCACATTACCAGCAGTTCACCATTACGCGAAGCCAGTCGAGATGTCGGACCAATTAGAAGCAACTATACAACTGGCCAATCGTAGCCATCGGTTGATAACAAAGCCAAGCGCACCATGATCATTGTTCAACACAAAGCCACTTCAAATTATGAAAATTGTTTCCGAGGTCGTTATCGACGTAAAGAATATGCATATGTTATGTGTTTCAATCAAATCAATTATTATTTATCAATGTATTTACTCCGTTCATGATAATCGGTCGTAAATCGTGACTGTGTAACGTGAGCGATAATATGAGCTCCGGGAGTTATCAAACGATCGGAATTCGTCACGCAGCTTGAAGTGCGCTGAACACAACTTCGTGCTTTTGTATGCTGCCAATACTTCTTCTGGGATTTTCATAATAGCATTCCATTTATCTGCTAATGATGTGTCTTTTGGCCAAGAATGAAAATATCTTTCTGGATATTCGGTGGCTGTGCCACCGCACGAAACACACCTTGGCATTTTCGTCTGTTCGCAGTCAATGAAAAACTTGGAACTCTCTACTGCACGGAGGTGTAGAAGGCTGCAGAATACCGCTGTTTCCAAATTTGGCTATAAATATGTCCAAGATCGCGCGAGGAAAGACGTGACATATCGTGACTCGTAAACGTTGCTTTTTTCTCGCTAAAACGAGTTATTAAAAACAGTTTTAAACAACTGCTGCATATACATTGACATATATTATTAGTTTTCGTTACATTTCCGACAACTTGAATTTGAAACTAGGAGTTTATTCTCATGAAGTAAAAAAAACTAGGTGCAGAAGTAGGACTCCCGTGATCCGCGAAATCGCCTTTGATCTTCCATAGGTTTGCCGCTTCCGGTAATTTGACAGGTAAAGCTGATTTCAGCAACATTAAAATGCAGATTTTAGAAATATGGAATAAAATATAACTAAACCATTTTACATGTGGTAAGTGCCTGACATGAAGTTCCCAAAACACTTAAAATACAACGTAATGAGTGCCCTCCTTTAACATTCTGATTTGATGATCAAGTGACGGATGTGGCTACTTCCAATGCAACAGACCGTCTTTGTGGACCTGCTGCAACCGATACCCAACTGTGCTCCACCACTTTTTCGGAGATTTATGGAGGTGTTTGTGCATTCCTGAGGCTTGCTTCCTTATGCAAATAGGACTAAGCTCTTCACCTGTCCTTGCAGACTTTTTGGCTCTGCTCAGCCTTCTGCACCTTTGATTATAGCTTTAAAGTGATCCATTGAGGTTTTGGTTGCAGAATCAAAATTGTTCGGGCAGCCCAGGAACTCACAGTTGCTGGGCTGACCTAACGATATTGATTCTGCTACCAAAACTGAAAGGGGTCCCTTTAAAACTTATTCTGAAATGTTGCTGCATAAAAGTCCTTCAATATTCCCCACAATCCTTACAAAACCACGAAATTCCACAAAATCCTCGAAATGTCGTCCATGTTTCACCGCTCATTCAGCTGTTCTGAAAATTCAGCATACCCCCACATGTTTTGCAGAGCCATCTTGTGGTTATGCATGCAAATTAACCAGTCGGCCTAAATTTGGTTGATTTAAACAAGCTTTATTACTGATTTTTATGTGTCTTTTGTTTAATCATCGCTAAATACCATATATGTTAAAAGAGTATAATCCCCCCCCCCCCCCAAAGTTAAGTCAGTGAAAACAAAAAGTACAAATTAATTGCTCAATATCCTGCATCAACAGTGGTGATTAGGGATGGGTGTGTATGTGTAACAATTAGATCTGCAGCATGTTTTAGACCATTTGAGTCATAGCAACTCAAACTGGTAAAACTTGGTCAGGTGACCTGAATCCTGCAATGTCAAAGGTCACTCACTGTCATGCATCCTCAATCCTTTTAGAATTAGACTCTTAATTTTTCTTTTCAGATGGCTTACTTTGGAGTGTGCACATGCAGGGTTTCAGTAGCAGTGCACAACAGTTTCCTCAGCCAGACTGAGCTTCCTTTTTAGACGTTTCTGTTTTCTTTCTTTCTCTCTTCTTTTACATGCTTCATCATATTTCCTGTCTTGTGTTCACTTCAGCTTTTGCTTTTGACAGTATTCTTTGGGGCATTGTTTTTCTGTTTCTATTTTTCCTATTATTACCCCTTTTTCTCTCTTTAAGTTTGTTCTTTATAGTTTTTTGGTGTTATATTTATTTTTTCTCCTGGGTTTCAGTTTGAGCCCTCATAGTGAACCTTCTGAGAGGCAACTTTACAATCAAAGGGTTCTTTCTGATTGATTTGACAATAGTGTAGATAGTATGAGTGTACTTAGCCATTGTAGCCTCAAAAGTACAAAAAGCATCCCTCGGAACCATTTGTACAGGGCTAGTGCTGGTGGGTAAGCACTATAATGTCTTAAGGTGAGTTACTGCAGGATTGTCTAGCAGCTTCATGAATCATGATATTACCAGACTCATTCTACCTGAAAAAAGGCAGATATAAAGGAAACCATTCATAAGCTTTCCAATTGGCTGAAAGTTTGTGTAACCAATGAGAGAGCAGCTGGGATACCGGTGTGTGTCTGGTTAAAACTATGGCCTGAAAAACCAGTTTGATGGGTACAGATTTGAGATTATATTTTGCTCATCACATTTCATCAATCCTACCTAAATTCACATAAAAGCCCTGAGAGGTGGCATGTCTGTACAATCCTTACCATCCTCCTCCCCCCCCCCCCCCCCCACACACACACATACAATCTCTATGTCTGCTGTATTGCTAAATGTTATCTGAAGAACAAATGTGTATTTTAGGTCATACCAACAAGAAAGAAGTAAAAAGTACCCAGGTAAAGTGCTTGTGTAATTGAAGCTCCTTGCTTAACATTTATAAGCAAAACTTCACATATTTAGCTAATTCATCATTTACCACGTTCATATATATTCTTTATTATGTGGGTTGTCTTTGCTGAATATTTAGCTTAGACAAGGAGCCGCTACTGAGAGAGACATGTACAGGTAATAGGCTCTGAAACATGTTGAGTAGTTACCCGCATAAAACCCTTTAATTTATTTGGGCTGATACAGCCTATGTCAAAATTTTACAGAGGAATCTGTGCAGTATGGACAGTAGTAATTCCATATGTGTATAGGTTAGACATGGACGGGTTAGCTTATGGAGAGTAAAAGAGTTCAGACTGCAGAATAGGGTAATGACTACTAGGAAGTGGTTCTGGGCAAAAAGACACAAATACAAACATGCTTAACCTGCATGGCCATTTCTTTAAGAAGAAAACTTGTTTAGATTGTGATAGTCTGATAGTGCCCTCTGCAGGCAAGTGCACAAACTATTATATAAATAGAATTCAAGAGAGGTCGATATTGTATGTACACTGTATTTAGCTGAATATACAACCCAATACACAACATTCTTATGGGCTAGAAGTGTGTACATGTGTTCCTGTTAGCCACTGGTGAAAGTAAAATTCAATTCATTGAATAGTTTTGCACCCAAAGTTACCAAGTTTATAGGACAATTTTAACTAGATATACAACCATTTACCTCAAGAAATTTGTTCTTGGAACAGTGGTTTTTTAAATTTATGTTTATATAAGTGCAAAATACAGTGGAAACTAATGGAAATGCACATACCTAGCCTGCCTGCATGCCTACAGAGCCCTGTAATGCGATTTTTTAGCTCAGCTGACTTGTCAGTCAGCTGAGCTTATAATAGGATGGTCCTTTGTCCGTCTTCCTTCCATCGTCAGTCTGTCTATCCCTCCATAGAACATAGATGAAAGAACAGAGAATGATAATGTATATGACATTATCAACAAAAGAAGGAAAAAGAAGAACAAACATAAGAGTAAACACAGAACACATAAAGAATCTCTTACAGCTCAATATGTATTCATTGTACTCCAAGAAACTGCTATTAAAGAAACTACATACTACATCAATAAAACTTTACCACAAATGAATAAAAAAGATCTCAGGCAATTGAGCCAGTTGCTTCTGGATCATGAAGTAACAAATGACAGCAAGTTAAGGGATAGGATTGTTAGTTTAGTACAAGACATGATACAACATAAATTGAAGCTGAAGAAAGAACAAACGTGGAAAAGTAAGAATAAAAAGAAACACATGAATCCTGTGATTATACACTATGAAAATCCAGCTATTGAGTACATAAATTTACAAAGTATTCTTAGACTTCAGGAAGTTGAAAATTCAGTCAGCAGCTATATTGAGGAGGATGTCACAGTTGCTGATAAATACACTTGTAGTATTGGTAATGAGGTCTTCAACTACAGTCGAATAATGGATGAAGTGGACTTGGACAGCTGGAATATGAATAGTCAAACTTGTGAATGTGACACTACTTTCAAGAAGTAAATGGATAAAGACCACAAACATATAATCCCAACGACAAGAAAGGAGGTGAAGAGAGAACTCAGCTGTTTCATTAAGAAACATAGTAATAAGAAAAGAATCTGTAACAAGGCATTTGATGATTGGAAAGTTAAAAAAAATGAAAAAAGTGGATGAAAGAATTAAATACCTGAAAAAAGGACCTCTTCAAAAGTGAAGACAGATTAAACAAGTGCTGCAGGATTCACATTGTAGTCAGGAATTGCAAGACTTGCATGACAAGTTTGTCATTACACCTGTTGACAAAGCTAGTAATAACATTGCACTAACTTGTAAACCATACTACATTAATACAATACTGAGTGAATTAAATAGTGAAAGTTATCAACAGGCAGGAACCTCTGATACTACTATCAAGGACCAAGTGAATAAAAACAAGGAGTTGAAATGCATTGTCTCAAATGAAGACAAGAAATTACCAATTATATATGCACTTGTCAAAATGCATAAAAACCCTGCTAAGGACAAGTTAGACACCAAAAACCTTTGCATGGCCCATTTTGAGATTTTAATGGTTTTTACAAGATGAATGTCCTTTCTATTAGTTGTCAAAATTTCAAGCTTTTAACTCATGTAGAAATATGAGAAAAATGTCCAAAAACACACAGGCATGTGGACATCTGAACATCCATGTGTCATTCGTTTGGTTTTCAGCAGCCAAACAGAACAGTGCCACCCGTCAATCATACGTAATAGTCTGTCACGTGGCTACAGGAAGCAACGGCCCATGGCAAAAGGAGAGTGGTATCACAGAGGTACTGCGAAATCAGGTGGCATGCCGAAAGTATGTTTGTGAGCAAGGAAAAGATGCAAACATGCTAACATATCATAGCCTTAGTGGTTTACTTTGTAGTTATCTTGTTTGTTTTGCGGTCTAATGAAGGGAGACTTTAAATGTTCAGGAGGAGCGGGAATCATCAAACGATGTCCCTTCAAAGGCCGTGCTGTGATGCATTACTCCTCTACACTAAAGACAGGCGTGGGAAAAAAAACAAACAAATAACCCCCCCCCCCAAAAAAAAATGGAACTTTAAACAACAATACCCACATACACAATAATATTTTATCGAAACCCAGGGATGAGGCAATAAAAGTACAAATAAACACATCGAAATAAGCATAAACGTGAACAGAAGACAAAACACACAAAATAGCAATACAAAACTCAGGTTTGAAAGAAAAATGAAACTGTTTGAGAATATAACTGCAAAATAATGACAAGCTAAATGAGTAAAGTGTACAGACAAGTCTAACAAGCTACCTACATAAAGTATACAGATAGGAGTAAATACAATAAAAGGCTATCCCTAAAACGGGATGAAGAGGTAGGGGGCAGAAGACTAAACCTGCCATCCGTCCACTGACCACGAGCGGCCATTGGCACTGAAGCAAGGCAACACAATTTTTGTTGCCAGGCTAGAGGGCACAGGGCCCAAAGGGCTGCCTCCATGATGTCACGCTTTGAAACCAGATTGTCGCTTTTGCCGTGTGACAGATCTCGGGATAATGTTTTCCATACTTCAGAGGCTGTTTTATTCATGTGATTGGCCAAAAATTGATTGACAACCTCACCAAATGTTAAGGGACTATGTTTACTAAGTTTTGTACAAATATCAGCTCAACCTGAGCAAACGGTATTGTTTCAGAGGCATATGTCCAAAGCTAGAATCAGATATAATATTAGTGACCTAGACCTATTTTTGTGAGGTCACCATGCCTGTAAAATTGAAATGTGATTTTGTAATGGCAGGGTGTAGCTTGGACTTCAATGGCAATGTCGCCCCACAACACCAGGCAAGCCTATGGGCCTCTTGTATTACATAATCTGGGTGTCCTTGATCTTCTGTCCCAAGGTCACTGAGGACATAAAGTTAAGGACTCACTCATTGTTGTCTTGGCACATGCAACGATATTCATCACAGGAGTTGCACAAATAAGCTGTGACTACCTGTGGAGCAAAGTGCCATCTGGTGGACAAGTTTTACATTAAATGTACATGTTTTATATGTTCAGAAGCCACTTGAGGACTCACAGCTTTGAAATGAACAGGTGCAATATAGCCATGATGCCAGCAGAGCATCAGGCCCATAGGCCTCTTGTTTTCAATTTTTTTCATCAATTTTTGTGAGTTTTTCGTTACTTATGACACAGTCGCCAGAACCGTTTCTCAGATTGAAATTTGTGGATATGTTCCTTGTTAAAGGGTCAAGCAAAGATGTTCACTAGGTAGCACTGCTGTGGATTCCTGATTTTTAAGGATTTTTTTGTTTTTTGTTCAATTCAGGTACTTATCAGTAAATGCACCTTTTCTATTGCTTACTATGCAAGTCGATGGGCATTCTAATGGTAATTCACATTTTGGACTTCTCTGAAGAAAGTATCATTCAGATTCACTTCAAACTTGGTGGCAATGTACCCAGGGTGGTTATCTAGTAAGTATGTACAAATGATCACGGTCCAGTGATTTTTGGATTTTTTATGATTTTTTTCAAAAACCTTTGAAAAGTTTAAATAGGAAAGTTTAACATGGGAATTTCTTGCAATGGTTTTAACTTAAATAATTTTGGCCAGATTTGCGCCAAACTTGGTAGGGATGTACCTTTTATAAGTGTCTATCTATTTTGTGCAAATGGTGACACTCCAGTGATGTTTTGACCTTGACCTCATTCCCAAGATCACAGGACATTGAAATATGCAGCTATCAATATGCTCACCTGGTTGAAAAAAAAACATAAACATAACAAATTATTACAATGTTGACTTCTGCAAAATGCGGCAGTCAATATTTGAAATGATATCATAAAAACACCAAGGTTTAACACTCCCAGAAAGAATTTTTAACTTTGTGATTTTCTATTTTTATTCTTTCCTTGGACTTTGAAATTTTGCTTTAAAAAATATTTAAAAAGAGAGTAGACCAGTTTAATTTTATTTTTATTTCGACCACCGCACCGCAAAAGCAGCCAAAAAAATCTCTTAACCAAGCAATAAAAAATAAAAGGCCTGATGAATACCCAGAAATATACAAGAATATATATGGAGATAGAACTATGAAATTAAAACTCCAGAATATGCCAAATAACACTGTTTTACTCTTCACATTTCAAAATTTTCTTAGGAAACATGCCCCAGGACCCCCTAGTCATGTCCTCACTTTGATAGATCTACAAGCCGCTACCAAAAGCCTGGCAGGGGCACCACACAAGAGACCTGGTAGTCCTGCAGGACTACTTCCAGTAAAAGTTCATTTCAGACCCTGCTTGATGGAAATGTAGTTTGTGAGAGGAATAAACAAAGTTGTTCACTGGGTGATATTATGTGTCGGCCTATATTAAAGAACAGTTGTTTTATTTAAGTGCATGTACCTTGGCATCTTACTTGAAAGAATTGGTACTGTATCATTTCAGAAAAATAAAACTTGGTGTGTAAATAAGGTCAATAAGTGTGTCAAAGTTTAACTTTACATTTTGTTTTTCTTACTTCAACTGTCATGTGTATGACACTTTTTTTTCTCTGTTTACAAATATTTAACACGTCGTGCTTTTTGAACTTGGATACCAATCAGAAACATACATGTATATGTTTAGTGTTACCATGCAGATTTCTATGATCACACCTTTTTTTCACAGAATTTTATCATTTTGAAAAGTCACACATAATTTTACAAATCCATGCTTTTATAAAAAGTCATAACTGGATGCAGCCCAGGGCTATAGGTCTATAGGTTCAATTAAGCATAGCAGTAAAAATATTCAATATGTCAGAATATAGACTGGAACAAGTCTAAAACAAAATGGACAATGTCAAACGCCGATTATCATTAATTTTAGGGGTGATTAACATGATTAAACATTAAATTTTAGTAACAGTGCTACGCTAAAATATGTTAGTCTTTTCACCAAATTTGAAAAGAAAAGAAGGCTGAAGCACTTAGCAGTTGTTCAAAGCTGGAGTCTTGCAACCCATACCATGCATTAAATCCGGTGGGTAACTTATGTCCGATAGGCTCCAAGTGTTGCTTCATTTCCTATAGTCAAGAACTGTATTTGGTTTGCATGCTACCTGAAGTTTATGAAAGGAAGGAGCTCACACTGTCTTTCTGTTGTGGTTGAGTGGAGTCATGGCACATAGAAGCTTCATGGAGTGACCCATTTCTGCAGATAAACACTTGTAAACATGAAAAACCCTCACAGTTTTTTTTTGCCATCTCATATGATCTTCATGCTGCTCTCCCATGTGATGTTATCTTTATTGACATGCATCCTCACATGTACAGTTGTGTGTGCTTTGCACGAGTTTTACCTGCCTCATGTCCATGTGATCCTTGCGATTTATAATCAATATTGCTGATTGGCCATGTTTTGTGTTGATTTTATTGTTTCTTCAGTGAGCTAACCTTGCGGGTTATTCGGGAGAAGTACATGCAACATGTAGGAGTGAAGACCTTGGACAGTGAAACAAAAGGTCACCTGAAGGCAACTGTTGTAACATTGGTCCCACAATACACACAGAGGATACAGGTAATATTAGGCCAACATTCAAAAGATCTATGTGTGTTGGTAGCCCTACAACAGTTGAATGTTTTTTCAACTCCTTGTATGGGTGATCATATATATGTATATATATCTGTGCCAACAAAGACATTCTCTCTCTCTCTCTCTCTCTCTCTCTCTCTCTCTCTCTCTCTCTCTCTCTCTCTCTCTCTCTCTCTCTCTCTCTCTCTCTCTCTCTCTCTCTCTCTCTCTCTCTCTCTCTCTCTCTCTCTCTCTCTCTCTCTCTCTCTCTCTCTCTCTCTCTCTCTCTCTCTCTCTCTCTCTCTCTCTCTCTCTCTCTCTCTCTCAGCAAATTTATCTGACATTTTCTTTAAAGACTGTTATATGCAGACACTTCAAAGTTGGCATGATTAAACTTCCAAACATAAAGTGTGGCTTTCTTATGAAGAAGGGTGACAGTTTTGAAAGTGTGCTCAGCCATTTCTTTTAAACCTTGAATACCTTCAAAACTATAATTCTAGGTAGAGGTGCCATTCCAACTTCAATTCTTAGGTTTGTACTGTGAGCACATCCAATAAACCTACAAACAAAAGTTGTAGAATATAGATTTATGCTAATTAGGGGCACTTGAAAAGTGTGAATGTTGAATATCTGCAAAAGTATTGTAGATCAATAGGTGTCATTCCAACTTGAAATCATAGGTTCGTGCTGTAGGTGCGTCCAGTGAACTGCAAACAAAGATTGTAGACTTTAGACTTCTACCTGTCAGGGGGACTTAAAAAATTTAGATGTTGAAGACCTACCTTTAAGTCTGTTATGCAGATGTGCCATTCCAACTTCACATCCTAGGTTTGTCCTTTAACAATTTTGCCCAGAGTTAAGCCTTCCAATCCCACTAAAGCTAGAATCTGTTAACAGTGTGTGGCCCTATCCATAAAGTTCAAATAATGCAAATTAGAGCAACAGTAGCAGACTTGTACATATTTGTGATGGACCAGACATACATGTACAACAGACCATGATCTGTCATCGACAGTCAATTACTTATATACATGTATATGTACATCACTAGGATTTGTTGTTTGTGGTACCATATGATGACCATTGTCATCAGTCCATGCTGTAGTGTCAACATTGACCCATAAATGAATCAAAGTTGGAATGAAAAGTGAAAAATTAGCCAGAGTTTCTCACTTGCCAAATTTATAGGATATATAGACAATGTCCAAAGCTAGAATTTGATATAATATCAGTGACCTTGAGCTATTTTTTGGAGGTCACCATGCCTGTAAAGTTGAAAGAGGTGATTTTGTAATGGCAGGGTGTAGCTTGGACATCAATGGCAATGTCAGCACATCACCAGGCCCATGGGCCTCTTGTATTCCAATCTGAGTGACCTTGATCTTCGGTCCCAGGTTCATTGAGGACATAAAGTTAAGGACTCACTCATTGTTGTCTTCGCAGATGCAACAGTATCTATCTTAGGAATAGCTTTGGTCCAAATTAGCAAGTACTGTGAGCTACCGCTGCAATGCAGGGATTGCACCCCTGCTTTCTACTTGGCAACTGGCCTTTCTCCATTGCTGGGTAGGTCACTCGATCCTTGACCATCTCACACGGTTCTGCCATCGGTTTGTTGTGCGTTTATTGTTTTTCTGCAATCGTCCAGTTGTTATATGGAAATTACATGGGCACTGGATGTTCTGGTGTCGGGCCTTTACCCCCGACAAAATGTTTTGAACAAATTCTGTCAAATTTGTCTGGTGGTTCATAATGTTTTGGTCTTTTCACCACATTCAACCACTCCTGCCATTTCTGTTTCTTTGGAGGAAAATTGTGGAAAGCTACCCCTTGCATCCAGGGGTATTTATCCAATTTACCAATTTTTCTTGTGTCTGGCTTACAGTCAGGAACTTTGCAGTTGCAGACTGTCATTGTAGCTTGTAAATACTTCCGTAGTACGTTGGAAAATTACGATCAACTTTGGGATGTCATTTCCCTGTACTTTAATTATGCCGCAATGTGGCTGCTATATATATTGAAACGACCTAACCTTCTGCAAGGTGTACCGGGAAATGACCCTGTCACGTTAGCGGCTACCCACGGTACTAACTAATTTGGACCTTAGGTATTGCACAAATAAGCTATGATTACATGTGGAACGAAGTGCCATCTGGTGGACATTTTATTTGCTGAATGTACATAAGCTTTTTAAGAAGCCACTTGAGGACTCGCAGCTTAAATGAAGAGGTGCAATATAGCCACAGTGCCAGCTTAGCATTAGGCCCATGGGCGTCAGTTTTTCAACTTGACATGAATACATGTACGTGTATTTTATGGCGAAGTTCACTGCCGAGAGTATCCATACCAAGAGTCACAGGTGTGACATTCCTGTTTGCAGGTAGTTCTGGGTCAACAATACTGAACCCTTCCATTGCCAAGATCCTGCATTTCTCATCACCAATAAACTTAGCCACAATGTCACTGATTACTTCATTGTCTTCCACACACAATCAACTTTTTGTTTCAAGTTTTGCTCCACCTTTTATTAGTAACACGGTCCGCATTGCCCGTTACACACTGGCAGCCATGCATGGAGATGAAGAGAAGACACATGTGCGATATAGAATCGCATGCGCATCGAGCATTTCAACTTCAAAGTCAAAGGGGAAAAGCACCTAAAGTGTGCCAAAGCAGTGACTGCCTTTGAGCATAGTACCTTAAACCATGCTACAACAGGGGTCACATTAAGGATTTTTCAGTATGGGTCCGTTGGACCCATCTTTCTCCATTTCCAGGAAAAATAGTGCGTCCATGAACTGAATCGATGGGTCCAGTCTGAAATTGTGCAAACTGGACTTCATTTAATGTAATTTGATTAATTGATTTTATTTAGTATCATTAACATATATCACAATGATAAATAAATAAAACTTGCAGGTAACTTAAGCCTAGAAACGAACATAACATACATGTAGGGTCTGTATGCTCACATAGGTAACTCATTATTATAAAATTTAAGATTGAATAAAAAGTTACCAATATGCATCTTAAAAATTTGATACCGTAGGCGGTGTTAAGAGTCTGATCTTAAGTGCGGTCACTTTTTTCACCAAGCAACAAGGTAGGCCTACAAGCCGTGCAACACACAAGCGAGTGGACACAGCCTGTCACGGGCATGCACCCAGGCATGGTTTTCCGCTTTACATTTTTCCGGCCTTCAATCATAAATTTTTTGAATTCCTATCTTGTTCTGTCATACAGATTTGTTCCATTCAAACATTTCAATGAAATCAAAACAACCAAATTTTGTTTAAAAAAACACCAATAACCACGTGACCCATCGGAGACAGTGATGAACAACATCGTGTTACAGTTACACTGTCAGGCCAGCTAATACAAAATTTCGCTTCGTCCATGTGTAACCTTGCGATGACTAATCTGCGTATTTTCCTTGCCGTCCGTAATGAATTTTCACTCGTGCCTTTATCTGGGTCTAGATTTTTTGCGATGGAAGTCTTCTTGGTGAAAATATGATTTCAAAATTTAACATCTTAGTCCAATAATCTTTGCGTAATACGACTTGTACTTTCCCAACATTGCGGACATGAGACAAGCACATGGGGAACAATGAATTTGATTGGACAGTGAGCGGCACGTGATCAAATCCACCCAATGAGGAGCCTGGAAGTGCTCTCAGCATTTATAATGAGGTGGAGTGACGTCCATTGTGGCAAATTTATGGAGGGATACCCCAGGAATATTTTTTCTCAGCAAATAAGAGAGCATGTTACATAGAAAGACGAACATCAGAGGATTCCATCAGTATAATAAATAATCATGAGATTGATAATGGTCGATACAAAACACTGTGACCGCTTGGGGTAATTTTTGCAGTTGTATCTTTCAAAAATGCACCGCGTTTTTTTGCGTGCGTCCACAGAGATGCAAAATGACAATGTTTTATTAATTTCCAGGCGTCATTTCTTTATTTTTTGCGTCTATGACGCAGGACGCAAGCTTAATGTGACCCCTGCTACAAAAAGGTCATTCTTTGCCACACTATTTATTTTAGTGTATCTTTCCCTTGGATGGTGGTGCACAATGCTGATATCAGTGTTTATGTTTGTTCGTTTTTGTTTTTTGTGGCAATGTCTTGTATACACCATCATTATGGGAATCAGTATGACTGGCGGAAGCAAAATGAGTATGATTTTACAATTCAATAATTTTAAATTTCCAGAATTTTAGGGTCAGGGATTTCATACACCAGGTAATAAAATAATGCTGGCCTATAGCTAAGGATGTGCAAATTGTAGAGCTGTTTTCGCCTGGCAGCTCTTTGTTATTAACTTCATTTACAAGGACACACTACAGAGGGTGAACAGGTAATTAAGATCCAGTGACACAGTACAACATCAAGCAAACATTAATATGGGCCGGGTATCGGCTGACTGCAAAAATGCACAAATGTTGATGTTGGTGCAGCCATAGCTGTGTATATTCTCTACCTATTTTAACTTTAATGTAAATATCGTGTAAATTTTGAGCTGAAACCCTTATCCACAATTTAAAAAAAGGGTTTTGCTGCTGGAAGTGTACTGTTCATTTTTCATAAGAAAATAAGGTTTCATATTTTTTGTGTTTGGGCTATTTTTTGTTTTTCTACAAAAACATGTAAAATTTAGGTCCTTTAATTGAACAGTTAAAATTCAATTTCTTCACACTTACAGAGATTTCATTATTTTAATAGATTAACCTAAATGTGTACTTTCAGAAAATACATAGTTTATATGATCTCAAGTAAGAAGTGTAGTGTATACAATGACATGTTTGGAGCAAAGGCATATTTTCTGCGTAAAGTCTTGAAACTTGGATACATTGTGTTGAAAATTTCATGGAAGACCAGTCATAAAGATAAGTTGGGATCATGTGACTAGTCACCATTGTGGGTGGCTGAGCCCAGGCTATAGTTTATTCCCCATGGCAGTGGGAGAAAGTTTGACTCATTCCATACTATGGTCACAGGCCTTGGTCAGTGGTTCTGGCACTGCCCGACAAAACATGCTGCAGCTGCCCTTGCGGCAGCTGCAGCTTGACTTGCCAGGCAGTGCCAGAACCACTGACTTAAGACTATAGGCATTTTGGTACTTGAACGAAAGTTCTTTTCATGGAGAATTTAAATATGCAATTGTCGTCTTAAATATAGGTAAATATACAGAAAAAATCAGGTACTGGTATGGAATGAATTAAGGATAAGCTTGTGGCTGTAGAAGATATCAGCTTATTGATCAGTCACAGATAACAGCATTTCATGTGATAGTAAATCTATCTACAAGTTTCTGTGTGAAACATACCAGGTGTGTTTGTTGATGCAAAACATGCAAAATACAAAATGTAAGGGTTGTTGAGGAGGGATCATTTGTTGACTCCATAGGATCTCCCTGGATCGCTATTGTTTCTGATTTGCTCTCGTCAAAAGCAGTAGTGAGTTTGGGGTATGCTTAGGAGGCAAGGAAATCTGAAATATTGAAAGATTCAAGAACAAACGTTGATTTTGTTGTCATGGTTATGGCCTGTAGAGCAGTATCTCAGTCTTTCTTCCAACAAAAGGCACTGATACAAGAAGTTCAGAAAATTTTACTGAGATACTATGCAAGCAGCTCTTCCAAAATGTGGAAGTTTCAGTAAATTTGCCACACATACATGTATACATCCCTAACTAAAGAAAATTTGAGGTAAACGTAATAGGCTTACTTTTGTCAATGCTGAATGATGGTTGATATCGTAATTTCAGCAACAAAACTGCATTAGCAGCAGCATAATAAATTATGGTCCAAACATTTCTAAATACAAATGTATAAATTCATTTCATTTCTTATTCAAACTGTATTTCATGAGTTGAAATGAATGTAGACAACATTACATCACCAGCCGGTCTTGGTTAGTTGTTTACTACATGTAAGTGTTGAATGACACATAAGACTGCCCTATTAGTGGTGAATTTCTAATTGCAATATCAACATAATCAATGTGTGTGGCTGTGCATACAATTTACATGGGAGTCACAGTTCTGCTTTCATCCACTAGAGGGAGTACCAGTCTTTCCTAGCCTAAAGTTTTGCATTGTACATGTTGGTTCTTTATTGTAAAGTGAAACCTTTCTTAAAAGACCACCCATAGGGATCAGCAAATGAGTTTTTTTTCTGTGAAGGTATAAATAGAGGGAAAGGTGCTGTGCAGAGTATGTGAAAAAGGGTAGCCCTGCAAGACAAGTGATTTGTTATAAGGGTGGTCTTTCAAGAGAGGAACCATTCATAGCATATGGATTTTCCTACCTTTCATTGATTATATTATTGTATCCAGAGGTAGAGACCGGGTGTGCTGGCTGTCTTGGAGGCAGCTGTGGAGAATGCAGATGACTGGAATCTTCCCTCTGTATCACAAGGCCCTAATTATTTTAACCACTGGATTCATAGATCTTTTCCTGAAAATTTAGGCATGTCATTCAGGGCTAGAAATAGGGCTTATCCGCTTGTCCGTACTAAGTGAAACTTGTGACGGACAAGTAAAGTTGCCAATGCACTTGTCCAAAATTTACATACAGTTCAATTAGAATAAGACTCCACTTGGTTGGCGGACAAGTGAAAATTTTTCCTTATTTCTAGCACTGTCATTAAAAGAGGGCAAAATATGGAGGATGGTATTAATCTGGTTCACAATTTCATAATCATATAAATATGGAGGCCTGAGATGTCAAATGTATTCAGTGATTACAGAAGCTCCAACTCTCCCGTTTTAGCTGCTTCTTTTGAAAATGTCCCATTCTCCCGCCTAGCGTAACATTTCTCCTGCATGCCCCAAAAAATCTTAGTGAGCATTGAAGGGTATGTATTTTTTATAAACATTGCGTCTAAAGTGCACTGAACTCACCATTTTAACCATGAATATCTAATAATTTTCCAAGTGAGGGAGGCCTAGCCCCCTCCCCCCCCCCCCCCCATCATCTTGGGCACGCTGCACCCTCACATCTCCCTCTTGCCAACCATTTATGAGAGAGAATCTCCCTCTTACCAAGGTGCCTGTGTTGGAACCTCAGTGATTATGTAAAAACACAAATGCATGTATCAAGTTATTATTACATTTCATTGATTTACATAAATTTGCATAGTGAGAGGTTTTAAGCAAATTATAGAAAATGAAAATTTTGTTGTAGATGTACATTATGAGGAAAAGCAGTGCCATAATCAAATGATAAATAACTGAAACTGTATTTTAAATACCAATTCCTGTTTATAAGTGCCCAGCGCCTTTACAAAATTAAGATGCCATAGGCCTACGATTTAGTTATGTCTACAAATGATCATTTTAGGTAAATTACTGTAAAAGATATCCATAAATCAGTGTTTCCTTTTAAGCACAAATGTGTGTATATGATGTATAGGAATTGACTTGTGACCTCCAAATTGGAAGTTAAAGGGCACAAGAAACCCACTGGAAATCCTTTGAGAAAGAGGACCCAAAATGTTGATTTAATAGATTAATTGAAATTTTTCACCCATGTGACCCTATGAGAGTACTGGAGGCCCTTGATTTTGATGCCTTCCTGTGCAATGTTAAAATGTTAGACATTATGGTCTCAAATATGGCAAGCCGTTTTAACATTTAATCAGATTTATGGATATCCAAAATTGAATTTTGGATATGAAAAATTAAATTCTTGATATCAATAATTATCTGATTATTTATGGATATCCAAATATAATTTTTGACATCAAGAATGCATTTATTGATACCCATAATTTATTTTTGGATATCCATAAATCTGATTAAATGTTAAAACAGCTTGCCTTACTCAAACTTATTATTTGGACCTAGTATTTGTTCAGTACTTTTCCTTCCTTCTGAAGAAATTTTCCTGCTTACTTTGTCATTTCTCTGAAAAGTTGTACTAACAAGGACAGGTTGCTGAATATAATAGTTATATCTGCCATATTCCATGTGCATATCACATTAAAGTGTTTCCCTAATTAAACAAGGCCAGAATTTTGGCAAGAATCCGAGAATCCATTCTCTTAAAGATTCTCCTAAACCTGTCTTTCTTTAAAAAGAAAACTAATCGACAAAAATCCAAATAGATTCTTGCAAAATTTTGCAAAATTCTGGCCCTGTAAAATGATTTAAAATTTAATATACTGATGATGCAAATTAAAAATTTGATGTGTTGCAGTTGCACATGTTTGTATAGATTTTTTTATTTGTTTCAAATTGCAATCCAAGCTTCACATTCTAAATTTTGTGCAAAAGCATTTTATTTAATTAAGTGATGTGATACTGACACATCATGCCCATATTTAGGCACAAAAAATCAGCAGATTTCCTCGGCACGCTGGGTACCTTTACATTGTAATGCACTCATTCTACAATGTACTTTGGACTTTTTTCATATTTTTAGCATTTTACTGGAGTTTTAAATTTGCTATTTTTGGGGGGTTTCCTTCCTGTTAAACCAGTATTAAAGTACAATCATTTTCCCTTGCAGTTTAGACCCCTTTCTACACCACTTCAGAGTGGCGGCCCACCGCGTCCCTCTTCAGTAGCACCCCTTTGCCCCCTTTGAAATTTCTTCAGCACCCTGCCCCTATTTATTAGCTAAATTGAAAGATATATGGTATTGTACCATACTTTTGATAAATTGTTGTATTTTATAAAAAAACTCTCAAAAAACAGAGTCAGTTGTTACATTCTACCAAATGAATAATCAGAAGTAGTAATAGCACAATAAGAATTATACTATTTGTTGTTACACACCTGTAGGCTGAAGGCATAGCTGCCCTTTTTCAGTGAGTTTTAAGCTAAAAAGAGCCCTTTTCACGTATATTCTGCTGGAATAGTGCCCTTTTTAAATGATCTATGTTGCCCCTATCAAATTCTAACTGAGGGTCTGCAGTTTCTTTTTACAGGTCTGTCGCATCTGCAAAATGTACTGAGGTAAGAGTGCTAAGAAAATAAAGCAGTCAACAATAGCAGTTGAGGATGTGAATGGGCACTAGTGACTGTGTCACCTTTTTACCCCCCACGTAGTCTTTTACCTATGCAGATGTAGAAAATGTGTCCATATTATATCACTTAGTTAAACAAAATGCTTTATGATACTGCAGCTTCCTGTGCTATCCACACATGCCGGCCTATGGGATTCTCTCTGTCCCAAAACTGTACTCTGTAAACTGACAATTGATTCAACAAAATTCAAAGCAACATTCATGACTTAGGCAAAAAAAAATATAATAGTTTGTTTCCCCTAACCCAACCTACCCATCTCTTAACCCCCCTACAGACCCCCTGTTAACTAACTTCCGACAAAGAAAAATACCTACCTACCCAAAATTGTGGAACAGAGAAAACATACTATTTGTTCTTACACACCTGTAGGTATATTCAAATTGTCAGACCAAAAAAAAAAAAAAAAAAAATAAATAAATGAATAAAAAATATCGTACCTACCTACCCCAAAATATTTTGGTGCATTAGGGGAAACACGTTTTTTTTTTTTCTGTTTGCCTTATGATAACAGGCTGTGGGACATTCAGCATTGCACTTGTCATTCAGATCATGATGTGAGTAGACACGATACAGGCAAGAAGGTTGCTCAAGAAATGAACCCTTTGCCCCTCAACTTGACCAAAATCAGCAGGTAGTCTGATGTTCCTTGGAGGAATCACTAATTATAGTTAGTGATTCCTCCAAGGATGTCCTCTAGGCTTCAGTGTTTTTGCCTTGTTTCAGCTGCAATGAAATAAACTAGACCGAGACATATCTAGGTAACATACAGGTATTGCAGGTCAGTCTTAAACTCCTTTAACTTCAAAAGAAAAGAGTGAAATACTTTTTCAACAAACTACAGGAGTGATAGTATGAGGTCCATATTTTCAAGTCGGCCTGCACCCCTTGCTGGTGCAATTATTATCCTTGTATGTGAAGTATGTAATATTCTGGATCATACGAACTATACAACATTAAAATCTTGAACATGTTGAATATTGTGGTAAAAATTTGGATTTTTAACTAAAATCTTCTACAAAAAGAAAAAATTATCACATTTATATAAATCCATAAATATAACTTTTATGACTTGTAAAATAATGTTTTAATGTCATCATATATCATGATTATGCAGTTGCTCATTCAACTTGCACAAATATTGTGTAATGTTGAACATACAGAAGGTGCCAATGCTGTCCAGTACCATGTAAATAAATGACTTTAAAGTTACACCAGTCATACCTGAGTGCTTCCTGTGTCATAGACTGCCAGGTGTCATTGTGGTCATATATCACTAGCATTATGTCTATTAACCCTTTGCTGCCACTCTAAATGTACTCATATTCACCTCCAGTGACAGAAATAACAATTTTTTTTACCTGTCCTCAGACAGCTTTGGGTTGTTCTTGTTGAAGTGAATGTAAAATTTTACACATGCAATGCATCTAGAGTTGACTTATACATCAGCAATTTTACTCACTGCAGACAAGTGAAAAAGGCCTATTTTAAACATTGATGTGTATAAGTTTTTTTTTTATTTATTTTTTTTTTATTTGCATTTCAGGTAGTTAGCTGCTGTATCAGATATAGCTATTTCACGTGTTGTACCTATGTTAAAAACATTTTAGTATTTCAATTCTCACATTTCTTTTATTGTGGCTACCATCAGGAAAATTAATAAAAATTACTGTAACCATGACTGCAAGCGTGATTGTCAAAACTGCTGTACTAAATCCATGTTCAATTATCTTTTACATATATGTATATGTATATGTATATGTATATGTATATATACATATATATATATATATATATATATATATATATATATATATATATATATATATATATATATATATATATATATATATATAAACACCCTTTTACTGCATCAAATGTTTGTGTTGGTGTGACGAAATATGTCCAAAGTGCACTTGGTAAACTGCCCTGTCAGTTTTATACTGACCAGGAAAGGGTTAACAAAGTACAGGTACTTCTTATGTAATACATGATATTAACAACCGTACAATGTCCACTTTAGAGTCTTGTGAATCGTAAAGTTAAAAACACCTGGAATTTCATTTGATTTGAATAAGGTGGTAAATACCAAAATTAACATGCATGATCATGTTAAAATTGAAGAGGAACAGATGATAGGTACACACACGGAGTTTAATCCCTTTTTATTTCACAGAGCCCTTGAAGTACAGGCAATGCTAATAAATGCATGATGGACACTTCTTACAAATATACAAGATGAATGTTTTATAGTCATTTGTTAAAATTAACAGTAAGATTGCCTGTTTAGGCCACTGCATACCACATGTACCATATAAAAACTGCAGGGCTTTTCTGTGAAATTGTTCCATTCGGCACTTCCTTTGTTGCAGTTCAATATTTATGCTTTTCAGCATATTATAAAAGGGGCGTTCCTATTTCTTTACATTCGAAAGCTGAGCAAGTCGGAGACCCCTATGGTATAAGTATGTGTTGTTCAGGTACCTTTGGCCCACTTGAAGCTTTCAAATCTGCTGAATTTAGTGTTGGGATGATGCACCACGCATTTTTTAACAGGCCAAATAGTTTCAATATAAAATGTTTACTTTTCTGCAAAACTAAATGCTTAGAAGTGTGCACTTATCAGTACAAATTTAAGTGAGTTAATCTGTTTGGTAGTGAGTATAGCCATTCATACAGATGTTTAGATAAGCGTTGGCAACCAAAGTGTCAGCAGATGTGTTTTTACAGGTGACTAATTCTAGCACAGTAAGCTGATGAAAAGTTTTGAGTGACTATAAGTGATTAAAATTCTGTTCTAAATGAGGGGAGAAAATGTCAAGTAAAGTACATAGTTTAAGTAGATCTGCTTGGTTATCTTTGGATGTGAGAATCAATTTTATAAGACTTGTTAATATTGAGACAGCCTAGCTCTAAATTGGACAGACCAATCTTTGTGAAATCAACAATAACAGGTGTATATCTCAGGGAACCAATTTCTTGTTTGGCAGTATGTCAATATGTCATTTATAGATTCCACTTTGAGGTCTTCAAACCTCAAAAAATTGTCATGGTTAAACATGTTAAAAAAAGATACTTAGAAAGGTCAATAAAAAGAGAAGCATTTCACTTGGGTAAAATAAATAAAACAAATAAATGAAAAAAATAAGAAAAGTTTTTTATCAACAAAATGAATAAATGAATGAGTGAGTGAGTGAACGAACGAAAGAATGAATGAATGCATAAACAGATAAATAAATAAAATTAAAAAAATGTAACAATCAAGGTGATCAGGGCTTTTTTTTATTTGCTACCCACCCTGAGGGTTTATCATCCACACTCAGAGGAATGCTCTCTGTTCATGCTTGCAATTAAACTGAATAATTGACACCCAGCTTTTATTATGACCTGCATGCTATGACAAACAGCAATTACTTTGTGCCTAATATGTGTATTTAAAAAGGTATTTCCCTTCATTGTGAAGGCAGTGATTGCAAAAGACATGACACACAGATTATGTGTAAAGGTGAAAAGCTTGTGCAAAGTGTTATGTATGCATTTGATAGGATAATTGAATGATGTTAAAATGGACAAAAGTAAGAAACCATTTAGTTGTTAAAAACAAAAAAAAAAAAAAAAAAACCCCCAAACAGAAAAAAAACGCTCTGCAATAAAATCAGAGATGAACAAAGTTTGAATAAGAACTCCTAAGTTATGCGAGGTCCCCACGGAGAACTTCACATGCCATTTTTGGCTCTGGACATGCGTATATATTGGAACAGTTCCTATTATAAAGTGCTCAGCATGGATGAAATAAATCTAAGCCAAGCCTTTTTCTTCACCATCATCATCAGTGGTTGAAATAAACTCAGGGGATCTGTCAGACCACAGGACCAACATGTTCTGATGCTTGTCAGTCCTTCACAGTCTGGTCATTCCCGTCTGGTCAGTTCATCATCATCATCATCATCATCATCATCATCATCATCATCATCATCATCATCATCATCATCATCATCATCATCATCATCATCATCATCATCATCATCATCATCATCATCATCATCATCATCATCATCATCACGTGATAACAGTCTTGCAGACACCAGCACAAGAAAAAGGTAGACATACAGTGTACATGTACATATATAGTACTGTCCTAAAAGTAGACGATACCTTGCAATCAAAGAACTTAATGGAACATTCTAGATACTTGTTATAAAAATGAAAGTAGGATTATTGCTAAAAATGGAACAAGAAATACTTGCATATGTAAATTACTTCCTGATCTCCATGAAAAATAAAATCTGGTTGTGAAACTGATCGTATTAACCTTTTTCCTCCTTGAAAGTCTTTTGAAGATTTCTTTATAGCCAAATCCAAAAAAACACAAGCATATGGCTAATGGTCAGAGCAGTCCCTGGGTCAAAACTGTTTATTACCTTATTACTGTTAAATAGTCCAAAATATAGAAGCAGATGACATTTGACCACCGAGTGCTTTTGGCCAGTTTCAGAGGGAAGGGGTTAAATGATGTGATAAAATGGTATGAACTGGATGGGAGGCAACAAAGAAGAAGAGATGAGAACATAACATCAAGGACAAAACACAGCAAAGCATGTAAATAGAAAATTGTTGAGTTAAACATGTGAGTACAAGTGAAGTGGTTTATTTGTCTTCAAAATGTTTACTTGCGACTTAGAAAACCTGCCTTTTGTGTTCATTATCATACCTTCTATCAAAAAGCTCAGTGTGTAATTGCGACTTGGAAGACATGCCCTTTCTGTTCATTAGCATACCTGTAATTTTCTTGTCATGAAATTCGGTTGGTGTACTTTTGCACACAAGTATTTATGATCTGGTGATGTATTTTGTCTTTCCCCGCAAAATTTGCTTTGTCTTCACTTGGAATTTTTCATTGCTGTGCTGAAGACCGACTTTTCTTTCACCCACCGTGACCCACCCAGCCTGTTTTCATGCACAATTTGTTTTTTTTTTAAGAGTCCACTCCATGGGGGGACACTTTCTGTTTTCTGGTTGTCTGTCCATTCGTCCAGATGTGCTTTCTGTTTTCAGGTTGTCTGTCCATTCGTCCAGATGTGCATCCGGAAGTGCACATTCTCATTGCTGCGATATCTACAGAATGCCTCTGTATTTTGCTCAAATTTGGCAATATGTTTATCTTACCTGGCAAGATGAACTGGTTAGATTTGGTGTCACCATGACCCAATTTGAGCAAATGGCAGCCTAATTTCATGCTCATTAGGGCTCGTTACTGCAATATCTCCAGAATGCTCCAATGTATTTTGCTCAAATTTGGTAATATGGTCATTTAGCATGCCAAGATGAACAGATTAGATTTTGGTGTTACCTTGACCTAATTTGAGCATATGGCAAACCCTTCAGTCAACGCTTTGCGTTGAAGGTATGCCTAGTTTCTTGCTTTTATAATGACAGTGTATTAGAGGGAGTTTAATGTTGCTTTTGGTTTTTCTTTTGTTTGTTATTTTTCTTGTGTTGTTTTCTTCTTTTGGTTTATTTGTTTTGTTGCAACACCTCCTGTTTATTGGGCAAAATAAAATGTTATTTATTTAAGTCTGTTTTGTTTTTTGGTTTTTTGTTATTTTATTGGCAATTTATTTTAAAGGAGTTATTAAAAATATTTTTGAGAAAAAGGTAGACTGTTACTTGTCCAATCTGTAGTTGCATACAAACACATCTGTCCCGTTGGCAATGTTAGATTTAGGTTACATGATGTGAACTGATAGATCCTGTGAAAACACTCAATGAAGAGGGGACAAGGCCAAACAGAAATACCACATTCATCTTAATAAGCGTGCAGTGCACTATGAAAAAATTTCATCCACAAAAGCTGAAATAGATTCTAAGTGTAATAATAAATTCTACCGCTTGCTTGAAAACTAGGGATATTTTGGGGGGTCCTTTCTTTGAAAAAAATGGAGGGGGGGGTGCTTATTAGGGAGTGTGCGCTTATTAAGATGAATACGGTATGTGACATTCTTCACCAGTATATCTTTCAAAAAGGATGGCAGTGCATGCATTAGTGTATATATGTATACAGGTATGTTGCTTGGGCGAATATTTCTATGTGATTCTGACATTTGAGAGACAATGCACTTGTAGGTGTTACATTTGTGAGTAAATGTTAAACATTTTTAGTATAACTTTGCTATGAAATGTAACATTTCATGCAATGTGGACTGTACAAGCATGATAAATCTGTACGAAGTTGAAGAAAATGATACAACTTTAAAATGCAACAACACCAGGTTCTGATGTATGCTTGAATACTAATATAGTAATTGCCATGTTCAAAATTCAATAACAAAAATTTCGACAGGGAAAAATGTTAGAGTAAGTTGGGTTATGGGTAACAAAAAGTTATGTTTATTTTAGACTCAAACACCATATATAAACCTTCCAGCTACTTTAGCTGCATGGAATGTCTTTACAAGAGATTCATCATTTTTGTGGCTAACAGTAATTACTTTTTTTTACCAAATGAGCTGACCATTGCAGCCTTTGCCTCATCTTTACACAGAACATAACACAGCACCAGTATCAGCACAGTACGTGGTCATAAGATATAAACTGATATGGCTTCTTTGATATGTACACGTGCATAATGATATACTTAAAGACATTTAGCACATAAAATAGTGTAATTTACATATATGTACATGTATACAGTTTCATGTATATAAATACACAAGTGTATAATAGATCTGTAGATGTCTATTTGGGTTTAGATGTATATATACATGTACTATTGTGCAAAAAGTATGCAGGTAGAACTAATTTTGCATAAGGGGGGGGGTAATTGTCTTGTCTCACCCCAGGCATAAAAGGGACAGGTGCATAAAAACAGGAACCGTTATGATCCCGTTATTCTGTTACATAAGGAAACAGGATCACAATCTACGAGCAGTGTCCACTAAAGTCACATTGTGGACTTTTATGAAGGAAATAGGATGGAGTAAGGACCAGATAATGGGACAAGTCCATTGTAAAATAGCCACAAAGTTTTATAGGGATACCTAGAGAATGTAATTGTTGTTTCGTTGCCTAGTACCGTTACCTGCCCGGAGCCCTGTGCTCTTAACAGGCTTGTAATGAGGCATCAGAGCGAGCCAACTGTGCCAAGGGGCCCTTAGGCTGGGCCATCTGCCAGGTGTGGCAGATATATTGAAACGAAAATTTTGAAAAAAAAAAAAAAAATTGCCAGTATAAAATCTCTGTTGTGTTTTATTTTAAAAAGGCTGAACATTGTGTGGTTTTATTTGCAGAATTCAGTGGTCAGTGCTGGGGTAAGCTGTGGTTAGTACTCCCGGGTGTCAGGCCATGCGGTCCTTGGTGTCAATACTGTATACATACATGTACATATGAAACGTGTGTGTAGCAGAAGTGCAACATAAAGTGACGCCATTTGTGATATGTACATGTATGTATGTTTGACTGGTCGTGTGAACAGCAGTCCCTCATTTGAGAGACCACCTCCAGGGCAGACCAGTCTGAAAGTGGTCACATGGAAGAGGTGAACTTTCGGAGCTGGTATTCTGCGGTCTTGCAAGGCAGACTGTGGTCTCTCTATAAAGTCCTTTAAGTGGGGCTTTGTAGATATATATATATAGGAGAACACTGCATTTAGACCACCTCCAAATAAGGCCACTTTTAGGTGCCACCATGGTCTTAATACCAGGATTGTACTCTCTCTGTCTCCCCCACTCCCCCTCCCCCCAGTGGTCCCTCATTTTAATGTGTATGTTAGAGCAAATTCTGCCTTATAACGTGGGCACATTTGAAATACGGGACCCACCATGTTGTATCACAATCCACCATATAATGTGAGGGGCCTTATAATAAAGAGGGAGCACCATACATACATAAATACATACATGCAATAAAGTAATGTTCTTAAAATTGCCAGGGTTAACTTCCAATTATACTTTCTTTAAACTATACATACAGCAGTATTTTTATTGGATGTGGAAGCATATTTAGTTATGTTGCATAAAATGTATAAAAACTGGTAGTAGGAGATTGAGGAAATCACCCAGCAAGTGATTTCCTGTGTCTTTTGGCAGTGACTATTCAACATACAGTGTTACTGAATTTAAGATTTTTTAATTGAATTCTAATTCAAGGCCTAGGGGAAAAGGGTTAAGGCTGTTCATGCAAGTCAAAGGAAGACTTTCAAATTACATAGCAATCATGACCTGGAAAAATAGATTGACAGCAGCAGTGATTGGTGTGGTTAGTAACTGTAGTTGCAGTTTTCATCGGAGTGATCCCCTCTTCACAGACTACTCCAGTAAGGGACCACCTGCCTGGAAAGACCACCTTGTCAAGATCTTTTTGTGGTACTTTTCATGTTATTTATATCTCCAATTAGAGGCCATCTGCCCTGAGAGACCACAGTTTGGTTTTGCCTAGGACTGGCCTTTCCAGGCAGATTTCACTGTATATGCACAGTCATACATTCTCTGAAGTACAAGCAGTATTCAGCCAGATTCGACCCCCCCCCACACACACACACAAAACTAATGTAGTCTGTCACGAGAGGTGGTCTTTAGAGCAGGTACCACTGTATCTATAAGAATTGGGCTGGCTGTCATTTCAGGTGGGAAGAACTCAAAATAATGTGATTCACCTACAGCTTTCAGTCTTCACAAATTATTAATCTTCATTGCCCATGGCAAATGGATAACCTGGACTGAATTTTCAAGGTCACAGAGAAAGTCCCTTGAAGTTAGTATGATAACTGAAGAGGAGAATGAGCTACTGCTTGTTGACTTGTTTGTGATCTCAGGTGAAATCAGTATGGATAAGTTTTATTATACATGTACTTATAAGGTGACTTTTATATTGTGTGAATCTTATTTTAGAACTTTTGTACTTTGAAATTATAAGAACTTTATTCTGGTGTCATGGTAAGGCCAGGTTTCATTTTGTGTTGAATGGGTAGCTCAGTTTTCAGTGTCACAGAGTGCGTTCGTGCAGTTAGTTTTCAGATTATGCAGATGTTTCTGTCGCACAAGTTATAATGTTTAAACAGTCTGCATCGCTGTCAACTCTCGTTTTCACCAGGAATCTCCCGTTTTGGAGACTCAAAACATTCTTAAAATTACAGGGATTTTGAGGCAAAATTTACTATTTTCTTTGATTTCATGCACTTTTTACAAGAACCTCCCGGTCACACATCTTTTGGAGTTGACACCTTTGAGTCTATGAATGTAGAGTTAAATCCTATCCCCTTTAAACCGGCTGTATGATTGTCAAATGTTGTCTGCTTCATTGTTTTCAACGAATTTCAACAGTGATGGGATAAAAAAAGAAAATTGTTGCTGAGACTTCTTAAAATCCCATGACCCAGGTCAACCCCTTTCCTAAGCATAGTGCTCAACCCATGCCAAGGAAAGCTGTTGGCTCAGTCTTAATTCAAGGGGCAAAGGGTTAAAGGCCTTTGTTTGGGTTGCAGTTCAATGCACAAGTGACCTCAATGAATGTAGCTCACAAGATCAATGGGCAAGCTTTCAGGAGAAGACTCCAGCACAATGAGCTACAACTTTGAAGTAATATTATGCAACTGTGTTGCATACTTTCTGGGTTTTTTTGGCTAACTGATGTCCTGGTCTGCTATGTTTTTGCGATTGACCTGGAAATGATTACATTAATAACTTGGTTGTCGTATTGTGTGGAAATGATAACAGTACTTCATTTGTCGTGTTGTGTAGGTGATTATCTGATGAATGATCATCCCCCCAATCTTTCATTCTTGCCTGTAACCCCATGTACCCTGTAATTTTAACCCTTAAAACGCTGCTTTAAGATTGAGTCAACAGCTTTCCTCGGGACACTTTGCGCGCAATGCACGCAAAGTGTCCCGAGGAAAGCTGTTGACTAAGACTACTTTTTGCTTCAGACAAGGCTTGCTGGTATTTGAATGAAAGGTATCTTCATGAGGAATTTGACTCTTTTAACCATTATGTGTTTAATGGTAATGAGAAAGCAACTATAGCAGTGATTAGCACTTTAAGGGTTAACTTTCAGATTGAAAATACATGTACATAATTTTTTTCTTAGAATAACACACGTCTTGTGATTTATACTGACATGTCTACATTGAATACCCACTCTAAATTTACTAATACCTCCCAAGCATACCCTAAAATGCCATTCTTTCTTCTTAATCCTCCTTTTTGAACACCAGAACTTTATATAAATTTTTTGTTAAATATTAAAAATCAATTACTTTTCATACCTTACAAACCTGCATATTTTTTATGTGACAGTTGACAATTATTTTTGTTTGGCATCACAAACATATACCGGGGTACTAGCACAGAGATCTGCATGCAACATAAATGTGTTCATGTGGATGTAACTTGTTCTGTGCTTCAATTAAAAAAAAATATCATGTTTATAGCCCAGGTATACCATTGTCATTGATATTGATTATTATGAATAAGGAAATAGAACAAGTTATTTACACATACTGTATGTATTAAATATGTAGGTGTATTGCCATTTTTGTGTAGCAATTCAGGGAAACATTGATAGTATTGTACTCATTATTTTGAATTAACTTTTCATTGAAATGTGTAACAGTGCGTATCAAGGTTTGATGATCAATAATTACATCTTTTCTGTACAAAAGTAAGATATAACAGTTGGAATGACCTTAACCCCCTCAGTCAGGGTTAAAATATGGTGACCCCAGGTGACCTTGAAAATAGGTTAAGGCCACTGAATGTTGATCTCTGCAAAGTTTCCAATGATATGCTTCTACAATAAAGTTTTCCAATAGTGGGTCAAATTGTTTAAAAGTTATTACCTCCACTAGGGTAACAGAAGGACAGATGGACACACACGTACACACACATATGATGATTACAGTACCGCATTGGTCAATTATAAGGCTGAGGAGGTAATGAAAATCAACATGTTAAAAAACCCCTCAATGTAAATAGAAAATATAATCAAACTAGAAAATTAAAAAAAAAAAAAACTGCATAAAACATCTTTTAATGAGTCTCTTTTAGTATCAATAGACAGGTTTTGATTGAACAAGAATTTTTTGTGCCCATGATGGCTGCGAGGCCTTGTACAGTACACAAACTTCATAAATCTATTTATAAAAACATATGTGGAAGATCTGTCAGATACAAGTCATCCTCTGTAATTTTATGCCTTTTTCACCTCCATCATGTAACATGTAAAAGGTGAAAGCAATTTATTTTTTATTCCCTATCAGCCTGATCAGAGCTGTGATCTAATCAGAAAGAAAAACCCCAATGGTACATCATAAGAAATTCCAGCAGAATACTATCATGTACATGTACATGTGTGCATGCCTTGTGTGCCTGTTTCACTTCTAGTGATGGATGCTTGCAATTATTTTGTTTTTTACTTCAAACATTTTATCAGAAATTTATTCTGTCTTTGAGGAAATTCTAAAATATATTTGCTTCATAACTTGCAAAAACAAGATTTTTTTGTTCATGTAATAAGAGTTTTGTATCAGGTTCATGTACATGTTCTGTAAATGATGGAAATGAGAGCTGCATGTAAACATGCCATTCTCTATGCTAGTTTTGCAAATTTTTTAAATATCCTCAATCATGTAAGGCCCCCCCCCCCCCCCCCAAAAAAAAGTGTTTCCCCTAACAGACCAAAATTGGGGGGGAGGGGGGGGGAAAGGCATTTTTTTTTTTTTTTTTCTGACAATTTGGGTGGGTTGGTATGTTTTCTTCTTTGTTAAATATTTCACAATTCTGGGTAAGTAGGTGGGGTTTTTTTGTTTTTTTTTGGTCGGGAGTAAGTTAAGAAGGGGTTGATGGGGGGAGGTAGAGATGGGTGGCTCAGGTTAGGGGAAACAAACAATTATTATTGGGGGGGGGGCATAACTCTAACGTGCAGAATAATAAGTGTAAACTATTTATTTGTGCTATTATCATGATTATTTGTATACAACAGTCAACAAAATTTTATGTACATTCATATGAGACACATTTTAATGAAAAATTGAATTGAACAGTTTCCTGGTTACAAGATTGACTGAGTCAACAGTTTTCATTGGTGGGAGTTGGGCACAGCTAGCACACCCAGTCCATGCCAGCAAAAGCCAGTGACTGTCACTGTCAGAATGTTATCCTTGTAGGTCTTATCTAAGTTTCCAATTCGAAATATATCCAAGCAATGTAAATTGTCAGCTAAAGCACTAACATGATTAAGGCATGCCACAATTTATATTTTTTAGATTATATGGTGGGAAGGGATTAAAAATGGTGCCTTCGTCATAAGGAAATTGTTGCATTATGTATGATAAGCATGTCACAATGATATGCTGTCAATATGTTTCTGTTTGTGAATACAACTTATTTTATATTTTTAGTTGAATGTATAAATCAAATTTTATATTTTCAGTTGAAAACATTAATTACACAACATGTACAAAGTCAACTGCATAAATTATCATAAGTCAGGCTTGCTTTTGCTCTCAAAATTTCATGGATTTTGCTTTTACAATTAGTGTAACAAGGACTGAAGGCCACAACAAAATATATTTGTATAACCTCATAAAATTATGTCACCAAATCAATAAAATACATTGTTTCTTCTTAAAGTTGAGAAATGTATCAGCTGAACCCTGACATATGCCTCTTTAATTATACATTTTTATACATTTTCTCCATGCTTCAAAAATTTGTAGTTTTCAGCAAGCCTTGTAGGATGACTATGAGGAGCCCTCCAGGTATAACTGCTCACTGTAGCCCAGGGCAATTGACTTGCACTGGGGATGAACAATTTAATATATATATATAGTATCTCTGAGGTTGACCTTGTAGAGAAATGTGACTTGTTTTATATGTCCTTCCTTCCCTGCAGGTAGATCCGCTGTTGAAGTATTTATCACCGATACCGTTATTCATGAATTCACATGCTGGTGTCCCTATAGCTATTAATTAGCATATCGTGCTTTATGGAAGAGATCTGATTGGACGAGTGCTGCCACATCGCAGGTGTATTGCTGTCCAGTTCTGCATTTTATCCACATGTCCCATTTGGGTGGCCCACTAATCTGTCCTGCGCTGGCATTAGCAACAGCATCGGCTCACCTCTGCCGACTCCATACAAGTGTACAAGGATACTTAAAATGCAGACTAGCATGAAACTTGGTGTTAAGTATCAAACCTGCCAAGATATTGGTAAGTGCAACTTTGTTCCAGCATTGTTTTTCTCATGTGTTCCCATGGCTGAAAGTGCAGGTGATCAACTTTTTGGTCAGGTTGAAAGGTCATTCATGCGAAATCACACATTTTTGTGTCCATCTGGTCACCATGACCCATGTGTGCCATATAATAATAGTAGGAGCTTCTGGCTTTAAGCAAAAAGTTTTATTCATCCTTCCAACTGACTCTGCTCTGCACTAATTTTGACAACTTTGACTCCCGTCATTTACTGCTTTTTCAAAAACTTGGGAAACAGGGATATTTGAAAATGAAATTAAAACAATCAGTTTTGAAGTTTCTAGGCAAAAATGAAAGTTTATATAGATATCGAATGGATTTGAGATGTAATATAAATGATGTAGTACATATGTAAACCTGACAATTCTAACTTTCTTTTTATAAAATGTGTGTATGGGGCAAGATATTTCTTAAAGTTGAGAGTTGCTAGCATCAAATCGATTTACACTAGCTCTGACTAACATTTGAAGGTACATGTACCTCTCTCAAGGCAGGAGAGAGATGTTTTCCTTCATACTGCATTTCGTATTCATTGACTGATACATAAAAATATCATAAAGTTGTTGGTATGTCTACCTTGAGCTTCTGGCTTTGACCTGGGTTGTTTAGTGACTGAAGGCCTTTGATCATGGATAGTTCTTGTTTACTCGGATTTTCAGTGCAGCTTCTCTAACATTGTTGAAAACTGTTGTCCACTTCTATTTTTCATGACAGTCATAATTTCTACATGTCATTATGACATCTTATCGGATACAGATGCTCAGTTAATAATATATTGCTGGCAATGTTCATGTTGATAGAATTTGTCAAGATTTGGACGGTTTTAGACTTGGACTGATTTTTTACCATGATATTGACATTTACTGGTCTTGCTACTATTTGCTCTTGGAAGCTGTCAAAAAGTGACCCTCTTTAAACCAACATACCTCAAGATCTTTTTATCCATGGCATTATAATGGTGTGTGGTCACCACATCGATCTATCATGGCATTATGGGGTGCACAACAAAACTGCATGGGCTCCTGCTTTTTGCAGTCATTCGCAGCCAGCCTGGCCGTTTGCTGTACTGTCTTCAAAGCTGACTGAAGCTATAACCAACTGAACTTATAAAAGAAACTTTGCAGAGAACAGTTGATGGTTACATCCATGTTCTAGTGTGGATGTTAATTGCATAAATTTGCACAGCATACTAATGCATTTGTTACCCCGCGCTGCAAACAGAGCGTATATCTATTGCAAATCTCCCTTGATGTCTGATGACACCAAGTTGGGTCTGACACGTCACATATTTTGCCTCATCTGGCTCGCTTACCTTGTTTCCGCTATGGCAGTGCCTTATTGATTGATTTTAAAATTGTATCATGTGCTAGCCAGCTTATGTCGCAAGTGTCAAGACATGTGAAGTCACTTTGTCTTCATTAAGATGAATGAGAGGACGCACAGGTATGGGAAAGGTTGGCGTCTTGCCTCATATTACATATATGTGGTGTCACTGATCACCATCATAACCAGTGCATATGCTGTTCGTGAGGAACACTGATAAAAGCTTCTCAGTAGCGGTTGATGTGTGGCCATTATACATGTAATATAATCATGGGTACCAGGCTTATTCATTGAGAAAACTTCCATGTGGTTGCTGGGCCGCTGCTGTGAATGATAATCTTGTAGCCACTTTGGTTAAAATGGTGAAATTTTAGCCAAATTGACACTTAGTCAGCAAAAGTTAGGGCAAATATGTCGTATTTATTGTTCAAGAAAGAAAGGAAAGAACTTTTGATTTTAAATCAAATGGATGCAAAAAATATAGCCATCTTGGCTTGTCTACTGCTTTTGCTAACTTACAACTCTATTAGCCTTTACCCAATTAGGTAAAGGCTAGCACCATTTTAGTACTATAGATGTAGCTGTTTAGTTCTGTTCCTTGTTAATTCTTTGAGAGAAGCTTGTTGTACTATAGCAGAAACGTGTAAAAACAGTGAAATAGTATTTTAGCGTAGTGGGGCTCTCCAAAATAGTGAAATTGCAACTACATGTAGTTAATTTAATGCATGAAATGCAAAAACTGTGAAAATATGTACTTCTGAAAATCCGTACATTCACAGCTACAAACATTCAGTAGCAGCTTACATGTACTGATGTACATTGTATGTAAGGTCATGTGTAAATGTGCTGATTCAATACAGAAAGTTGTTTGTAACACTTAAATACAGACAAGTTTGGCTCATGGCATCCAGATATGGCTAAAGTATTTCAGCCATTTTGGTCTCAATATTGTACATGTAATTCCCAGCACTAGCCCACTATAATCATATGATTTGCCCCAGATTAATGAACCAGTTATCATATTAATATTGAAAACTCCACACAGCCAAGTAATATAATTATGATGGCACAATAATGAAACAATTTGGCAACTTTTCTGAAGACACAAGGTTATCATCCATAATCGCATCTGTTTTATCTCCTGCATGTACCAAATCAACCCTTCCCCCATAAATTGGTCAAAGCCAGCTGGTGGTCAAATGGTGTCCGCATCAATGTTTTGAATTAGTTTCAACAGTAGTGAAAAATTATTTGGATAAAGCAGATGAGACCAGTGAAGGTACATGTAACATGCCTGAGGTCAACAGCTTTCCTTGGCAATTGGGTTGGTAGGTAAGTGCCCAGCTCATGCCAAGGAAAACACTTGGTTCGGCCTTCCTTCATTGTGGACAGGGTATAAAAAAAAAAGTATAGACACATTTGTTTTACATGGATTGTGAAAGAAGTCAAGCATTGACTTATCGAGTCACTCTCCATGGCACAGATGTTGGCATACACTTCCTACCTTGCCTAGTGGAGGAAACCGAAGAACTCGGAGAAAACCACCATGCACGGTTAAAGTGGTAGGAACTTTTTCCACATGCTTCCCAGGACGAGAATCGAACCCGGGTCGCAGAGGTGAAAGGCGAGTGTCTTAGCGCTCAGCCAACCGTGCACCCGTTAAGATGAATAGGCTATTTCCCTTACGTTCCATATGAAAACAAATATATGCATTTGATTACTTCCAGGGGTGTGCAAGTTTATATTACTGTCACACACTTGACAAAGTAGAAAGAAATCTTATTTATTTCCAACTTCGTAAAAAGTAAAATAATTTGTGATGGGTATTAAAATAGTTTGATAACTCTATCATGTCTATAGTGACATGGTATATCCAGCAAAGGGCACTCTATAAATAGAGCATAAGAGGGATATATTTTCCAGTAAACATCATGATTACTGTGATAAAGTGCTTATCAGTTTCAAATGCCTGTGAAACATACATGTATGGTTAATACTTCATTTTTCATGCTTTGAATATACATGTTAAAAATCTGACATTGAATCATAGAAGTAAAATAAATTATCACAAGTGATATTTTTGATCATGCAAGGTTTCATTTGTACATCATAGCAGCCATGGGTTATTCAGCTGCTAATGGGTATAAAATACAAAAAAATCTTTGAAGTATAAAATTTATGTACCTGGCTCCCATAAATCTGGAAAATACAGGGTTGAATGGAATATTGAATTTTTTAAAGTGCTCATGTGATTTAGATTGGCAGTGTAATGTTAATATCTAGACAGTTGTTTTCTCCATGTATGCTTCAAAGAACATCATGGTAATACACTATACACGTACCATGTTGATTCATATTTGGTCTGACTGTATATGTAAACATGGATTCTTAATCATGTTAAGTTGATACTGTTTATATGGGAGTCATTTTAGCATGGCCAATGCTGATTTATATGCACATTAAATTACTTTGATCAGCTTGGACCATTGGAGTGTATCTCCTTGTAGTTTTAACCTGTTGACTGAGTGCATTTTGAAAAGCTCAGATTTTTGCATTTTTCACATTGCAGCTATTTGTTCTATCCAGTATGTTCTGTTGGACAAAGTTGCATTTCAGTCTTATTTTTTACTGAACACATGTACTTTTGCATCGTATTTTTATTTTCACCATTTTTGTGCCTGAATTGTTCAGTACAATTGTTAAATACCAAGGTGTTCCTCAGAAAATTGTGCAGAAGTAGGAGACTTATCCATACAGTAAATATTGTAAAAGTAAAGCCCTAGCCTCATATTCAATATAATGGAGAGGCCAGTTTGGGAGGCTAGAATTCGGGGGGATGTACAAATTTTGGCAAAACCCTGCATGTAAAGAACACATGCATGTAGTCACTGTTTAAAGCACTTACACATATGTACAAGCACTTACAGCAAAAAAATAGAGAGAGACCAGCAGCCCTAGTGCATGTATGTTTGGCTTGCCACTCCTTGGTAATTATTAATTCACACTAATCAACTAATACACTACATCCATTTTCCAGCCCAGTTTAAATAGGATCTTGAGCAGTGTGCTTCAGTAGATTTTTCTGCGGGCACATGTTGCATGTATCTCTTTGACTGCCCCCTGGTGGCATCCCCTGTTGTTATTAGAGACATATATGAATATGTAATTCCTGTAAAAAGTTAAAAATGATACTGTTTTGGGAAACTGCATTTTGGCATTTTTTATTAAAGTATAAAGGGGGAAGATTTGTAATTATTTATGGTGTAGGCTGTGGTGACCACTGAGGGTATTTTGTGAACAGAAGAATATGTCTGATTTCAGTGAAAAAATAGCAAGATTTATACCCAAGTAAAGTGCAAAATACCACAATGTGTGTCATACTTTCATTTGCAAAGGCATGCAAGAATGTTGTGTTACATACATGTGCATGTACCTCCAGAAGTGCTCCATTATATTGTAACACAGAATACATCGGAATAAGTCAGTCACTGCCATGATGTGTAAATAACACCCAGTGGTGCCACCTGGAGGAATAGTTGCACTAATCATTTTCATTGACTGCCACATAGCATCACTATGGTGACAAACAACCAATATGATCAATGGAGGGGATGTATGACAGAAAGAAATCTAATGTATCTATGTTAAATGCCCTCAGGTAAAACAGAGAAAAAAATGGGCTGGATAAAGAAATGTAAGAATTTTTTTTCATGTGAAGGATGTGATTGAAAGTGGGATTAATATGACTAGTGAGACATGCATATTAATATTCCACCAAGCTCTCTGGTCCTGTCACAAGTCAGCAGTAACAATTGTCCACCATGCTACAGGTATGATGGGTGTACCAAGGGTGTTCCTTACATAGACAATAATATTATATATTCGAAAGATGATGATGATCCCTTCATATGTCAAGCTCAGTATGCAATTACGTAATGCAATTTTGACTTCTTGAAACATTTAATTATTTCCAAACTGCTAGCTTTTTTCCAGAGCATCACATTGTGCGTTGTTTTTTTTCCCCCCAAAGGCATCTGCACATACATACAGGCACTTTCTTGTCAAGCGGTATGGACCAGAGCAGCACTGCAGTTAATATGAATGTCCCATATTGGTAAGATATTTTTGTCTTTTGTTCCAGGAGCAGGATGGTGGACAGAGTGGGGGAGGAGAAATAGGAGGAACTACTGCCCAGGCTGATTTGCCCCAACAGCAGGATGGAAATGACGGTACTGCTGAGTCTCCAGGGAAAGAAAATACACCTTTGAAGGTGAGTGTTGGTGGCAGTGCTTACCATATTGGTGCCATATGTTAGTAAAATCAGTGTTTGTAACAAGTAGGATTTTCCTACTTTTGTAGGATTTGGGAATAATTGTATGATTTAGTAGGATTAAAATGCTCAAATTTGTAGGATTTTTGCCTCTAATTCATAAGAACAAGCAAAAATGTATGTTCATTTGAGCATTTTTGCATGCTGTTAGAGTTTCGGTAGCAGAACTCACAAATGGCAATTTATCTAACAAGGAATGCTTCAGTTAAATTTGATGTCATAAAAGCTTTAAAATTGGCTAAAATACTCCAGTTTTGTGGGTGTTGGCATCAAAGATACCACATTCACAATGCTGTGACACCTAACCCAGAAAAGTAGGATTTTTTGTCAATCATTGTTACAAACACTGTAAAATATTGCACTAGCTTTGATTAAAAATTAACCTCCTGTTTTCGTTATGAGAAAAGTTATATCACTAACCATGCTTACGACTGATTACATACGTGTACCTTACTGAGGTAATGTATTCATTGAGCCTGTTCCACTTAAAATTTATGTGCAATAGGCTAAAAGAAAATATATAAGGGCTCTAGGGTGAAATACTAAGTCCACATGAAAACAAATTCATTGTTGCGATTTCAAATTTGCAATAAGGATTCAAAATTAATTGGAAAAGATAATGAAAATGAATAATCACACAGAAAGTAAAGCTAATCACAAGTCATAAAAATACTCCATGCATGGTATATACATGCAATGATACAACAGAGAAAAGTGTATGTTTAACATTTTGTAATTATGTGTATGTATTACACACAAGATACCTGTAGTGGTATGACTAAAGGAAGGAACTTTGCTTGAGTGCACTGTTGATTTGATGTGCTGAGTTGGCCACACATCTACGTGTGTATATTTGCTGATTGCTGGGACATTTCATTGCTACCTTTCCTCCCCCTTTGTCTTACAAATTGTGTGTGCTTAAGACATGTTCCTGTTCGCATCAAAGACTCTTGGGTCATCTCTCCGTGGCTGAATGTTTAAAGTACAGATCGGGGGGTCTAGAAATTTTGTAGAGGATAATTATGCTGGGGGTCTGTGGGCAACCCACTGGAAGCCCCTTAATTTCAGCAATTTTATTTTGCGGTGTTTTGTCCCATAATTTTTATGAAACATGGCATATAGAAGAGAAAGTGAGAAAACCTTTTTCTCTTTTTTTTTTTTTTTGGGGGGGGGGGGGGAGAGATGCTGGCACACCATCAGCATCCCTGCCATCTCCACTCACAGAATCACATAACAGAATTAAATAATAGTAATGAAGCTACAGTAAGCATGGTGAGAAGGAGAGAGAAAAAAGTCTATAGACATATTTGTTTACTGTCAATTTTAATTAGGGACACGATGTCATAAGATTTGAATTATGAGATATTGGTAATGGCGTGTACATGCTGTAGGTGCCTCCATTTTTTCTGTAGTTAGAAATTCCTGACTGCCAGCATTGGTCTGCTCAGTAGACCATTGTTATTGTTTCCGCAGCAGTAGGCATATGCTGAGATCACTATATATATCTGATATATGTGTATGTGTGTGTGTGTGTGTTCACATCCTTGTGGATTGATTGTCAAGGATTGCTAGTATGCTAAAATTGTGAACCAGTACATTTTATATGTTGCATGGTCAGTGGTCCTTCCTTTGAGGGAAACACCGAGCAAAACTCCGCCAGTCTTTTAAAGACGTTTGTTAGGTCCCCAGTGCTGTCTTTACCATGCTATTTGACCTCTGTTGAGAGGCCAAGTGTGTTATAACTTATATGACCATGCTGGGTCTTGCTTTGGGGGTGGCCTCTCAAAGGAGGGAATACTATACAGAAGTCCCTGTCCTGAGAGACCACAATTTGGTTATCCCTGGGAGTGGCTTTCAAGACAGGTCTCACTATTAGTCTTACTTTATTTGATCATAAATCTGTTGCAGTACACATTTGCTGCTCAACCATGAAATCAAATACTTAATTTGTATGGTGCCAGCAGAGGATTGAAAAGTAGATACACTGAATTGGAAGGCCTTTTTTGTGAATCAGTTGTAATGTATAACGGTCGTTGGTAATCACTAGTGATAAATGGTAACAAATATTTTACTGCAGTTGTACCACATACCTGGTCATCGTGATTCCATTGTGTTACCTGGGAGTGCCCTCAGCATTCCACTTAAATTTTTCACAAAACATTTTACAGTAAAAGTGGCAGCACATATACATGTGACTGGATCTTAAAATTGGACAACAAATATTGTACATTAAAAATTACAGTCACTCTTTAAGTGCTGCTCAGAACAGTTCAGTTAATTCACGGGAACGTTTTTCGTGTGCATGTGTATTTTGCACCTGGATGCTTTGCCCTCAGGCTTTAGCCTTATGGGCCTTTAACAGAGCTCAGTGACCTCAGGTCTAAAACACCTGGCTAAATGTGGGACTGGCCTCCATAGCATGTTCATGTTTCTATAAAATAACAGGAATTTCTTTCCTTCACAGTGATCGTGTATGTTAACATTTACACGTACGTGTACAATGTACTCGTTAAAGTATGATTAATTTTTTGGTCAACGTGACAGTTGCTTCCCAGTCCAGTAACTCTGATGGGAAAATCTGGCAAATAAAAAGAAAACTAAGTTTATGTCATATAAATAACGTGAATGTTCAGTGATGTTGGGGTAGTATATTATTCAGATTTTTATATGTTTATCAATTTAGTGACATTGTATAGTGATACTAATATTTTTATCAGTGGTAAATTTAGAAACAAAAACGGGCTTAACCTGTCTCCCATAAACTGGCCAAAGTCAGCCAGTGGTCAAATGTTGCCTGCTTCACTTTCAGATTAATTTCAAGAGCAATGAAAAATATATTGGATGAAAATTGCATGTTAGACCTATCAAGATAAAATGGCCTAGGTCAACAGCTTACCTTGGTGTTGATCGGGCTCTTTGTGCTTAGCATCCAACCCATGCCAAGGAAAGCTGTTGACATCTATCTTAATTTGATAGGCAAAGGGTTAATGGGAGGAGCAGGTGAATGTAACTGGCAACTTTTCTCTGACTTAAGAGTCAGTGGACACCAAAGCCTGGCTGGGTTAAAATCACCATACATAGGGAGGTAAACAAGTTAGGAGTAAGGCAGAACCTTTGAATATACAGTGCAAATAATGGCACCAATTTAGGTTATGCCATTAAGTGTATGGTTGAGCAAGTCTGTGATTTTATAAAGCGTGCACAGTGGTACCTGTTACAAACATAGCGAAGACCAACTGTCATGAGAGACAGCATATGTTTTTGTGACCATCCTTTTGTGACACTAGATTGTATTTCTGTAATAAATTTACCTGCTGTTTTAACTCTTTCGGTACCAATCACGTCTAAAGTCGATCTACTTAAGTCAAACTTGTCTGAATTAACATTAGGATCCCAGATTTGTATTCTCCTAAACAGGCCCTTCATTCAAGTACCAGTATGCCTATGGTTCCAGAGAGAATATCCCAGGTCAACAGCTTTTCTCGGGGTGCACTGCGCCCAATGTGTGCCAAGAAAAGCTGTTGACTCAGTCCAAAATTTGGCACTGAAAGAGATACGACTTCTTGGAATATGAGACCACATTTTGCTGGTAGTAAGGATAATCTTTGACAGTAGGAACTACTGTAATATTGAACTTGATATTATGGTTCATGTCAATAATATATGTAGTATATCAGTATGATTAGTTCATTCTTTTTTATGGGGGGGGGGGGTCAGTACTGCACAGAAAATTTGGCACTGTTGCTCCGGTTTGTATAATTAGACAGTGATACTTTTGTCCTACTAGCTGGTGGTACAGCAATTCAACCAAAAATGGTGAAATTGTTGCTAAGAATTCCAGCATTAGGCCAATTTCCCCCCTCACAGTCAACTTATTCTGGCAAGAAAAGGTAGAAATCATTCTGAAATAACTTTACCTAAATTCTGACTGGCTGTTGTCAACTACATGTAGCCACAAGAAACAATTACAGTTAAAGAGAAGTGGTTACATGATGTGCCAAAAAGAAAATGTATACTATCAAAGACACTGTGATCTTCTCTGAAGCTAAAAACAAAACTTTTGAATTAATGTCGATATTAACATGATCAAAACAAAAGTGACGCTGCAACCAATCTCGAAATTTCTGATGAATCCTTGTACTATTCACAGGGTATCTCACCTTTGCATGTGTTCACTCTGGCGTTTTAATTTATCGTGGCAGATTAAGTTCATCTTGTTTCTAGTTGATCTGTACTTGCACTCAAAGTAATCTCTGGTGAAGTACAAATTGGAAATTTTGACATAAATGTCTGGCCGTAAGCTGACGAGGCCAGAGACATTGTATTTTGGGGCTGTTTCAGAATGTCTTTCCATTTAAGTATCAGTCCTACTACTTATTTTGTCAATGTGTATCTGAAATTTTCCTGTCCGGATTGTGCTCTAATTTAGCACAAAGGTCATTAATAAACCACAAATGACCAGAAAGGACTCCTATTAAATACAGTCAGAAGGCAAAGACATTAATAAATACATGTGTTGAGATCTGCTGTCATTAAGTCTATCACATATTTCTTTTATGCCTTTCAAAGGGAATCCTGTTTGAGTGCAAAAAGTGATCAGCAATTTCCTGTGAGATGGTCTAATTACTCAATGTAAAATAGCCTGGAGTAAAAGTTCTTTGGGAAAATTTCAGATCTATCAGTTGTATGTCGTGAGATAAAGTAAACAGTCATATATTGCTTTGTAGCATAGTCATTCTACCACATGTTTGAAGTCAGCAAGTAACATATTTTACCATGTTTAATTAATACGATCTGGAAACTAAGGTTCGCCAGTACAGAAGTGTGGTGACTGTAGCCTGCATACATGTACATTAACACAACAGCGAGCGAGCTGAGCCAATCCATCAAATTTATAATATAAGTGTGGTCATCATGGTCTCTGCAATGTAAATAATGCAGAGGAAGTTTGCCTAGGCTGTGTAAATCTACTTTGATTTATTTTATTCTAACTTCCAGTTGTTGGTTCATGCAGGGA
Organism: Hermodice carunculata; assembly: GCA_964020975.1. Lineage (NCBI taxonomy): Eukaryota > Metazoa > Annelida > Polychaeta > Eunicida > Amphinomidae > Hermodice > Hermodice carunculata. The sequence continues at coordinate 64,131,300 of OZ026620.1, read as the reverse complement.
AAGGACTTTGTGAGAATGACACTGGTCAGAGTTCATGAAGGTCACACAAGTTATAACATGTGTTACACATGCAAAGTAACTCACATTTCTCTAATACCTGTACATCATCAAGTCATGTCAAATACTTATGTAGCTGTAGTCGAGCTAGTATACCTAAATATAATCTTTCCTATTTGCACATAGTTTAAATACAGTTTTTAGTTATGCTGATCATAGGTCACAGAGCTTATGCCGCCACTCATGTGCCTCCCTTCATCTGTCTGTCCGTAAACTTCTGATTGTGAGCGTGATACAGTCCACCGTTTTCAAGATAGCCCCATATAACCTTCAGGACTTAGCGAGTGTATGAAAATCTAGGTCAAGTTTCATATTAGTGCGCTATCGATAGTAGTAGTTAATGTTTAGGCCAAAATGCCAAAAATATTGAGAATTCTGTTTTTTGAAGTTTTTCTCATTAAATCTAAACCAAATATGTATCAGGCTAATGATCAAATTTTATCAAAATTGTGTGACCTTAACCTATTTTTCAAGGTCATTGTGGAAATATACTAAACTGTACATGTTGAGAAATTAGAAGTCCAACAATGCTAAATGTACTACAAAGGCGTGTCCTAAATAGTTCAATATTGCATAAGACGTGTGACCATGACATTCTCTCACAAGGCCACAGAGGGAATACAGATCAGGAAATGACTGTATGGTGAAGCCCATAACATAATATATTGAGATGGAACTGCCATATCTACACCCACAAGGCCAAATGGTCAAATTCTGTAATATGTTGTGTGACCTTGACCAGATTTTCAAGGTCATTAAGCACTAAAGAGAAGGACACTAAATTCAGTATTTTGATAAAAATTAAGAATAATACCAAATATACCAAAAATGTGTCCTCATGTGGAAGTTTCATGTTGCATCATACCCAGTTTAAATACCATTTTTTTGGCAGTTCCACATAGTTTAAATACTATTTGTACTATTTCCACATAGTTTAAATACAATTTTTACAATTTATATAAGTTAAGATGTTAAAATTCAGTGGAACTTGTTAATCCGAACACCTTTGTACCTCAGTGAACTGTTCAGATTAATGAAGTATCTGGATTACTGAATCACTATTACTTGAAATGAACAATTCTGTTCCAGGAAAGTTGTTCAGATTAATGAGACATGCGGATTAATGAGGTCTGTACTAATGAGGTTCCACTGGAACACAGGAGATCAACCCACTCAGCAAACCTGGGGGATATCAGGACACTCATGCTTAGCATTGATAACATATTGCAAAGTTCTCTCAAACGAGGGTTTCATGCCAGTGTGAGCAGTGTGCTTTGTCTAAAGTGACTGGCATTGTTTGGGGTGTGATGCTCCAGCTGCCCCCAGGTCAGCTGAAGCAGGATTTGTCAGCCGCTGCCAACACCACTGAACAGGGTTTGACCAACTGGTATGGAATGTAATACATGTGTATGAATCAAAGTTGGACTGGTGAGCATTGTGAACATAGTGAATTCCTTTCTTGTACAAATACACATTCAGGCTTTCCCTATTATATACGGTGGTCATTCTTTTGAGGGAATACTGTTTTAAAAGACTACCTGTCTTTTAAGACCACTTTCACCAGGCCCCTTATTTTTATCTTTTCCATGTCAGTTTACCTCTGATGAGAGATCACCTTCTCCATGTGACCACTTTAAGACTTGCACTAGGGATGGTCTCTCAAAAAAGGACTAGTGTATGTCCAAAATCATGTCAGCCTCAGGTTGTACTCTGGGTATTAAAAGTGTACTCATGAACATAGGGGAGGTGATGTTGCTGTCAGTTCAGGTGTTATCTTAACAGAGTTTTTAGTGCACTGGTTTGTGGCACCACACACAGGGCATGGCTATTGCAGTGTGTCATAACAACTGTCGATCCGTGTGGACACTTTTGCAATGTTCGTCGACCATTATTTTTAAAACTATTACACCTACATGTAGACCTTACATTATAGTTACAGTGTTTTTAGTAGGGATGTTCTTTAATAGTACTGTCTGACTGATTAATTTGTCCCAGTTTTTAATGAGGGATGTTTTTTAAGGGCCATGAAACCTTGTTCAGGGTGATAGTTTCTTGGAAAACACAGCAGCTAGCTATCATATTTTTATGGAGTATAGACACTGCATGGCACATACATTACAGGGATAGATCCAGACTTCAGAAATTTGTTGTCAAAATTGGAAATCCAGGCATAATTAATGAAGATTCTGTCACGGTGCTTTCATATTAAATTCATGGTAAAAACTTTTTAACATGTACACATTTCTTCAGCCAGTTTCAAGAAACATTGGCATAAATTTGGCTTTTTTTTCTGCATTCAAGAGGAAAAGGTTTATGACAAATACATTTTGTAATTGGTAGTGCATGTCCCAACTTGTATTGACTGCAACGCCCTCTTTTGTTGAAATTTGTGAATCTGAGCCAGCACAGTGGCTCCCTGTTGAAGTAGCATCTCTCTCTCTCTCTCTCTCTCTCTCTCTCTCTCTCTCTCTCTCTCTCTCTCTCTCTCTCTCTCTCTCTCTCTCTCTCTCTCTCTCTCTCTCTCTCTCTCTCTCTCTCTCTCTCTCTCTCTCTCTCTCTCTCTCTCTCTCTCTCTCTCTCTCTCTCTCTCTCTCTCTCTCCCTCCCTCCCTCCCTCCCTCACCATTTTTGTTGGTCATCTACCTGGGAAACTGAAGCCTTTCATCTTGTCAAAGAGACAGTATCACCAGTGTTTTATGACCAGTCAGTGTGGTCAATACAAGCTGCTTTTACTTTCAGAGGAATACTTTGTGGTGTGGGCAGGACAAATTTGACATTTTAATACTTGTGGTGGCCTGGTTGTGGTAAAAGACATTTTACGTTGAAAACTCCTGTGGCAATATGTGACTAAATCTCTTTGTTGCCAGAGCCCAGTTGCAGGTCACTCAGTCCTTTATTTATTACTCCCTTGAAAGTTTAATGCTGTGTCAATGAATTTATGCCCAAACTGCGCAGAGTCAAAGTATTGTCCAGAAGCAGTTGACTCGCTGTGTGTACCGTGATATTAAACTGCATTCTTTTATAAGTCTTCATCATTTTTATGCCAATATTTGTGAATTTTAAACAAAAGTGACTACAAAAAGCCTGGGGGATCTGGGCTATGAACATAAAATGTCTCTAAAATAATGCCAGTGCACCTTTAACGTGGCATCAGCATATATTTAAGCAGAAGCACTTGTCAAACTGGTGCCTAGATGTGGAAAAGTTATGGACAGAAATGAAAAGCTTGATGACTGTCACTACCATTAATATTCTTGAACTGCAGGTGTGTATAGGGAGTGCATAGGTCACTTCAGGTACCAAGGTACATGAGGTATAATTAAGTGCTCTTTGCTGGGGCTTCTTTTGCCTTGCCCAGGTGTAAATGGCACACTCCTATATCAAAAGAGCTTTCATTCAAGTACATGCACCAACATGCCAATGTGAAATTAGTGAGATTTTGGCATTGTCCTGAAGCCCAGGCCATGACTCTCATAAGGACAGGAGCAGAATACAATAATAAAACGAGCAAAGTCAAGGATATTATTCACCTGACTGTCCATGTTCCTGTGGTGTATGGCTCCTCCAGGGTCATGCTCAGGGTCATCTGCCACAGGGAGGAGGCCAGTCAGGGGAATAGTATTCTTGACTTGACTAATTGTGCTTTTATCCATCAGCCCTGTCCCCTTTCAACCAGCCAGAACCGGCTGGTGGTCAAATGTCGTCTGTTACAGTGTTTTCAAGTAATCTCAACCGTGATGAAAAACAGTTGAGAAAAACTGAGAATTGTTGATGAGACCTGTCAAGATAGCATGCCCCTGGTCAACAGCTTTCCTTGGCATGGGTTGGACACTTAGTATCCCCCCCAAGATCAAAGTATACGCTTTGTGTGATTATTGCACCATGATGCCATGGTCTTTCATATTGTTGGAGGGAAAAACGTTAACTTCGTACAAAATTGTCATGGCGAATTAAAAGTGAGTCTTGCATTTTATAGGTATTGTCTGCAGTTCACTTGAAGCTTTGTTTCACCATGTCTAATGCAAAAGTTAAGAATGTTTAAACCCTGGGAAAATAAACCACCTGGCCATAAGACTCAAACAACCACTTAGTCACTTTGCAGTCACACAAAGTTCTACTCTCCTTCACTTCTTGAAGCTAGCTTAATGATCTCTGTGCAATGTGCCTAAAGCTAACAAAGCAATTTAGGAAGTCACAAGAAACCAAGAAAATTATAAGAAAAAAACAAAAAAACTTTGCAAGAGCCAACAAAATAGTATCTCGAAGTCACAAGAAACCAGTCCAAGTGATACTACAAATGCAAAGCCAACAATGTAGGAACAGAAACGACAGAATTCTTATAATTGGGAAGATAGATCCAAATAACTTACCCATACAGTGTTTTTTGCTTACTGCATCGCATGTTAATTCAATGATAGCATGGACAAGAGGTGGTACAGAATACAACTGCCAATGATTTGACAGCAATTTCAAAAGGTTGGCTATTTTATCACTTTGGGAAATTAAGGGGGAAAAAATTGCAACAACCAACAAAATAATGTCTTGAATCAGCAAAGTACATGTAAAAGGGTGCAGTCAAGGTGAGTGGATCAGCTCCCTAATCACCTGTCCATCATCATTGCATCATGGTAATTAAAGCAGGCAGTCACAGCAATTGCATGAACCCACAGCAAAACCCAAGTGTCAAACAACAAAGCCCAGTTGGTATCAAACTCCAACAAACATCACAATTAAGCTTTTTCAATTTTCAAAAAAAAAACTCCCCTAATCTGTGTACCAGGGTGATTTTCACACTAAGCAATAAACAGAAAACAAAACAAAATACGGAAAGGATATGGGAAAGTTCTATGTGTCATAGTATTAGGAAGGGAAACAAATCATTGTCTTAGTTTTCTTGTTGTTCCTGTGGAAGAATTAACCTTAAAATACATGAAAACAGACACTCTGGTTATCTGTGTGTTCATTCAACAGTTGGATGAAGATGACTGTCAATTTTTGTTCCACTGTACATGTATAACTAACTATTGACCATACCTTCCTAAAAATATATACTTTCAATACCATTATGTCCATAATTAAATTATAGAGCGTGAAAATTTGGGTTTTTTTTCGCAAACAGCCGCTTGTACTTACACTGCTCAGAAGCTTGGCTGAGTTAAGACATTCAGAAACCGTAACCTTTTTCATGATCACAAAGGTCATCATATTTTTACCATAGCCGAGGGGTTCTTAAGGTCATTCTGACTGCTGTTTTTCAATAATATATGTTGCTCCCAGGGAGTGGGCAGCCTGTGTTTATACATGTATATGTATTCACCTTAAGAGCTTAATACACAACTCAGAGAGTACACAAATGTTGCACTTGCCTGGAGCACTGTAAGAGGTGTGTGCTTACTTAATGGAGGCCTATTAATAGGATTTTGACTAAAGTGATTATACCGTCTCAGTTGAAGTGCTGAAATTCTTATGAACATGTCTGCTATGACAGACCATAAATTTTGTGTTTCTGTATTCTGTTATCAATCTGCTGTGTCAGTACAGTGCAAATGGGAATACAAGTGCAACTATTTTAAAGCTAGCAAAACATGCCCAAGTGACATCGACTGGATAAACCCCAAACACTCTGATCTTGCTCTTGCCTATAAATTTGTCTTATTCTGCAAATTTATATCATTGGCGAATACAGTGAAACCTGTCTCAAAAGACCACTCCTAGGGATGACTAAACTGTGATCTGTTCAGGCAGGTGGTCTTTCATATAAGGTGTAAATAAGGTGAAAACACTTAGTAAGGTATTCTGAAAAGTTGTTTTTTCAAGACAGGAAGTACTGCGCAGTATACATCTATGAAGCAAGTGGGTGGCACCATGGGCAGGTAGGCTACCAATTGCCATGGATGATGGGTAAATGTTAACATCATTGTTCAGGTTATTTATGTGTTTAGACAGGCCAACAATTTAGTAATTTCCATAATATGTTAATATATTTGACCCAATTTCTAGGTCAGGAGGCTGGGTCAGTCACTGCATTCATCATGCACCTATTAGGCACATAGCTGGTTGTAAATATCATAATATGTGGATATCTTTATGAATGCCATACGTACACATATATCATACATTGCAAATACCAGGTCTGCATTTGCTGGCCTGCCAGTATTAAGAAAATATATTATAAGCCAATGACAATGGAAATATGTACGACAGCCTGACTTTGTTGGTAATATTTTTCCACACACACACACACCTGCATGTAATATAGTCTTTATAAGGCTGTTATTTCAATATGGCCAGCATAATGTTCTAATGAGAAACTTCAGGGAAGTTACACAGTTGCCATGGTTACGGAGGCAGTAGCAGTTTTATCTGGGCGTTTGCTTTTGCTAGTGTCCTGATACATTTAAAATGAGACAAGATGTCTACGCAAACGTTCTTGATATATTCAGTATACTCCCAATTTGTGGGATTGTTATGTTTGAAGGTTCAACAAGTGCATGAATCACAAGATCATAAATGCAAATTATACTTGAAAATAACACATTTTTAGTAAAACATTGAATATATATATATATATATATATATATGTATATATATATATATATATATATTTGTGTCAATAAATTTTACGCAGTTAATTAAGATGTCCATGGTGATTTATGAGACAGTATACTGGACACATCTAGTTTAATTCAGAAATCTCTTTATTGTCTGTGATGTTCCAGAATGTGTAACGTTAGTAACATATATGTAAACGCCCTAATGTGAAAAAAATGCTAGTGGTCGTTGGCACAGTCAGTTGGCATATACCATTCTGGCTCAGTTTCTTTTGCGTAATTTTTATATTATACCTTATTTAATACAAAGAGAAACTTAACAAACCTAAATCTGTAAGCCCATGTACCGTTTGAACACTTTTAAGTCCCATATTTTAAGAGCAAAGTCCTATTCTGCACCATTCACTGAAAAACTGCACAGTTCTAAACCATTATAGCAAATTAATTTGTAAAAGGAACATGTCATATTCATAAAAGTTGAAACTTAGAAAAAAGTTTTAGGCAATATTAGTCTTTATAAAATCGGGTCATCAGCGGGGAACCAGCGCAAGACTTGTTTCGGTGCCATTAATCCCATACACTACATGTGTACTGTTTGTGGTGCTTTTTCTGCAGATAATATAAGGAGCTGAATTTAACTGACATTTAGTGACCAAAATTCAATTGAACAATACCTGTTAATCAGTTGGCTTTGTATATTAGGTAAGGGTCCCAGCAATCTCGTTTGAAAGGTGTCCCACTGAGAGATTTAGCCATTCTCTGTTCAGGGTAGTCCAACTATAGCATTGTAGCAAAATTTTAATACAGTGCTCATCAAAATTGCTACAGATTTTCTCAAAAATAAGTGTTTTTTATGTGAAGAAGTGGAAAAAATGCTACAAGTAAAGAAAATTTTGTTACAAAGATTTTCAGCTGGACAGCTCTGCTGTTGGTCTAATTTATGTTGGGTAAACATATTATGGGACGGGTAAAAACGGGATTAGACCCAAATAGGCTTACATCTATTTGGATAGATATCGTTACATGTTCTTTGTGAGTATTGTACCCATCATGATTATACAAAATAGCAAGGAAGAATTCTGAGGATTTTGGTCTGAGTGTATAAATAGCACAGCGTGAGGCATGGTGTGAACTCTGATGCCTGTGGTGCTCACTTTTTTGTGTACACCATAGTGTCAAATATGCATAGTTCTGCAGGCAAGTTGAGGCAGCTTGACCATTCCCTCTGCTGGATTATCAACCAACAGCCGCTGGTCTGTTTGTGTTGGAGCTCCAAGACCCTGCAGGATATTTCTTAATCCATATGAAAATTCATGAAATTTGCAATACTTGGAAAATGTGTGTAATGTATACATTAAGACAGGGAATGGATGATGGCATACGGCACAGTGGCCTGCCTTTGGCTATATGCTTGCCTACTCCATACATTCCTCACTGACGCCTTGCCATGTTGACTCTTTGCCTGTTGTGTGTTGTAGGAGAGGCCACAGTCACAGAGGAAGAGCCAGTCAGTCCATCACACTGATGAGGGACAGGAGGATGGCAGTGGTTCACAGGTCAAGTCCAGGAAGAGGAAAAAACAAGCGCAGGTTCTGTCATCAGATGACGAGGAAGCAGTCAGTGATAAATCCCCTACAAGGTACAGGAAGCTGTCTTTAAGTGTTATTCTGTTTTTATTATTGTTATTATTTTTTTTATGATACTTTTTTTATCACAATGCTGGAGTGCGTTATGGTTCCAAGCTGTTCATACTTACCATGTATATCACTGATGCATGCCAGTTATTTTGAATGGAACTTCACCTACACTGGTAACTGAATGTGTAAAAAATTGACAGAATTCCATGTAATGAGACAAAATTAAAAAAAAAAAATGAGACTTGGTATTCAGAAGTCTGCAACAATTCTCATAAAAATTGTATGATTTTTATCATGATTTGTACCATTATATTTTTTAGGCATCTGTGAAATGAGATCAAAAATCCACTTGACTGATATACTATTTAGGATATTTTATTGTAGTGTCTGCTTCCTTTGTTAGCATATGGAGAGATGATTCAAAACAAAATTTGCCATTTGTTTATCTCATTCCATACCAGTCCCTGATTTTTCTGTATATTTACCTAGATTTAAGACGATAAATACATATTTAAATTCTTCATGAAAAGAGCTTTTGTTCAAGTACCAACATGCCTATAGTCTTAGGTCAGTGGTTCTGGCACTGCCTGGCAAGTCATGCTGCAGCTGCCGCAAGGGCAGCTGCAGCATGACTTGCCGGGCAGTGCCAGAACCACTGACCAAGACCTGTGACCATAGTATGGAATGAGTTAATATGCGGTACATATGTGCATGATTATTTCAACTGATTTGCCAAGTGTTGTTAATTTTATTGAAAGGTCTTTTGTCTTTCAATCTTAACTTTAATTATTAGAGTAGCTGCTGATTAGTGTATGAGCATTATATATTTATTTGTTTATTTATTTCTTTTTCATTGATTTATTTTATTTTTAAAAATTTGTTTGTGTGTGTTGACTTCAGTGAACAGTAAGTCTTATTAGGTGAGCTTATTGTTCCAGGACTCCAGAAAGTAAAAAAAGGAAGATTTCGGAAAAAAGACGCCAGATTAATGGATCAGATGAGGTAGGTGTCATTTTTTGCAAATAAATAAAATAGAAAATACAAAAATAAAAGAAAGACATACTGAGACACTTGTGATAATTAGTAGATAGAAACATACTGACAACGCATCTTAAAATTTCTAAGTGGGAAAGTTTTAGTTGCTACAAGTCAGCTGTGAGAGATTCACTCTGACTTGAAATGTATTATGGTATGGTTTGTGTGAAGAACATCATCACTTACTAATAAATGTTACCAGTGATCTTTACCATCTAGTTTTCCCATGATGCTTTACTGGAAATTTTAGGCTGGGGGCAATTGTGGCATTATAGAGTAGGAGGAAATATAAATTATTCATGTGCTGATTTATTATGTAATTTATACATACTTGACCGACCTTGTGTGAACTAACTAGACCTCATCAGGTTTATGTAAACTACCGGGGTGGTCAGTGGTGAAAGGAACATAAGTTTGTACATGTACCTGATGCAGGCTGCCAGCTCGGAGCTGATACAGCCTTGTGAACATGGATAGGTTCATAGTTGTTTATATTTTTGTTTCTTTATAAACATTATAAATTATAATTTGACAATATTTTTTGCATCTATTTGCTAGAAACTTACAGTGGGCAAAGTATATACAATAACAACAGAGTCATCTTTGTTACTGAACCAGGTCAATAACATTTCTCTGCTTTGGTAGATATAACATGGGGCCATGCTTTTCAATGAAACTAGATTTTATGTAATTGCTTCTAGGCACTTTGTTGAATGGGATTTATTTTTTTATTGTGGGATATCTCATTTTTTGCAGGATGTTTCCCCAAGATCATCACCAGGGAAATATTCAAGAGAAAATTCTTCATCCCCTTCGAAATCGCGCAAGGCACCTTCGAAGCCATGTCACAAAGGGTCTGCTGAAGGGGAGCCACAAAGGCAGAAGTCTCAAGCAGCTAAGCCACAACAGGAAATATCGCCAGAATCAGAAGATGACAGGCACAGCTCCTCAGGAAATGAAAGCGACATGACCTTGAAAGATGGAAATAGCAAGGGGGATAAATCAGGCAGGGAGTTAAATAGCTCGAACAGGAAGGTAGAAGAAAGCAGTGATGAAGAACCAACAAATACTGACACCAGGTTGACAGGTGCTGATGAAAGTGTCACAGAAGAGGACAGTCCCGTGAAGAAAAGCTCTTCACACCGTGGCAGAGATTCCAATTCTGACGGTGAATCAATTAAAGCTGAGGCAGCTTCAACAGACTCAGAAAACAGCAAAGGCAGCATAATTACGACATCGAAAAAAGACAGTAGATCAAAAGCAAAATATAAGACAGAGGATGTGCTGGAGATTTTGGAATCTGGATCAGATCGGGGCACCCCACTGGGCAACAGGAAGGAGGAAATTTGTAGTTCAGCTGAAAAGCTTACAAAACAAAGGCCTGAGAGTGACTCATCTGATTCAGAATCAGATTTTGGAACTTTTAAAAGAAAACAAAACTCAAAAGACAGGAAAAGAAGTTTTTCAAAAAAGCAAAAAGTTGTCACAAGTGATGATTCTGACCTTCATGAGTCAGAATCTGAGTCTTGTGGTGTAAAACCAAAGGAAAGACCAAAATCAGCGACTTTGAAAAAAGAAGCCAAGAAGAAAGTAAATAAAGTAATCACTGATTCAGATGTCTCCTTGTCAGAGCCAGAGCCAGAATCTCCGCTGAGAAATGTTGCTGGAAGGAAACGACAAAATTCGAGGAAGCAAAAACAGGCTACCAAGTCCAGCAAAAAAGGAGAAAAAATAGACAGGGATAATCAGTCCGACTTAAGCAGTTCAGACAACAGTATCCCATTGGCTGCTGTGAAGAAAAAAACTAAAAATCGTGCAGAGAAATCTTCTTCCAGCAGCTCCGATGAAAGTGAACCGTTAGCTATTCTGAAGGAAAATGGGAAGGTAAATGTCTGCATTGTACATGTATATGTCCATCATAATAACCACATGGATGTAGCTTGTGGGGTGATTATGGCATCCAGTGAACCTAACATAAGCATGATCAAATGCTCCCACTATGCTTTTGTAACAAAGTACTGTAAATTCTCTTAATTTTAAAGTATTTTTTTTCTCTCTCATTTTGCTGATGGCATAAAACTGTGAAAGTGAAAGCACAATGAAATAGTGTTTCATTGTAGGCTTAACTGGAATTGTGTTCAAGATAGGGAAATAGCCTCAGTTGAAGACTAGAAACACGGAAACTATGAAAATGTATACATGTGAAAATTATAAGTACTTTTAATGTATATCAAATATTATATTGCTGGTTATCAATAACTTCAGGGTTTTTTCAGTTAAAAACTGAACTCTTTGCTAAAGAACAGAAAAGGATGCATTTTTGAAAGCTGATCCTTTGATTTGCAGATGGACATAATAGAATTATCATTATTAATTTGGTTGCAATGTTCACACAGAAATTACATTTACATATCATCTTTTGGCTACGTTTTGATTCAGATCATCCAGTTTTCAAAAATAACTTTTAATAATGTGCAACAAATTAAACAGGTTATAAACTGGAACAGGATCTCCAGTGTTCTGAATTTTGCCCACAGTTGTGATAAAAAATTGTACAAAATGGCAACCTTGTGGGGTTGACACCTGTGTCTCATGGACAACATGCTGAACTAAAACACCACCACCACCACCCAAAAAGAAGGGGTGGATGGGGTCGGGAGGAACACTTTTTTAAACTTTAGGTAACATGATCTTCATGCTTTATGTAGTAAGCATCACATACAGTGAGCTTCAGAACACTTGCAGGCATGTTATTGAATCACTTTGAATGTTTCCTTGTCCCAAATCCTTTTCTTTTAGATATTTGTAACTAAATATATATATATATATATATATATATATATATATATATATATATATATATATATATATATATATATATATATATATATATAAGATTGAAAATATGCGAAGAGATTGGCTTTTGTATTCTAATGACTGGGGGAGTATTTTGTAAGCTTGAGAATATTAAAACTAAAAACATGAGGGAAATAAAAAGTACCACATGCATGCTGTTTTTTATTCAAGACCTACATGTACAAGACTGGTTTTTGTTTTTTTTTCATATACATTCTCAAATGTACAGAATATTCTGGAGTCTTGCCACAGGTTTTGTACTGAAATGTGCAATTTCAAAGTAAATATATTTTCCCCCAAGGTTTCATCAAACATGTCAAAGGAAATGCAAGTTTAAAAACATTCCAAAAATGTTCAATTATAATTTGAACCACCTTGCGTAGTGTAGCTCAAGTATATCTGGCAGTAAAAGTCTGCTGGTATAAAATTCACTGTTAACCTGCCATATATCCTAAACTAAGGAAAAAGGATGTCCCTTAGACTACTTTATTCTTGCCAAAGTATACAAATTTTAGTGACTGAATAAGTCTTGTTTTACAATATCATTAAATTTACTGTATATCATGGAAACTTCGCACTTAACTTTAGCATGTCAGATATTCAGAATAGTTGACATGTTTGACAAGACTTTATTAACTCATTCCATACCAGTCCCTGATTTTTCCATCTTTTTAGCTATGTTAAGACCACAATTGCATATTTAAATTCTTCATGAAAAGAGCTTTCATTCAAGTACCAACATGCCTATAGTCTTAAGTCAGTGGTTCTGGCACTGCCTGGCAAGTCATGCTGCAGCTGCAGCATGACTTGCCAGGCAGTGCCAGAACCACTGACCAAGGCCTGTGACCATAGTATGGAATGAGTTAAAAAAGTTTAAAAGGGCAACAAAAACTGTACAAGTGCAAATACATGTGTGCAAAAGTTTCTTGCACATGCGCATGTGCATGTTTGTGTGTGTCTACCTAAACATATGTGCAAATTCCTTGTCTAATGAACTTTAAAGCATACCACATGTGTATGACAAAATAGCAACATATTGGTTAAATCCAGAAAGTTGAAACCTTTAGCATGATAACAACAGATGAGAATTTTTAGGAGCATGTCATATACTGTATACGATGTTAAATGTGATTTTTTTACTCACAGAATTCCAAGGACCAAGCTGAAGAATCTGTGTCCTCTCTCTCTGATGATGAGATACCACTGGCTAAACAGAAGATGAAGGGAAGGAAAGGGTCTGGGACAAAGAAGGGGATGGGAAAAGAAAAGAAGGAAGAAAAGGAAAAGGATAACAGCAAGAAAGTGGTAAGCAACAATGGATATTGTGTTTATTTGTAAATAATTAATCCATCATTGTAAGGTGTATGGAGTAAATGCGATATTACATGTACAAATACGTATGTTAAACATGAAGCTGACAGAACAGGATAAAACATTTGTTTTTGGTCAGTTTTTCCATTTTTAAAAATTACCAAAAACAGCATTTGGTACTTGTTACTAGGGGTTTGGTCCATTTTACACTACATGCAGTTCCCCTTGGAAAGACCACTTTACTGAGAGACCACTTGCATTTTAAGACCACATTTATTGGGTTGCTAGTGCTATCTTTTGCATGTTAGTTGACATCCCTTGAGAGACCACTAAAAGGCTTGCCCCAGAAGTGGTTTTCCGAAGGAGCCACGAGTGCAGGGTTCATATGCACATTAAAAAACCCTTGAAAGTCACTGAAGTTCAAAGTTAGTCATTCAAACTAATTTTAAGGTAAATATTTTGTTTGAATGCATATGTTTTCTTTTCCAATCTTCCTCTGATAGAACAATCAAGTGTCAAAATACCTACAAACATCATCAGAGGTCCTTGATTTTTTTTTGAACCCATTGCTGGTTAGAGTACAACTGGAGTCCATAGCTTTCCTTGGCACAGGTTGGGTCTGCTCAACCCACACTGTGTACAACCATTGATGCAGAGCATGGTGTCATGAATGGCCTTACATAAAAATCTCCGTGCAAGTGTTTTCTAGTAATGATAAATTTAAGTAAAAAATTAAAGGTATACGCCAATTTACATGCAGGCTCTTTTGGGCAATTTGAGTGGCAAAGGGTTGAATTGAAAAGTCCTTGAATTTCAAAGCTGCTGAAGTGTAGGACTGTGAAATATATGTGTATTAAATTCATTTTACCGATCTTTTACATTTTAGGACCCAACACGCAACAGGACGGTGACATTCCTGGAGAAGATTTGCCGCAAAGTGGGAATAATGCCTGTTGGCAAGCGACACAAGATGATTTTTGGAGACTGTAAAACAGCCAAGCAGCGGGTCAGAAAGCTGCAGGACATTTTGGAAGAGGCTGGCATGGAAGGTAAAATGGCATTCCAGTTGCAGGTTTTCAAAACCTGTAAATGACTGCTCATTTTTTGGGGGTACAAATATGAAATACACTTTCGAAGGTCTTGCATTTGACAACTTACCACACTTCTAGAATTTTCATATATATTGGGAACCAATGTAACTTTCAAGCACTGCCTTTGTAACTTTAATTCTGTATGTCTTTGTCACAGTTGTTCCAATTTTTGTCAATGACTCCGCCATGTGCAGTCCCAGGTGCTTGATATCGTGGTCATGTGAGCATGATAATATCTGGGGCATTCAGAGTCCACTGTACCATAATGGCCCTGTCATATTTGCCAAGGGCCATGGTCGAGCAGTGAACTTGGAGTGGCTCCACCTTCAACAAGAACAGACTGAGGAACTGACTGTGAGGTTGTTGTAGTACAATATTCAATGTCTAAGCTTTGCAAGTTATTTTGGGGGGTCACTAACGTACATTATTATAAAGGTAGGAGGGTTAGGCCAATCAGATGCGAGAACACACACCATGTGACCAGTCTGTAACCTGTGGTACAGTCCCCCTTAATTGCCTTGTTTTGATATTGAGCAGACAACCATTAGAGTGCGCACATACTGTGACTGTTATGTCCATTGCAATTATCCAAGCATGGTGATGAGATGAGTTTGTGGACATTTTGACAAAGTTTGTAAGTTTTAATGTGACATCATCAGATAAAACCTATGTCATAAATGGATTAAAACACTGCAGAGCTTGACAGAGAGGCCTGTATTGGCAGATAGAAGACCTCGGACCCTAATGGGCCCTCGGTCTTCTTTCTGCCGATACAGGCCTCTCTGTCAAGCTCCACCATATTTTAATCCTTTATTATTGAATGAGTGAATAAGAATCCATAAATTCCATTTTGGTACATACATGTGTACTGTGTGCATGTGTACACACTGTAACTGTGTGTTATGTTTGAAATGCATACACTTCAAAAAACAAAACTGTATCAATCAAGATCAAGTGAACATGATACATGTAGGACATCAAAATACTGTATATAGGCAGAGTGTTGTTACCTCATGTACTGATAATATTAGCCTGAAGGAGGCCCAAGTGATTTCATGAAGCAATTCAAGGAAAATGTGATCTATAGAATCTGATGAGTAATTGTGAACTTGAAGGGTTGTGTCCTGTGTCCACTGTTCCTATCGGCCCTATGAATGTATAACTAGGGCTGGTTGGAATTGTGGGTATAGTGCATCACCAGGCCAGCGTTGATATTGTTGAAGCATCTATATTCAATAGCACTGCTAATATTACTATTAAAATAAATGCATGTATAACCAGAAATAGTACAAGGGAAGCAGGCAGGGTAGGTAGGTAGTCAGCCTGCCAGTATTTTATTACAAATACACTGTTTAAGAAAAAAATAATAGTGAGCTTCGAACCCCACGTAGAAACATGTAAGTTACAATAGCCGTGCCTGAACTTATTTCGTTTCATCAAGGTACATGTACATGTACAGAACAAAATTAGTTTTTGGTGAAATTTTTACTTCTTTTTATGTAATTTAGATCTTATTTTCATGCTGTTCTGGCAAATACAGCTAAAAGCACACAGGTGAAAAGACAGAGTGAAAAATTGGCCATCCTCCCAAGCTTTGCACAGAATGTACCAGAAAACGCCTTTAATTTGCGGGGCCGTGTGTGGCTTGATACACTTTCACAGTGTTTATTGGAGGAGGTAAAGCTTCCTGTTAATGTATTTCCACATTTTTAAATTTTTTATTTTTTTTGTACAAATTTTTGTGTGAGACCCATTTTGACAATACATATTTGTGATATTGTGGATAAAACATCTAAATTGACCATCCACAACTACCAGTTAATTTTTTTTTTATTGGGCACAATTCATTATTTGATTTCCTGTGACAAACAATATTTTACCACATTTCAAGTATAAAATATGTACAGTACAAAAAGCAGTTAAGACAATTATAGGCACTAAAGATTTGTGACTCCATATAACTTATTCAAAGTATTGTTTTAAATTTTTTATAAAGAGCTTTGTTGGAAGTTAAGCAGCACAAATTTATGCATGGTAATATACATGTACATATACACATATACATATAACCATTTTAGAATGAAAACTAAATTTCATTTATGTATTTATTTATTTAAGAATTATGATTAAAACAAGTCAAATCAGTGACAAAGATAAAGCCTCAAAATTTGTATTGCAATCATACATAATCTGATATTTCCTTTAGTGGTATATATCACTTGTTTCACAAGTGGATAAGAAGATCATTACAAGACATTTCCTCAAGACGGTCAAAATGTGCAACAAGCCTTTAGTCTCATCAGTTAAACCAATATTTGTTTCAAGAAGACTTAGTATGGCATGTTCATTGTGTTTTCAAAATATGTTGCATGTATCAACATAATGACTGTAATCATGAGAGCATTAAAGGATAAAGGTCCATATAAAGTCTACATTTTATCCACATGTTAAATCATTTAACAACCTACAAAATAAACACTTTGTGACATTGATTACAGGTCAGCCAAGCATGGAGAAGGCAGAACTACTAAAGCTGCAGCGAGAGGCCGCAGAGTTAAATACTGACAATATCATCAGCACAAAAGGTACACCATCACCACTCTCTTTGCCTACATGTGTGTGTGTGTGTGTGTGTGTGTGTGTGTGTGCACACTGAAACCTGTCTATTGTGAACACCTCTGGGACTGGTGTCAACAGTTGGCAGGTGTCCACAATAGACAGGTGCTTTTAAGAAGAAAATTGACCTTTTGGTCCTGGACATAACTGTCTATATTATACAAGTGTCTGCACTATAGAGGTGTTCACAAGGACAGGTTTTACTGTATATAAATGGGAAATAAGATATTGAAAAGTGGTTGTGTATAGTAGGTGGTCTGCCAATGGGGGTCCAGTAACATGGAAAGTGTAAAAGGGTCCTGAAAAAATGGGGTCTTAAAAAACAGGTGATCTCATTGGAGTGGTCTCTGAAAGGAGTGACTAAACAACTTTTGGAATCTTGTGGCACATTGATTAGTATTGACAGGTTCTGATCTCTATTTTTTACTATTTCTGGTTGCACAAGGTATACATGTATATACACACATTGTCTGTGGGTGTATCCTAAATACATGTACCTATGTGTTACAAAAATTCTCAAATTTTGTCATATGGAAATAATCATATTTGTAGTTGCCTGTACATGTATGTTCAAGGATCAGTTCTAAAATAAACTGTTACTGCAGCATAATTTAAGTTGGTTAGTGCCAACTGCAACTATGGTTGAACTACTTAAAACTAAGTGCTCAGAAATATAATAAGGGTACTAGATTCATGTTCTTTGTGGAAAAAAAAAAAATTGGTTTAAGTCCCAGCTCTCCTTTGTGCCCAAAGTGCAGCAAGGAGAGCTGTTGAGTTAGTCCAAGATGTGGCACTGAAAGAGGTAACAAAATGTATCTTGGATTGTTAAAAAGGACTGGTAATATGCCAACAGTTTGGCTTGGCTTGCTTTGGGCCCAGTGTGCTCAAGGTGTACCAAGGAAAGCGGTTGACCTGAATCAGTCTTCTTTCCAGTGGAAATACAGGAATGCTCCTTCCTGATAAAATGTCATTTTATGAGGAATTTGCCTGATATGAATCATTATAGTTCATACAAGCACAAATTTTGTTCTGATTAAAGTAGTGGAAGGGTAAAAAGTGGATTGTTTTATTGCTTTGTCATTGACCAGAATGTGAACATAGTGAATGTATATATATGTTTAAGAATATATATTGAGGTTGACAGTTCTGTGCTAATTTGCATGGGTGGTTAACCACATCATATATATTTGGTCATTAGGAGAGGTTGCAATAACAATTGTGTGTGTATTTGGCTGAAAACACAACCCTACACCCAAAATTCTTGTAGCTAGAGGTGTGTATTCATATAAGATTCCATGTTAAAGTAACATTCAATGCATTGAATAGGTTTGCAGTAAAAGTTATCAAATTTACTATGGTATTGTTTATAACTATATACAACTATTTAACACAAGAAGTTTGGTGTTCCTAGGTAGAGTGGTTTTAAAGTTACATAGGTGCAAATTATATTGAAAACTAATGGAAATACACATACCTAGCCCACCTGCCTACAAGGCCCTCTTCTGGGAGCCCAAATGAGCCAGTTGATCTTGACCTTACCTATTGCATGTTTGTCACTTATCATGTCTGTTGTGTCACACAGCCACATGTACATGTAAGCCATAAACACAATGTATCACGTTTTTTGTGGCACACCATTACACACAAGCCACATTCCATTTTATGTGTTCCAAATTGATGCTGATATTGGGTGTTCGGTATTGTATTAATTTTTTTCCCCCTTTTTTTGCAGGACGGGGAAGACGCAATGTGGAAAGTGTGTATGCCTCTCACAAGCCTATTGTCAAGCCTGTCACACCTCGCACACCAGCCAGACAAAAGTTTTCACGCCTGAAGGGCATCATTGACAGTGAAGGCTCTGACAGTGACTAAAAGTGGCAAATATGCTACAAAAACACTCTGAGGTTATTGCAACAAAAGCTTTCGTTCTACAATAAAAACTTTCAGTCTGGAAACTTTCAAAGCAAAAGGTTTCACCATGAACATTTTAATATCAAAACTTATATTCTGAACATAGTGACAATGGAAGCTTTGAAGCTGAACATTGTAGTATGTAAAGTTTTGAACTGAAGACTTTCATTATGGGAAAACTTCTGTGACTTTTTAGCTGAAAGTTTCAGTTGATAATTGGAAAAGATGATAGTATAGTATGAATTTTTTTCCATGCGAGGGCTATTTGTGCTATCTGTGTGGTAATTTGTTCAGAGCATAAAGATAAACTGTATTTTTTGTGAACTTGCGTAATGGACCAATTTAATAATAGTGTTCAAGTATTTTTGTGGTGCTTAGTTCATGGGGGGGGGGGGGGGGGGGGGCAGGCTGATATTGCAATTGTAATTTCCAGCACTGGCATAGAACTGCAGTGCATGTTTTCCCAGTGTGAAGGGGTCTGCAGATTCAGCCTCTTTAAATGGTATCATTCATTGCCAGCTAATGTTATTATAACACCTTCCATGCATCATGCCTTCTAGAATCTACAGCGCTGACTCTTTTTAACACACTCATGACAAGGCTGATTCTCATATAACACTATAGACCCATGGCTTCCCCAGAAGTGCTTTTCCAATTTACTGCTGTGTTAGACATCCCTGTAAATAAGACAGTTTTGCTATAACATGACCTAGGCTGTATACCCCAACACCATGTTATAAACAGGGAGCACTGTACTGTCTATACACATCATGTGGCTACAATACATTGTGTAATGTCATACATGTATATTACCTGTGTACTTTTCATGCTTGGTAGAGAATGAACACCAGCATGTGCAATATGATTAAATTGAATTTTCACTTTGATAGCTTTGAGTTGATTTTTTGTTTGTATCTTGGTGGTTCATGCATGTGTGCTGAAGGAGAACATTGAGAAGACATATTCTATATATTCAACCTTGAGCTGTCAGGACATTTCACGGTTCCACACACAGGTGGAGCCACTGTCCACAATTTTTGCTCTTGCACCATTGCCAAGCTATTAAAACACTTTGCTTGGGACAAACTGCTTGTCTATGACAACTGCCCTGAAGATGCCCACAAAGGAGAAATAACATGAATTGTAGATGTACTGAGCATGACTGGGCACGGAAAATTGAAAGCAGCTGTATATTCTACATTTAATTAAAATATAAGTCGCCACTATTTTAGAAAAAAGTAGACTTGCTTACTTGTGAATACAGCCTTTCTTACTACATTTAAGATAATATACAATTTAATGGATGGCTGTGGTCCACATTTTATGTGGACATATCAATATAAGTTCATGAGGGAACAAAAGTACAAAGGTGGTGCGCTCCAATTCTCACTTCTTGCATGGTCCAATGCTACTCTCTGATATATATATATATATATATATATATATATATATATATATACTTGAGGACTATGTACCTGCAATTTCTGTCCTCTCTAGCAGGTTCCTGCCTCTGAAGCAGTCATAGGCTCCATGTTATTTCTGTTGCACTGCAGTGCAGATTTCACAGAGCATGGTCTGCTTTGGAGGCAAGTCAGGTTAAGATGATAACCTTGCTCATAGCCAGCTGTTTGAAGCAGGAGGGGAAGGGTCATTTGTTCGAAGGAAAATTTGCTAGGGAGTGTCATAGGGGCATAGCCAAGCAAGGAGGGAGGGTCCAAGGGCATGTCCTTGGCAAATTTTGTGAAACATTGGTGCTCAAATATGGTGTTCTCTGTATATTGGGAATGTTTGACACATCTGTGCTCACATGCAGTAAATAAAGGGGTTCACTGCAAGGGGTAGGGGTGACAGGTACAGAGGAACCCTCTAAGCCCACCTGGCTGTGGGCCTGTTAGCACATTGTGACGGAACTGTTGCATGCTTCACTCCTCTATAAAGAAAATGGACGAAACATATACCAAATCCAATCATAAGCACTGTTGCTACAAGGATAAATGATTAACCCCTGTTCTAAGCATTCTGACTGTAGACTCGTAGACTCAATGAGATTTGCCCTGGAAAAGAAACTATTGTTCTTGCAAACAGTTTGTTTGGGTTACTGAGCCAGGCATGAGCACAACTGAGAAAATCCTAAAAACTTGGCGTAGAGTTGGACAAACAGGGATATTGTTTCCTGACAGACTTGTCATGATCTTAGAGATTATGAAATGTATTGAATATCCAATGTTTTTCGGGTTTGTGTGTTCACTTTTTTAGGAAAAACTTTAAAATGTTGTTCAAGTTATACTTTTGGAGATCCCCAGCTCTTTTGTTTGTTTGTTCAGCAGATGGTGCCCCCGCCCCCCCCCCCCCCCCCCCTTTTGTGGTTTGACTGGGTCTCTGTTAAATTGTTCACAAGGTGGTGCTATTTTCGTTTCTTGATTTCTAAGAATCGTGAAATCACCTAATGACCAGCAAGACTACATGCTTGCACAGTTAATATACGATATTTTTGTACATATGCAATTCTCAAAACCTCTGCTAGATCCACTTCAAAGTAACTGGGGTTGCACTTTGGATGTGTTTATACTGAGTTTGTTCAAGAGGTCCTGCTCCAATTATGTTTGGCTTGTTCATGAAAATTTAGACTTTTTTAAAAATTCTTGAAAAAAATTTCTGAAATTCACATTGGGCCATTTATCAGGACTTCTAGTTCTTAATTTTGCTCAGCCAGTGCACTTTGGTTTATTTTCTGTTTTTAATAATTTTTCTTTTTGTTGATCACTACTCCAATGGTTTATCTTGCACTTCGTGGCAGTGTATCTCAGGTGAACCAAAGTTATTCATTAGAGGGCACCACTGTCATTTTTGGAGTCCATTTTATGAGATGCGGTTTTGGTGAGATATGTCTAGTTTTCATGTTGCTAATGAAGATCCATAGACAAAATTACCTAAGTCGTTAATCTGTCGAACCGAATCCCCCGTGTTGTTTGCCCGCCTGCGCGCCTGATCACCCAAGCGCGAAGCGCGCGGGTGATCAGGCGCGCAGGCAGGCAAACAACGTGGGGAATTCGGTTTAGACAGATTAACGACGAGGGTTATTTTGTATTTATCCCCTACAGTCCATTCATAAAGAAAAAAAAAGACCATTTATATCACCTGTAACATTTTATTTCACTACATTACATGGGACTTTGACACAGTCATGCCCTGCGTATGAACATAAAATTTAGGAAGGTCACGTTGACTTATTCCGTGGACTCGTGGAGCTCAACTGACTGTTGGCCGTCAGATTGTCCCCATCAGTGACGGCAGCATTGCCAGCATTGCCCGAAGGAGCGGGGCGATGGCTCCCTGCGACGCCAGCTGGGACAAACGATGAAGACCGAGTCTGGGGAATGTTGTGGACAGATGTTAGAGGTCTTTGAAAAGAAGAAAAATTTCCCTTGAGAAGGCTGCACGTGGCGTGCTGTTGATTTCGGCTTGCTGTTGCATAATTGTTCACGGGCTGTGCATTTTTGTGCCCGCTCAGCTGTTGAATAATGGTTGGCAGGACACTTGGATGTAGGCCTAAAAGTCGACTGCACATCTTGCGTCTTACAGAGTGGTTGTTTTTTCTGCCAATCATCAGTCCTAGCATTTTTGGCCCTAGTTTCCAACTCAGAATCAAGTTTATTCTTACCCATTGGCTGGGATTTATACCACTGACCATGAGGTTTTCAGCCGTGATTTATGGCAAGATAATAAGGCGAGTTTGGATATACCAAATATGGAAATGATTCCTTCCATATTTGGAAAACCATATCTCTGATATGGTAAAAAGTAGTCCCACCCATGAGATATGGTCAACAATATCACATGGGCTATATCCCATGGGTTTTCAATGTAATATGGTATAAATGGTACAAAGTAATGGGATGCACCAAGTTCCCTGTGATGAAAAGAACCTTAAAATATCTTTAGAGCCAACTACATGTGTTCAGTTTGGATCATTGTTGACAACAGTGGTGTGCATTATATAAATATTGTATTGGCATAATGTTGTTTTGAAAAAAAAAAATAAAGATGCACAGCAGACTGAAATAAACTAAAGGAACAAATGAAATAAATCTCATAAAAAACCACACGGGACCCCTTTTGCGTCTGTTAAACGTGGGAAGTAACTTAACTATACATAATCAACAAATTGATTACATGATGGGGCGCAGTAGGTCCATTCAAAGTTTGCCACAAGTATGATCTCAAATGTCACTGACAATATGAACTGAATCCCAAGTGGGAAAATGCGGAAAAATACACAGTGATTACTGCGCTGTGCCCACATTGTGGGAAAGCGCGGCTTTAATTCCTTGCAATATATATATATCTCCAGTTTGAAAACATCAAAAATGTATCTACAACATACAGCATTATATAAGTAGGCCTAGGACACGCAGTTTTTACTTAGTCCATCAGTTTGTTACGAATCCGTGCGACCATGACTGTGGTATCCTCCAGTGTAAATTAAATGTGCAAAAAGCAGACTGTTTATCATTAAATAGGTCTTTTTCTTCTTTTAAATGCTTAGTATTGTGTAACAATGTCGCAAATAGGGAAACTGAAATGTTGTACATGAATTAAACAACTTGTGTTCGTGTGAATTTTAACCCGATGGGAACTAATGTCGGCACATCGGCGTGAAACGCTAGCTTTCCCCGTTAACAACAAGTGCAAAGTGCCCAATGTTTCAAATATTGTATGCTCTTTTTCCTTCATTTTTTAATGATGATGAGGCTAAGCCTCCATGGAATCAACAGCTTTCCTTGGCGCCCAGAGTGCACTGAAGAAAGCTATTGACTCAGTCTCGAGAGTGTTACGAAACAGTTCTGTTGATTTGAGAATTTTCTTTCTTTTGTTCGTTTGTTCATTGGTGCTTTTTTTACATATATTTTACACAAATGGCAAAATAATGTCGCCTTCTGGCCGATTAATTCCATCACGGCAAATCATAAAGGCCGGCCCAACGTCAGGCCAATTTAATATAACATGGTTATTATCACGTTGGACCAGCCTTCAATCCCATATTTATAATTGCTTACCCTGCTCAGATGTTGCATTCTCTGAGCCACTTCATGCACATTTTATAATATGGAAACTAGACATACCTTCAACGCAAAGCGTTGACTGTCGGGTCTGCCAGGAAAAAAATATATAAATTAGGCCAGCATTTGCTCAAATTAGGTCATGGTGACACCAAAATCTAAGTGGTTCATCTTGCCAGGTAAGATAAGCTCATTGCCAAATTTGAGCCAGATACATGGAGGGATTCTGTAGTCTAGTTTATCGCCATAACGAGAATGTGCACATCCGGCCGGATGAAATGCTGGACAGACAACCCGAAAACATAAAAGGCGCCCCTCCCCCCCCCCCCCCCCCCCCCCATGGTTCGGACCCTAAAAAATGGATTGCCTGTTGTTAAAGAAATTTATGTGACTGAAAAGTTGACTATTTCTGTTTCTTCAATTCTCTTGCCGTCTACGAGTCACTGGACCCGGTACAGATCTCATGTGCGGCCAGGCCAGACCTCTGGAACAATGCTAGCGTGATGTGTTGCATCGTCAGCAACTTTCAGCCAATGACATTGCAGGATTAAATACACTGCTGGGTAGCACCCACCTTGATTCAGGTTCCAGGGGGGTAATTATGCCTGTGCTGAGGTAACATGATTGGAGAGTGCCAATAAAATATCAGGCCTAGGGATGCAACGGGCCGTATTTTCAAAAAAAAAAAAAAAATTGCTACCAGAAGGGCAGATTTTGGCTTGATAGTGGAAAACAGTGTATACTTTGAGCTGACATGAATATTATGAAGGTATGTACACTGGCACCAGTATACACAGTGGTTCAGCTGGAGTCAACGCTGTATTGCAAGTAGTACTACGCAGAGCTGATTGCCATGGTAATTTGCTGAAAAATTCCCATTCATGCCCATGTTTTCTGGTGTTTATTTGATGTAAAAAATTCTTACGAACATTTTGGTGTATAAAACAAAGGCCTATATGTTTGAATTCCATTGAATGAACTAGAAGGTGGTAACTCTGTTCGTCTGTGTTTCCACAGGTTGAATTACTGGCGTGAAACCTTCACTTGAGCTCTTTGGGATAGTTTGGGGCAAGAATCAGTCTGCTGTGTTGATCTTGAATCTTTGACACCAATTATTGCAAAGATGCATATGACAAAACAGTTATAGTCCTTGAATTTGATCTACACATGGGTCTATTGACCTTTCCACTATGGGGTGCCATAACTGCCAAGTGCTACAACATCATTGAATTCGCACACGAAAATCGAAAATGTTAATACTTATCGTTTTCATGTACGGAATCACAAGAAGACCGATTCACAAAATTGTGAGAGCAGATGACAAAATGGGTCATTTTGTGTCAAATCAGGCAAATTCTGATATATCGCTGGCTCGACCCATCTTGGATTTTCCTCAAATTTTACTTATCTGTAGAACAACCTTTTTGGGGATGTTTTACAAAATATTAGCCTCTTGTGGCCAATGGTTCAAATTTTATGGCCCCTGGGAAGGGGGAGAGGTCATCTTGAAAAAAGTCTGTATTTTTTTTTTTATATTTTTAAAGCTCTATTACAGCTAAAGTATTCAAGCTACATCTATAAATTTTCTGCAGCAATTCTTCTATACTCAGAAATTAAAAAAGTACAAAATAAGATAAGATATAAGATGATTTCCAGTACTTATGGTGGTACAAAAGGGCAAAAACACAATCACAAATGACAAATTTTGATTTTCAGCAATTAATTTGACTCATTTATTGACTTGCTACTATGCTAATTAGTTGTATATTGAATATCTATGTTGGGTACTTGTATTTAGGACAAAGAAATAAATGATTAAAATGTAAGTATAAAAATATTTGGCCCTATACTAAAGTTGTACTTTTGGGGAACCCTTTTACCAGAGTATAACTCAGTCCTGACAAACAGCACCAGCATCAAACTTTGCTATTCAGTAGAACAAGATCATATTCACAACATATTCAAAAATCATGATGGTGTCTTGTTTTCTTCTTACAAAATTTTATTATTAACTTTGAAGGAAAAATGTGCATTTTGTTAGAGACATTTTACTGATATTTAACCCTTAAAGTGCCAAATTACCACGAGCTGACATCTGTAACAGGTTTCAGCTAAGACAATTTATAATATAGAAACATATTCTACTCAACTAGACTTGTCCATAGTGAATTTCTGATAAGCACTTCTTATTCTAACATGGTAAAAATTAAATTGAAATTTGTACTGCACTGTTGTTTTCATTTTTCCACTCTTTAATTATGTTGTTTTGTAACCATTCCAGGTGAACAAGTGAAATACCGGGGGGGGGGGGGAGGGGAGGGTATATGGTAGTTAAATGACTGCAACGAATGGCTTATTTTTCCTCATGTTCACTGCTGTAATTTTATTGGAAGGAAAAAAGATACAAACACAATATTTTAGATATTTTGTGTACCCGTGTCTGTTCTACAATACTGCAAAGTTTAATAGTGGTGCAGTTTGTCAGGACTGAGTTACACCCTGGTAAAGGGGGCTCCCGGTAACAAAAAACGCAACTTTGGAACCAAATAATTTCACATCTGCAGATTCATTAAGTTATTTTTTTGTTTTAAGTACAAGTATCCTAGTCCAATATTACATATACAACTTTTCAGCATTGTAGCAAGTGCATAAATGGGTGAGATAGGTGACTAAAAACTGAAAATTCTCAAGGCTTTTTTTTTTTTTTTTTTTTTCAATATTTAGATCACCATAAATACTGAAGGCTGTCTCCTACCATACCTTATACTACTTTTTAACTCTATGTATAGGAGAATAATTCCAGAAAAAATAATGGATGTGGCTTTAATACTTTTACTACAGTGGAGCTTTAAAAACAGCACAAAAATATAGGCGTTTTTCTTTTTTATGATCCCCCCCCCCAGGAGCCCTGAACCATGAACCAATTGTCAGAAAGGCCTAATATTTCGCAAATTGTCTTTACAATAGTTCGTCTACATTTGTGTGTAGTTTGAAGAAAATCTGAAATGGGTGAGCTGGGGCCATTGCCTGGGTTGACACGGAAGGACCTAAATCGAATTTTCACCACAAAATTAAACTACTGTTACGATTTTGTGCACGGAACTGGATTAAAAAGGAAAAATCACAAAACCGAAAGTATTTCACAAAATCCAAAAAGCTTACTGAATTCTGTGAACGGAATTGTAATAGTTTATCAATTTTGTGCACAAAATGGTGTAATGTGAATTTTATCGACAAAAGTGGGAGCTTTATCAATTTCGTCCACAAAATTAAAAATTCGGATCTACAGAATTGTTATATATATCGATTTCGTCCACAACAACGTTAAGTTAATTAATTCTGTCTACAGAAAATAAAAATTCTCTCCTTAAATTTACAAATTTCGTCCACAGAATTGGGTAAGGTTTTGAATTTCGTCCATAAAATCTTAAAACATGTCATATAATCCGTATGTTATCCAATTTTGTGCACGAAATTAGAAGAACATTTCACAAAATCCATAGCTTACTCGATTTCGTGAACACAATTGTAAGAGTATAATTCTTTTGTTCACGGAAATCTAAAGATAATACAATTCTGTCAACAGAATCGTAAAGTTTTTCAATTTCATACACGAATGCACAAAAACACTTAGTTTTGTCCACACGATTCTAAAACACACATAATAGAAAAACTTTATCGATTTTGTGCATGAAATTGGGTAAATATGACGTTTTGAACCCAAGTGTGCCAAGTGTAACAGCTTAGAATTTCGTACCATAAGAGACCCTCGACGACATTATCAGAAACTAACAAATCTCTTCCACAACTTGCTCATGACGGCATGTGACTCACTGTGAGATGTGAAGACCGTTGCCCTCAACACATCATTATAAGAACTCATGAAAATGACTAGAATAGCGAATTTGTCTCTTTATGGGATTTTGTAATTTCATTTGGGACTCTGCACACAATCCGTTAAGTATGATCCTATCCGTCATTTCTTCCAGTTTTGTGCACAAAACTGGATAGATCTTGCAGGATTTTTTTTTCAATTGAATTCCGTTTCCGTGGACGAAGTCGATAGGAATTCGACAAAACTGAAAGATTACTTGATTTCGTGGATGAAATAACAAACTTACACACATAAGTGAAAACTTTATTCCATTTTG
The DNA here is from genome assembly GCA_964020975.1 of Hermodice carunculata. Classification (NCBI taxonomy): domain Eukaryota; kingdom Metazoa; phylum Annelida; class Polychaeta; order Eunicida; family Amphinomidae; genus Hermodice; species Hermodice carunculata. Next base: position 64,103,025 of record OZ026620.1, on the reverse strand, counting down.
TGGACAAAATTAAAAACTATGCACACAGAAATGAAACAACAGGCTTTAATGAATTGTTTGAAACTGGTTGGATTTCGTGATTTTCTTTTCCAGTTTCGTCCACAGAATCGTATAAAGCTTACAATTTCGTAAAAACTTGTTCAATACTTGTGAATTACGCAGCGTGTTGACGAAACAAAACACACACACAAGCAAGCAAGAGGCAGACGTTTAAAAGCGAGGTGAAGAATGACGAAACATATTAGTCCGGTAGCTCTCGGAGAAACAAATAAATGGACCTTTCTGCAAATTTAGGAACTGCCACAGTGTAGCCTATATTTGGAATAAAAACTGGTTTGATAGTCGAAGAAAACTCACATTGATCGACTGAAGCTTTTCCCCGATGACAAACGGGCTCGGCCGCTGCCTGGGCACTGCAGTGACCAATGACCATAATATGAGTGCAATGGTGAGCGCAGGTACATGTACGTGTTATGGGACTCCACATATAGCTCACAGACACAAGCTAGAATTTGCAAAACTTTAAATATCTCTATAAATAGGCATATGTAAGACCTGCAATTTTGCTGGTTTATAAATAATACAGTTCGGGAGGGTACGGAAGATACCGAGGGTCCGCAGTTGGGCCTTGGGGGTCAGTGTTTTAGCATAGACTCTGTGGTCCGTGTCCGCATCTTATTATCTACCGTCATGACAATTAATATTGAATGCGATTCTGAATGTTGGTTGTCCTTTTTGTCCACTTTTATTTTCAGTCTATTATTTTTTTTTCTTTTAGGTCTATTATCCTTTTTGATTTTTTTTAGTGCGCCAAGCGGTCAAAAATTAAAATGCATCTGTGACATTTTTTAGTTTCTGATAACGTCGTCATGGGTTTCTGATGGTGCGAAATTCTAAGCTGTTATGTTCACTTGGTTAGCTTATGGCAAGCCAACAGGACCATAATGCATAAGTCTTAGGCATAGCCAAGCCTCCACTACCCGTAGTCCAGACTTTGCAACATGAAGTGGAGCAAACCAATCAGATTGCAGTCTGTACTACCCGTAGTCGAGGCTCGGCAACATGTAGTCGAGCCAACATATAAGATTACAGTTTCCACAACGCATAGTCAAGGCTCTGCAACGTGCAGTCAGCCAACCAATAAGATTTCAGTCTCCACTATAGCATAGTCGAGGCTTGGTAACCCGTAGTGGAGCCAACCATATAAGATTACAGTCTCCACAACGGGTTACTGAGAAAATGTTCTTCTAGAACACCTGGTCGAGCCTTGGTGACGCGTAGTGAAGAAACATCTGCATTCCATAACGTGTAGCCAAATTAGTGTCATTACCATATCCAAACCATAGTCCTAATAAAACAAATCCAACTCAATTCAAACCAAAGGCAATGTTCCTTGGTATGTTCAGCTGAATCACATAAATTTATAGTTCGTCTGTACCCAAAAGAGTCCAAAACATACATCCAAAGGTCCATAGGCTCAAAAAAAGCAAGCTATCCAATCATTGATGCTCTTGTAGACTGTATTAGACATGTTTGACTACGCGTTGAGAAATTAATGGTCTGGACGTCGCGTCGCGGGATGCAAATGGCAGCATTTAGGGTTTATGGTTCCAGTTTATAGTTTATACCTCTTAATTTCCTCCATACGCAAAGTACAATACGTATAGAGTATACAAATCATAACTAATCTTTCTAAATGATAAATAAGCTTTAATTTGATATACAGTAAAACCTCCCTATAGCAAACTCCCTTGGGAAAAAGAAAACAAAATTCGATACCCTTTCAACTTCATTTTTGAAATACGGGTTATAACCATTTCGCTATGCTTTGAAGCATACTTTGAGAAGACTGTAATTTGATTGGCTGCCTCAGCAATGCGTCGTGAAAAATTTCAAGTCTCAACTATACTTTATAGAGATTCTAATTTGATTGGCTGCCTCAATGACGCGTTGTAGAGAACTTCATGTTTCCGCTTTGCGTTGTAGAAACTCTAATTTGATTGGCTGTTTTAATATCAGTTATGCTTGTAAGGACATCAATGATTGGTTTGCTTGTCTTCAAGTAAAAGTGGCCATGAGTTGCTACACTAGGACTCACCGAAGCTTGACTACACGTAGTATTCTCTGTAACGCGTAGTAAAGACTGAAATCTGATTGGTTGGCTTGACTACACGCGCCGTGGAATCCTCGACTACGTGTAGTGGAGGCTTGGCAAGGCGTTATGGCCCTGTTGGCTTGCCATGTACATCAGGGTTCAAAACGTCACATTTTACCAATTTCATGCACAAAATCGATAAAGTTTTGTATTTCCTTGTGTTTTAGAATTTTGTTGACAAAACTGAGGTAGTTTTTGCGATGTCACGTACAAAATCGAGAAACTTAATGATTCTAAGCAGAGAATGGTATTATCTTTAGATTTCCGGGAATAAAACTGTAATGCTTTTACAATTGTGTGCACAAAATCGAGTAAGCTATGGATTTTGTGAATTTTTTTTCCAATTTCATGCACAAAATTTGATAATATATGGTTGTTTTTCGATTTTGTGCTGAACATTTGATCCCAAATGGATTGTGTGGACAAAATTGGAAAGCTTGTAAGATTTTGTTGATGAAATTCAAAACCTTACCCAATTCTGTGGACGAAATTGGCAAATTTATGGATTTTGTGGACAGAATTAGTAAACGTACTGATGTTGTGAACGAAATCGATATATTTAACAATTCTGTAGACCTGAATTATCAATTTCGTCCACAAAATTGATAAAGGCTTACACTTTTGTGCACGAAATTGGTAATATTGTACGATTTTGTGCACAAAATTGATAAAGTACTACAATTCCGTGCACAGAATTCAACAAGCTTGTTGGATTTTGTGAAATACAGTAAAACCTGTCCTTGTGAACACCTGTTTAATGTGGACAGTTTTGGCCAGAACCGAATATTTTTAAGTCATTTTCATATTGGTGATTCCTGTCTACAGTGGACACCTGTCTATTGTGTATTGCGGACACTTTTTGGGGTACCAAATGCAAAAACAACTTGTCTATTGTGGACACAATATATCAATGTATTTTTTGCAACTTTTTATGGTCCAAGTTGTAATGCCTGAACAATGCCGTGCATGTTGAACTGGAAACAAAGACTAATTTATCCATTGTTCAGTGGCCTGTAACACATAATAAGCTCACTCAGCCAAGCAGTTAGGCTGCAATGCCTCAACGAACATGCCAGGTGTCTCTGAGCATACATACACAATTTTTCCCTTAAAAGATAAAAACTGTAAATTCCCAAGTTAAGATGTGTTTGAGTAAAGTGTCAGGGGCATAATGTACAAAAACTGAGAGCAAATGTACTCCGAGATCCCAAAAGTTCAGCCCGTGCCTATTGTGGACACCTGTCTATTGCGGAAACTTTTGCCAGAACCACAGGTGTCCCCAATAGACAGGTTTTACTGTACTTGCAGTTTTGTGATCTTTTCTTCCAGTTTCGTCCATAAAAACATAAAAGTAATTTGATTCCATGATGAGACTTGGATTTTGTTATTTGCTCTTGCAATTTTGTGGATACTATTGTGACTCCGTCAACAAAAACGATAAGTATTACGATTTCGTGCAAGAAATGGATGATGTCACACTTGGAACCCCATATATAGACCTCATCCAAAGACTGTAATTGTACACTATTATTCAAGCACACACAAAGATGAATAGGCCACAACACACACTGTCACTTCATAGTAAGTGTGCCCAGCGTGATGGTCTTTGTCGGTTGAAAGATGCAATGTAGGCCTGTAGAAGTTTCTGCTCTCTCAAAATACAACTGCATGCTTGCAACAGGCCTACCAAGTCCCAGTTTAAAACTGTCTCTTGTGGCTTCTTTGTTTGCTGTGAGAAAGTCCATAGGTTCGTGGGAACTGGTCCTATCTTTGGCTTAGTTTGTCCAGGCATTGTGTTGTCAGGTTAGATCTATGAAGTTGGATGTCTGTTGGGATGCCAATCATCACAGGATGATCATCCTACTGGGATGATCATCCTGCATGCCGCTTTTGCATGCTTAAGAGCAGTGTCTGCGAGTCTGTCGGGTTGATATGAGGTTGGCTGGACAAAGGCTCCATGCAAAGGCACATTGTGAATGAGAGGACAGTTTCCATCTTGACAGACCTTCGATAGCATGCATTGCAGCACATGCTGCAGATGCAGCCATCCAGGCACCTGGCTGCTTGCCTGGACATCAACGTAATGTGCAAGCTGATCCTTGATTCGAGGCATGTCGTGGGAATTGAAGCCCCTATTGGTGGGGCAACCAGTTTGAACAAGCAGGTTTATATATGGTCCTTGATTTGAGGCTAGGCCTCAAATGGAAGTCCCTGATCCTTGATTCGAGGATTGGCTTCAAATGGAGGATCAGCCTTGACTGAAGGTCCCTATGGGGAAGGAGCTGTCCATGGACACTGAATGGACTGTGGTTGAGAGGTCCCATTTATTCATTGGTTCCCTCCACTGTCACTTCTGCTCAAGTGAGCAGGTCTGTGGCAAAGGCCTCTGTCATCCTGTCTGCCCTATGGCCAGCCATGCATCAGTAGTTCAGTGAAAGGGTTTTTTTTACCTTAGTGATTAGTAAGTCTGTGAACACAAAGGTGTGAAGGAAGTCAGTATTGAGTAAAGGTAGAGCATGGGTGACGTCCTCATTGCTCCTTATAGCACCTACTCCTCCAGGCTTCCCTTCTCATGGCCCCCTGGGTCAAGCATCAGCCGTGCAGGCAGAGGTGACTGCTCGGGTGATCATAGGCAAAGTGGAGGTGCTGTTTGCGGCAGTGGGCAAACATCTAGATAGGTTGGAGTGTAAGGTTTCCTCTGGGGAACCTATGGTAGCTCCTCCTTCCACTGTACACTCTGAGTTGGCTGGCCCCTCTTGTGAGAGTGGGGCCAAGCGCTGTTTGGTCTGTCACACCAAAGCCAAGATGGCTAGTGCAGTAAGAGCGGTGGCCCTCACTGTGTCCTCTGTGGTGGCCATGCCAATTTCTGGGCTCCGTGGAGGCCAGGAAATCAGAAGATAGTCCTTGGTAGTGAGGAATAGGCCATTATGGTCACTTGGGGGTGAGGGATTGGCCTCATGACCAATTTCTCCCCTGCATCCATCCCCTGGTCATGAGAAGCTGTGCTTCTGCCACAGGCTGGAAAAGAGAAGAGGGAGAGGTGTCATTGGCAAGTATCATCTTCTTCTCTGAACTGCAAAGTATGTTGCTTGGGTGTTTCTCTGGATGGAGAGAGGCAGTCATCTCCCTCAGTTGATTACGTTTGGGAGGGTGGTACAGTGGCAGATTGATCAATTGTCTGAGTGCTTGGTCTGGTCCCAATGGAGATTGATCAAGTGGTTGATCTTTCTGCCATTGGGGAGGTCACTTCTGTGGTGACCTATGCCAATGTGGCGGTATCTGGGTGTGCTTTGGCACTTGAGCCTACCCTCCACAGAGGCTAAGGGTCTCATGCCTTTGGCAGCAAAAGGGCTGCTGTAAGAGGTTGCAGCATGTGTCACTCCCCCAGCCCCTGGGGCTATTCACCTAGTGCATGTCAGCAGTCTGGTGTAGCCCTCTCTGGGGAGCTTCTGTCTGTCAGAAGAGACTCTTTGTGTGTGGGAGGAGTTGCAGTTTCAGTATAATGCTGAGGCTGTGGTGTAGGCTGCCAAGGCTCCGAAGTAGTGTCAGAACTTCATCCAGATGCTAAGGCAAAAACTGAGGAGGGCAACTTGAGGATTTGCTCCTCGGATCTGGAGGATTGTCCCAATGCCGCAGACATTCTGGAGCTTGACTGCTTGGACTTCCCAAGTGATGATTCTGAGACAGAGGAGGGCAGCAGTCATTTCTCCTACCTGGCAGTGGGGCAGAAGAAGGCCAAGGGTCAGCCATTTCTGGTGGATGCCAAGCAGAAGAAAGCTCTCCAGTCAACAGCTTTGATTAAAGAGGTGGTAGAGTGGGTGGATTGGTCTCTCTCTAAGGCAGAGAAGCAGGGTTCTGTGTTTTGGGCCAATGTTGGGTTTATACAGGAAACCCTTCCCGGGGAGATGGTTCTGCAGCCGACAGTGCATCAATGTAGTGGAGTCGGCATTCAATTTAGAGGTGCCTTTCTCCATCTTCTAGTGACACACCAGAAATAGGATCCTCTCAGGATGACCTAGCCCTGGGCTGTTTGCTAGCAAAGCCAAAGTCCAGGCTGGAGTTGTTCTATGTACAACTTTGCTCCTGTGATGGTCGACGCTCCCTTATGGGACCATGCTGTCAAGGAGTCAGAGTTTGTAACCCTGACCCTTTCATCACTGTGGTGCTTTGAGCTGGATGCGTGAGTGATGACTGTAGTAGGCTCCTTCCAGGATTGTTTGAGATTTTATGTGGCACGTCTTTTAAAGGAGGCATGTGATGACCCCATGGCATCAGCCTCCAAGAAACACTTGGTGGTGACCCTGCTGAGCCTCCAGCAGTCTTGAGGCTATGCCGTGGGCCATTTGCTCAGTGGGGCCATAGTGCTCAATGCCAATGTGAAGTTACTACAGCCTTATGCACTCCTCTCAGGGGCCAACCTGCAAGCTGATGGCGGTAAGCAAAGCTGCTTACCAGCAGCCCCTGGATCCTGTTGGTCTGGCACCATTTGGTCAGGGCTTGGTCCCCTTCCCTGAGAAGGCAGACCATATGGCCAAGGAGCAGTGGCAAAAGTCTCTAGATGAGGCTTTGTCATGGGGTGACAGGTCGTCCAAGGGGTCGGCTTCCTCCCTTCAGTCTGCCATGGCTGGGCATGGCCTCAGGCAACAGCAGAAGCCACAGAGGGGGAGGGCAAAGCCATTTAAGGAGGGTGGCCAACCTTCAAAGTCGGTCTCTTATGGTGCTTAGGGCATGGATAAGGCAGTGCCTCATCCCTAGGGACACACGTTGGTCATCAGATGCCTCTGTGGGCCCACCAGTCTGTGATCCCTCTCCATCTTCTTGGCAAGGGTTGGTAGGCTGGCAGCTAGTATTGTTTGCTTTTACAGTCATCTGTTTTTGGTCCAAAAAGGGAAGATGGGAACAGACCATGATGGTGGATAGAGCTTCCATCTTGAAGTGCTGCACTACAAGACACATGTTGATACCAGACAGGTCAATGACTGGTCTGTGCCCACTGGCCTTTTCCGCATTCAGCCTGGTGCCAGTATTGCTCATCTTCACTCAGGTTATGAGCGAGGTAGTAGCTTTTGTAATCCTGTTGCACATCTATCTGGATGATTGGCTGCTGCAGTCCCAGGACCATGGCCTACTTCTCCTGAACATGCAGTTCATGTTGAATCTGAGTGTGAAATGAGGCCTCATTGTGAAGCTCCCAAAGTTTAGTCTGACTCCCATGAGGGAGTTGGCTTTTTCTGGGGATTCAATTTTGATGGTCCCTTTCATATGTTGCCCATCAGAGGATAGGTGGAGGTGATTTGTCTTCCTCTTGAATAGGGTCAGGAGGGCATTGGCCCTATGGGTGCATCAGTGGATGCATCTGATCCAAACCCTAATGTCCATGGACTCTCAGGGTCCCCTTGGGAGGCTTTATCATTGGCCTGTCAAATGCAGTTTTCAGGATAGGTGGGATTAACAGAGCAGGCTCATGTCCTAGCATGTCTCTATTCAGATGTATGGTCGGCTGATTCTGAGTTGGTGGTCTCGTTCATGAATGTGAGGCCGGGGCAGTCCCTAGTGCCATTCAACACCGAGGTGACCCTGTGTACCAATGCCTTCCTTCAGGGCTGATTTGGACTCACCCTCAGGCAAATGTCCTCCTCTTTGGGGGGGGGGGGGGTGAGAACTGGCCCTTGTCCAGTTCAAGTCACAGGTTGAGAATGACATATCTTGGTGATGTGCAACAATCATATGGCAGTTGCGTACATCAACAAGCAGGGAGGTACCAGGTTAAAGAGGCTGTTCTCCCTGGCCAAGTTCATCTTGCTTTGGTGATGTAGGTACAGCGTCAGGATCCAATGTTGCCACATTTTGGGTTTCCTGAATTTCAAAACACACCTGCTCTCTCGCAGATTGCAGAGTATTCGGACCAAGTGATCTCAGAATTCTTGGGTGGTGGAAGCAATCTGGGCCCTTTGATCTCTTCACCACCAGGGACAATGGCAACATTGACACCTTTGTGTCCTCCTTTCTGGACGCATTGGCATGGGTCATGGACGCCATGTCTATTTCGTGGCAGGGGATGTAGGCGTATGACTTTCGTCCAACCCCGTTCTTGCTGAGAGTGTTGTGGAAGATGTGGGAGGAGTAGTGCAAAGTCCTTTTTGTGGGCCCATGGTAGCCCAAGAGGGAATGGTCTTTGGACCTGACTTGGCTGAGCAGGTTGCCTACAGGGAGCTTCCAAATTACTAACTATATAAAAACCTGCCAGTAATTTCAGACCTGTATCCACTATAGGGGCAACCTTCTCTCCTAAGCTCCATCTTTGACTCAGTGGGGCTGTTGACTGCTGTGCCCTGTAATACTACTTAATTTATAGCCTGGGGGCAACTTCAGTGTCTATTATAAAATATCCCTATTCTGGGGCCTTCCATCGTCAACAACTGCTAATGTCAAGGCGCATTTACATTTTTAGGTAATGCTCACACTGGAAAAGCCCCATTATGCAGTGTACATTATATCCATTCAACAGATTAACCTTTGGTTAACACTACTCCCACATGTATTTTGGATACTACCTTTTCAAAATATCCAATGGGGACTTACCCACAGGCTTGGCTGCCATTTTGAAAATTGTGGCTTCAACACACAATGGTTCATAAATGAGGATAGGAATGGGACCATCTTGGGGCGGTAATAATATATGAAACCAAAAGTATATATTTACAAATATTTCAGAACATCAATAATAATATGATATATCTTGCAGCCATGATTCACTTTGATATCCAAATCAAATGTATTTTGTGTGACTGTCCCACAATGAGTTGCGCCACAGTCAAAATGGTACTCTCCGCAAATGGTACCAATGTGCATGACTTGTATTGCCAAGATATTGTGTCGCATTTGGATTTGTAACTAACGATGATAGCTGCTTCAGACACTACCAAGCGGGCAGATTAAAGTTGAGATAGTAAGTCATGTTTTAAAATTAAAATTTAACGACCCTTTGCCATGGTAATTTGGAGAATGGACACCTGGAACCTAGTAAAATATTATTAATAGAATCACCGAACAGCCGAGGCTACGCTCTTTCACTGAACAACTGTGGCTATGCAGCTATGCTGTTTCCCCGGCCCAAGTAAACCCTCCACACAATTTGAAATGAAATGCTGTGTTTAAGTTGACCTGACTGCAAAATAACGGCACATGTTAGCCACTTTCTTCATAAAATCTTTCAGCCAGGATGAGCAGTTTTTATCAGAGAAGGGCAGCTTGAAACTTTTTTTAATGTTTCATAAAATTCATTAGGGTCAAGCCTTTTTAATAGGATCAGTGAAGCAACCTTAACCACAGATAAATTCTGTTGGGTTTTAGGCAACTTGTACATTTGTTCAAACATGTTTGAAATGAATGTTCTTTCCCTTTTTACACATTACCTCCTTTGACATACGTTTTATTTGTTCCCTGGGCACAGCCAGAGGCACTTATTCTTCTATACAGATTTATGACTCGCATTGGAACAAGTTTGCTGCCTGGTGTTCTGCCAAGGGACTGTCACCCTGGGAGGCGAGTGTCCCGGATCTCAGACTTTTTGTTAAGTATGTTCTAAAAGGGACACTTGAAAGTATGCACCATTGAGGGGAACAAATTGGCCGTTGCTGCCACTCTTAAGACCAAGGGGCAGAGTTTAGGGACATATTTCTCCTTTCTCTGTGGGCTTGTCAACAGCTTGTACACTAATCGACCGGTGAACTGTAATTTGGTGCCTTGCTGGAACCTCGCAGTGGTGCTTGGGGCGTTGACCAAACCCCTGTTTGAACTTACAGATATGGGTTTGATTGATCTCCTGATCTTAACATTCAAGATGGTCTAACTGTTAGCGCTGGCCACAGGTGCTAGGTGCAGAGAGGTACATGCCTTAGATAGGTCCCTCATCAGATGGTCTGCTGATGGGAAGGATGCTTTTCTAAGGCCCTGGGTAGGACTGTCTAAGACACAAGTGGCCTGTGACCCATCGACTTTGTCTTTGGAGGTTTCGGGTCAAGTCCTTTTTAGCGACAATGTTTAGGTCCGAGCCAGATTGGGCCTTTTGTTCCATAAGAGTACTCCAGTTCTAGGCTTATTTTAGGAGGACTGAACCTCATCGAGCTGGGCAGAAACTTGTTTCTTCCCATTAGATAGAGTCTGGGACTTTGTCTCCTAACACCATCCCGGGCTGGATGAGAAAGACAATTTCCTTAGCCTATCAGGTGGCCAGAAAGACGACGAGCTTGGACGTTTTCATTCTCTTCAGGCTCATGAGCCCAGAGCATTCTCTGCCTCCTGGGATGCGTTGAAAAACAAGGTCAGTATGGGATATTATGGCAGCTTTAACATTTACATATTACCTTTACCTCCTTCTACCTATGCGACTTGGTAGAAGTGGAGGCATGGCTGCTGGCACTCAAGTGCTTCCCGACAGCAGCATCCAACCAGTCTTAGGGTGTGCCTCTCCCACCCCCCACCCCCCCCCACCCCCAGCTCAACAGAGATGATGTGGGGGCACTGGGGTCTAAGATGGTTGTTTGGTCCCTGGCTCTCAAGTGCAGAGTTTTTTTAACTAGATTTTTTCGGAAGTGAGCTACTACCTCCAGTCTGATGTCACAGCAGCTTAAGTGACCTATGGTGTTGTGATGTGTCCTTAATATGAAGTTTTTTAACAGTAAAATTATCATTAAGAAACATTACTCCCCGTAGATCACTAGAAATCCCACTCAACCATCGGCACTTATTCGTTCCTCCTACGTAGTATAGGAAGCTGGTATGCGCGTGCTCGCTTGTACGTATTACTACCACCAGGGGTGCTGTGCCACGCTACAGGACCTAGATGGCTCTCTGCAGCATCATGGATTGGCACCGGACCCACGGAAAATCTATGGGAGCTCTGGCAAAGCGCCTAAAATGCGTGGAGACCAGCTTAAATGACATATGGTGAGTACCGTAAATTCTCTATTAGAAGTCGCATTTCTATTAGGAGACGCACCCCGACCTTGGGACATCTCCGTCATTTGGTTCAGGACAAAAACCATAATAGAAGACGCACCCCGACTTCAGGCTGCTCATTTTAAGCAATCAAAATGAAAAGTCCCTGCTTGAGTTTTATGTGTAGGACTCGCCTATCTTTTTATGTCATTTTGTCAATATTACAGAGGCAGTGTTACGTTTTTCTGTCTGTGGCACTTTTATCAAGAAAAGGTAGCTATATCAAAGTGCAACCCTTATTACTTGACCCTTTGATGTTATGTGTTCTTGGTATGTCAGCTCATGAAGCTACCATAATGGCTCATCAGGTCATGGTGCGGGGAAAATTTTTTATCAGAAGAGGCACCCTGAATTGATCATCCTAAATTTGGAAAAAAAAAGTGTTCCAATACAAGGCGGGGCTTCAATTAGAAAATTTACGGTATTGATTCTTGATAATAGTTTTACTATTGAAAAACTTCATTTTTCTGTACTTTTTTATGAGGAAATGTTTTGTTACTTCAGGTTTTGCAATCAGATCTGCTTATACCAATTGAGGTTTATTGTAGCCATCGCAGTGTTCCCCCTCTTATAAGACCACCCAAACTGCTGCCAAAAAGTATTTCTATGAGAGAGGGTTCTCTTCCAATGGTCATTTCAAACTGCATTATGTGTAGATATAAATATATATGTTTTTAAAATCTACTTCAATATTTACTTTTTGTAACTAAAATAAAAACATTGGTGAAAGCATTATTTGTTGTGTTCAGGGTGCAATATTCTTAGTCGTCAAGTGTTAAGTTTTAAGTGAGTCAACCGCTTTCGTCTGTGTGCCTTGGGCGGCACATTGCGCCCAAAACAGACCGAGAGAAGCTGTTGTTCTGGAGAATACTTATATTTTTTGTAACTTTGGACATGCTGGTCCTTAAATAAAAGGTTTGTTTACTTGGAATATGAATCAAATTTAGTTATGTTGTGGTAGCAGAGCTGTCCTGACACCTGCTGAGCAGTTCCATTTTCAAAACATCGAAGTGACTAAATTTCTGTATGTACATTAACACTCATAAAAATATATATTTTCTCTTTTCTACAAATGTGTAGTTTCCTCTCGCATAAACAGAAAGGTTGTAAGTTATTATGGTCAAATATAAGCAGTGCTTCTGTGAAGGAGTCTCATTTACACTTTGTGACACCTATGGCAGATGCAAGCTTGAAAATTTGCAGAATTGTACCTTAAATCATGACTTAGGAAGCCATTTTTTGTTTTTCTTTAAACATGAACATTTGTATTTTCTGAGCATTCTAAGGGTTTTTTGGCAGATTTGGGCAACTACTTCATTTTTTTCAGCTTCAAAAGTCATATAAACATATGGAAAATCTAAAAACTGAGAAATGACTTCGTAAGTTGCATTCTTATTTTCCAAATACACTGAGTTTGTGAGAATTTATTAATACTTTTTGAGCTATGCTGTCACAGAATTTAAGATGCCATGTAAAATATGTTTTCGAGAAATCTACAATGAAAGGTGAGACAAAATTTGAAAAAGTAACAGGCCGTAGCATAAAATCTACTTGCTCCCTCACATTGTTCTTTTGTCTACGGTATAATCGTGCAAGGGGCTTGTCATTGGATGTGTTGTCACAGTGAAAAAAAAACAACAAAAAAACAAACATTGAAATACATTGGGAATGAAGATTTTTTTATCTTATCATGCATAAGCCTTGAGTATGACTGTATCATATATTGCTAAATGAACGGGTATCGGATTAGAGCAGTAATTGTGGGCATAATGGGAAACCATGCCTCATTGCACATACCCTGGCTGGTGCTTATGTGAATAAGCAATAACACTGACACCTGACTTGTCTTTTGACAGATGCTTACAGTGATGAACGATTTTAGGCCTAATTTTGTCACAACAACAAAAAAGCTACGGCAAAGCCACTTAGTATGATGGAAGATCACTAATATGTTTTACCGAAAATAACAAAAAAGTCAATTTTGATGGTGTGTGATTTTCACAGCATATTGACCTATAGCTCTGATACCTTAAATAATTCAAGGCACATCGACTTTGGTGGAAACTGGCTAAGAGCTGATGCACTATTACGAGTCTTTTGTTGTGTTGATATACCATTTATACCCAATTTATCTATCAGACAGTCACCTGGACATAAACATGTTTACACCCAAACAATTACACCCAAACAATTAAAAGCGAAATGGAAGTGTTACGGAATTGCGATTGACTGAACTAGAGTACTCTAATTTACTATAGGAATGAACGTCGCCAATGGGAACTCGTGGGCGAAATGAAGAGAATGGGTGTTTCTCTGCATATGCCATGCGCCTGCGCGCATTATCGAAAATATGTAGAGAACACCCAGTCTTTTCATGAAGACCAGGGCTTTGCAGTTTGGACGTTCATTTCTTATATATACATTTACAAAAATTAACAGGTCCTGCAAAATTTTATCGAAAAAGTAACTTTTTTTTTCCACTTGTCGAACAGCCATCAGTCTGCAGTAGTTTTTCCATATGGGAACCCTGCTCCAGGCCCCAGTTCCGTTGCTAGGCAGCGAAATTTCCAGCTCACTGTGCACTGTGATTAAGAAACTATATCTCCATGGGCCCATGGCCAGGCTACCTCTTCATGGGGGTATGGAGTACCTTCTCGTCCCTATACTTGTAATGCTATAAATTATGGCCAAATTAAGCCCATTTGCCGAAATGTATATATTGAAGAATAATACTAAAACCCTTCTATTTTTCGCAAAAAAAGGAGTTGCTTTCATTATTCCACTGTATAATGCTGATGGGTTTAGTTGCGACGCTTGTGACAATTAAGTTTTTATCAACAAGATACCACCTGTCTATATTTTTTTGCAGCGGCAGTCCGGAATAAATAATTACGGTGAGTACATACAGAAAGTGCTTTTTATTTGCAGTGGTCTCAGCTCTAAAACAGTTTGTATGAACATTTATGGTGAAAACAAAATGAGTATCTACCAAAGAGGCCAGTCATATTTGTAAAACGGTATGATTTCTACAGTGGTTTTGATGGATAGTTTAAATTTATGTCATATATTTATCAAAACTGTACTCATCTTGCTACTGTATCACGGGCTCTCGTCAGACAACCGGCGAGCACTTTGCGTGCTATTTCCATGACATTTACCGATGAACATCCTTTCTTCCACCCAGTGCCCACTGAAGATTGCATTCACACTAAAAGCTTGACAAATATCAACTAAGCTTGTATTCTATTTTATTATTATAAAGAACAAAAGAAGCAATGATGTGTACTGCGGATGGTCCGCTTCACTTGCAGCACAACCTGGATTATCAGAATGTGCAGACTCCCCACCCTCTGCGAACCACATCTTTTGAATTGAAACAATCCCATGATCCTGCAGTCTTTCGTAACTTAATCACGATGAGTCTGATAATATGTGTGAGTGCTGCGGGGTAACAGCAATTCATTCCGGCATGTTGTTGGTAGAATCGGTGATCAGGTTTTAGTGAAGTGAGATCATGTGTGTGTTCACGATTGTATATTGTCTCAGCAGTATAAGAAAATGGTGATGGCAGAAAAGAAAGGGACAATACAAAAATATGTTGTTGGGTAAGATTTTGGCCCTACGTGATACCCAACTTGAAAACAATAAACGTATTAAAATCTTTGAAACGTTACATGCCAGAAAAAAACAACAACAAATACAGACGGAACTGATTGGCTCCAGTGCAATCGGAAGTTATTAAATAAAAAAGAATTAGGTATCTACATGGGAACAACAAATAATAAGTCAACTTGAACCAGAAAAGGAGAAATTTTCTGTAAGCTATATTTTAAGATGAGGGTTGATAAAATCATACAAGCAATCAAAATTAAAGAGGGAAACACCCTGAGTCTTGATAGAATGAGCAGCAAGCTTGTACAGGGGACAGCTTATATATATATATATATATATATATATATATATATATATATATATATATATATATATATGGATAGATAGATAGATAGATAGATAGATAGATAGATAGATAGATAGATAGATAGATAGATAGATAGATAGATAGATAGATAGATAGATAGATAGATAGATAGATAGATAGATAGATATCAGAGAGAGAGAGACTATTTAATGTAATTTTGTTGTCTACGTAAATTCCCAGATACCTGGAATAAAGGGTATATTGTCTCAATTCACAATAGCGGCCCGTGTCACCTGCCGTCAAACTTCAGAAGCATTACAATCTATAATGCCATTAGTCAAGTGTTTGCAACTATCATGAATAATAGTAGGTTGAAAGAATTTGATAAAAAATATCGAATAATCACTGGATAGCAAATATCGAACAAGACATGGGCAAGATCAGCTGATTATCTTTGTGGTCAGAACACTTTCTGATAAATATGGAAATGTGGAAAGCTTAAACTGTATGACTGCTTTGAAGATTTCTGAAAGGCCTTTGACCGAGTATGGCGTACCAATCTGATATTTAAGTTGCAAACTATGGGTATGGAGGGAAAATTTCACGACGTAATCGAAGGAATGTATAGAAATGTAGATGTTATGTTAAAATTGGGGAAAAAGGAACAGAAATGTTTCACAGTCACCTTGGAGTCAAACGCGATGATGTCATGAGCCCTACCCTCTTCAGCTGCACATAAGTAACATTAATGTCAGCACACGAATTGCAAAAGCAAGCAGCTTGACAAATTATATGACTATTGCAAACGGTGGCATATCCTTATCAATATTGGAAAAAACAAACAAAGGTTATTGAACTCAACAGCTTAGGCAAACCAGAATCTCGACTTTTCGAATGTAATATCCTGAAAGTTTAAAATGTCAAAGAGTACTCTTACCTTGGCGTCATTATTACAGCTAATGGCAGCTTCACCTATGCTAGAGACAACATTTACAAGGAAGCACAAAAGGCGATGTTTCACCTGAAAATCTTTCAATAATTGCTCACAAAAAAACAAAACAAAAACAAAAAAAACAAAAAAAAACAAAAAACAAAAAAAAAAACAAAACAAAAAAACCCCAACCAGGGACTGGTCTTCGGTTATTTGAGCATGTAATCAAGTCCATCCTACTGTGCGGCTCAGAAGCACGCATGGAGGCCACTGATCGCACTTGGTAAACAAGGGTAAAATTACTTTGTGAATAAAGATACTAATGCTACATTTGAAGATATACACCTACAGCTCTGTAAATATGTCATGGGTGGTAACCACAAGACCACAAACAATGCTGTTTAAGGGGGCATTGGGGGCATACCCACTGTATGTGAATGTGTGATAGTTTTTCAGTATAAATATATTGACCGTTTAAGGAACAGAAGTGCAGAGAGGCTGGTAGGTGTCGTTTATAAAGAAGCGATGAATATAAAACAGGTAAAACACACCAACTTCTTTAACATTGATGCTCCCTTGTGCTATTTTGACCTTGGCAAAGATCACAATTGGAGCAAAATAGTCGTATGCAACAAAATTTTAAATGTTCGTGCTAGAACTCGCTAGATAAGAATAAAGAAACTGAAGCACGAAGCATTAAAAAAGCTTTGACGTTAGCAAAGCCAATGGCCCTGACGGAATAAGCCCGGGTTTGTTGCAGGAAGGTGCTCCAGTGACTTTTGAGCCGCTAAATAAATTATTTAACTTTTCGTTGGATTGTCATAAATTTCCGTCTGAATGGAAAAGAGTAAACGTGGTGCCAATTAAAAAAAAAGGTTATCCGAGCTATTGACACAGCTACAGACCTCTTGCCCTACTTAGTATTGTGAGCAAAGTCTTTGAGAAAGTAGTCTTCACATATGTTTTTAACTTATTCCGGGACATTGTTGTTTTGTCCGAATACCAGTCAGGATTTATTCCTGGGGATAGTAGGGTTAATCAACTTATTTACTTGTGCTATCACTTTTGCGAGGTTGTGAAACTTCAGAAAAAAGTTAGAATTGTATTCTGTGACATTACCAAGGCCTTCAATCGTGTCTACCACTCAGTTTTTTTTTGTTCAAATTACGTGATGCAGGCATCGTTTGGTCCTCTACTAAGCTGATTTGCCAACTATCTAGAGGGTACAGAGCAACGTGAAAGAGGAGGAAGTCGCCTTGGAGCTGAATCAAAGCAGGCGTCTTAAAGGGATCGGTACTTAGTCCCCTTTTATTCTTGATATATATTGGTGATATTGTTAACGTTGCAAATTCTTCCATCCGATCATTTCCCCATGCACTATCGAGGATCCTGTAGTTGCAGCAAATTCATTAAATTTTGTCTTTCATGAAATAGAAAATTGGGTGTACAAATGGTTAATGTCATTTAATCCGTCAAAATCTAATATTATGATTTCATGACTTCCATGCGTCTTCACCCGGACTTGGTTTTCATAGACAAATCGTTGCAGAAGGAACCAGAACATAAGCATTCGGGATGACTGATACGATCCGACTTAAGCTGGACAAGTCATATTCATGAGTTAACCGCCAAAGGCATGAAGACGGTAAACATTTTGAAACATCTGCTACAATTGTCGTTTAAGAAGAAAATCTATGGATACTCTTTATTTCTCCCTTATGCGGCCATTTTTAGAATACAGACCTGTCGTGTGGGAAGGGTGTACAAAAAGTACTGATCTAGAAAAAGTCGATCGAGCAGCTGGAAGAGTCGTGCAGGCGCGACAGCTCGAACGAGTCACGATCTAATTTATCAGGAATCTGGTTTCGAAAAATTGTCAGATTGAAGAATTAAAATGAAACTAATTATGTTTTAAAAAATTCTCAAGGGTTTTGCAGCTAAACATTTGACACATTTATTGCCAACTTCCGTCAGGTAACGAAACAGGCATGAGATCTGGATACAACTTATCTTGAATTCGCGCACGAACTAATTTTTTCAATGCGTCCTTTTTTTCCTTCAGCTGTTCGTCTCTGGAGCGATTTGCAACCTGCCATTCGTGATGCCGAGTTTCTAGACCGATTCAAAATAAACTTCAATGAAAATAAGCCCAGAGTTAGTCCACCAAACCCATGGCAATAGAAATCATTATTTTATGTTTACATTTATATGTCACTTGTTGTTCATAGTAATGGTATGATATACTTTATTTCAAGCTACCATCTGTTTGTGTGGAAACAAGTCGCAGTCAGAGCTGCGTGACACAATTATAGAATTTTATGCAGACTCAGACAGTGATTGGATCAACATGTCGACCAAACACAAGGCTAAAATAACAAACATATAAGAGATATATCGAATGTAAAAAGAACAATAAACGCAAACACAACCTGCAGTCTATAAGCACAACATCGGATGCGTAGTAGGATGAAAATGTGTTTACAGAGATTTGGCCTTACTTTTTTTGTGTTGTTGAATCTGTCTGAGTAAATAATGTTTTTGCTTTAATTTAATGTCTCGCAACCGGAAATCGAACGAGCAATTGTGCCCCCACCTCAACGCAATATTGAAAATGTCACCTGCTGTTGCTGTTAAAACACAAAGCACTTCTACCTATTAAATATTTAACGGAAACTTGATTTTGCAATATGTTGCCACTCTATTTACTTTTCTTGAATTTCCATTTAGAAGTCCAGGTATTTTTTTAAGGGCAGAGTTCACTTACACAGAAAGCGTTACCTTTTATTCAATTTTCCAGTCCCAACTCCCTATTCAACTTTCTCTGGTAACTAGAATAAAATTTCTTTCTTATGACCTTCCTGAATCCGTGCAGCATATTGATAACAACCTTAGACAGTCAAGTTCTTATCTAGAATATTCGTTTCTACATTACATCTTTCATATATTATAAATTTTCGGCAGGTTAATTTCTATGACTATGTAAATATTAAATGACAGAAAGTTGAATCAGGTAACCTTTGACCTGAGTAGTGGACGACCCGCATTGAGAATGATATTAAAATGGAGATGCTGATTGGCTCATGTAGCTACGCACGCGAAGTCCAAAGTCACTTGTTGCATACACTTGACAAAATGAAAACTCTGATGGGCGTTTAGTTGTCGTTAACTTTTAATATTGTTAATGGCATTCATTTTCATCATCTAATGTTATGAATTATTGACCCTTATATACATGTAAAATACCGTAGAAAATTTAAAAGATGTTCTGCGCTGTGGTAAGCATGCAGAAATATGTCGCCATCCCATCAGTGCAAGTTACCAACAGAATGCCTTGTCCCTGAACAAAGTGGTCACTTTTGAATTCTTTTATTTTTCTACATATTTTTGTCGGCTCAGCTTATTGCTTTGCCACATTTATATTGCCATATGGGCGCTAAATAATTCCTGCCATGTAATTTTGATCTAGGGTAACATTAAGGCGAAGCAGTGTGTCACTGTCAACATGAAAATAATTTACATGGTGAAATGGTGGATTGTTGTCAAGGCGAAGAGATCTAGAATCCTCGCATTAACATGCAGTCACGATACAGAAGCACACTGAACAGGGGCACTTGTGGTTCTTGATGATCCTTTTAAGTGAGCAAACATGACGGACGATTGAACATGACCGAAATTGATGGCTTGACAAACAAGTCGAATCACCTTGTCAGCTTGATTTTTATGGTCGTTTCTGTGCGATAATATAACTTAAGCTGGATATTCTAGCCACAGTTTTCTTCCATACATATTTATTTTCAGTTTATACTGTTCATAAGTTCAGGCACCACCGTGTAATACCGACGAAACTTTCAAAATGCCGAAACGATTGAGCAACAATAGTAAATACTTATATTTGTGCCCCACACATTTAATTTGAGAGACTCCGATCTGGTATGTTATCAGCACACACACACACACACACACACACACACACACACACACACACACACACACACACACACACACACACACACTGCTTGCGAGGCAAAATTAAAGATTAAATGTACAAAACTTGCAATTAAAAAAGACACCGCCATTCAATCCATGATAACCGTAGAAACAAATATAACAACTGCGAAGAAAACTCAATCTAGCAGCTGCAAGAGTCGTTACAAGAACGACAGCTGGAACGAGTCACGATCTAATTTATCAGGAATATGGGTTCAAAAAATTGTCAGATTGAAAAAACAAAAGTAAACTAATTATGTTTTACAAAATTCTCAAAGGTGTAACACCTCAATATTTGACCGATTTATTGCCAACTTCCGTCAGACAACGAAACAGGCATAACATGAGATCTGGATACAATTTGTCTTTACTTTGGACACGAACTAATTCAATGCATCTCTTTTTTTCTTTCAGCTGTTTCGTCTCTTGAACGATTTGCCACCCACCCCTCGTGATGCCGAGTTTCTAGACCAATTCAAAGTAAACTTAAATCAGAATAAGCCTAAAGTCAGTCCACTATTTAACATTGGGTCTAGAAAAGTAGGGGTTTTACATGCCCGTTTACGTATAAACCGTAGTATACTCAAAGCAGATTGATTTAAAAATGGTCTCACTGACTCCCCCAGGTGTTTCTGTGGTGCTGCAAATGCGGATATATTCATTGTAAAAGCTGTATTGTGTCGTGTTGTGTTGTACCATTGTAAATATGTGCAGCCAATATAGATTCATTCATTCATTCATCCATTGATTCATTCATTACTTTTTTTGAATGTGGGAATTTATAGTGGAACGAGATAGATTGCAAAATAGCGTAATTGCATTTGTTCCATTCACAGTGCAAACTTTGTTATTTGGCTCCAAAAATTGTACTTTTCAAGAAAACGAAAACATTTTTATGCTGTACAATCGTACATCAAATCCACAGGCAGGCCTGGAGCTGTCACATAATTTTTACAAGTAGCCGTTATTATGGGTAGAGAAATAGTGCCTGTTCATGATGACATACCCCATTATCTTTCCCTGTCTGTGACGTCTTTTCCTGTCAACAGCTATTTTGTGGCATTGCCGTTCCATTTGTGTGCATGGGGCAGTGTTCATTCTTATCTATCTATCTATCTATCTATCTATCTATCTATCTATCTATCTATCTATCTATCTATCTATCTATCTATCTATCTATCCATCCATCCATCCATCCATCCATCCATCCATCCATCCATCCACCCACCCATCCATCCATCCATCCATCCATCTACCCGGAGTAGCCCCTTCAGAGCGATCTCTGTTTTTCCAAGGGACAGATCTAGCACACATCTACATGAAATAGGAAGGTAGTGTTACGTACATAATTAAACAGTAATTAAAATTATACAAATTTAAATGTGTTGATACTAAGACTATATACGAATAACTAAATCTACACGAACAAAACACTTAGTAAAAACAACCTGTGAAACTAAAACCGTCAATGGAGAGCAAAACAAAGTGAAAGTCTCAAAATCTTTTTAAAAAGTGAATTTGTACAGACGTTTAAAATCATATACATTATCACATTGCTATATAAAAAAATCAGGAAGGCCATTAAATATGCAAGGACCACCATATGCAAATGAACGTTTAAGGTGGGGGCTGTGAAGCTAGTGCGCAGTGAGACTGGCAACTTTGGATCGCAATTACCCATTTATTTTTTTCACAAGTACATTAAACCAATATATTTTCTGATTACATCCATAGATTTGTATCCATAGAGTTTTTTGTCCAGGATTGGATTTTTTTGAGATTCTATAGCATTCTTTCTGACTTGGTAGGATTTTCACATTTTTCGCGCAGAAATCACAGAAAATTGTTTTTTTCCCCTCAGTTGAAATCAGAAGAAATTTAAAATATATATTCATGTCCAGGATTCAATGGTTAGTCCTGAAATAGCATAAATAAAAAGTTATAAAATTTTTAATTTTGGTCCTGACAGGTTGCTCATTTTCGTTCTACAGATTGCTCCAAAAGTCACAGAAGGGGTTGTCAGAAAAAAAATGGGAACCGTTCGTGGATATGATTTTTTTCTTTTAATGTCCGTTAATTCTTTTAATGTCCGTTGGTTTTAATGTGATAGGGAAATTCTACGTTTGTGAGGCGAGATACAAATTGCAGAGGTTGAGCAAAAAAAAAAACAGTTCCGAGAAAATCGCATTGAAAGAAAAAGTTGCCAATTCTTACGCATTCATGGCTGTTATATGACACATACTCATTTCTTCTGTCCTGTGTTTTATTTTTTTTGTGAAATAAACTTATAGCTTTACCTCTGTGATGTTGTCATTAAACAAAAGTATATTTTGTGGCTTAAATCTCGACTTTTTTTTAACTTGGGAACACCACACTTGGCTTGTTTGGGTGTGGGTTCCCATGTGGCTTTCCATATTTGGGGATCAGTAAGTGGATTGTGCTAATTTGTTTTTACATCAATATAGAATTTCAAAGTAATCAGAACAATGGTAGTGATTAGTCTGAAATGGCCCATTCTTATATCCACGGCTAATAGTTTCCTGTGAGTGACCCTTGTCAATAGCTCAATTGGTTTCCAGGGATCATGGCTAATGACTGTGCAAACAATGACATGGTTCACTATCATGCCCATACAAACAAACCCATGTGCCCGGCACTGTTCAAACATTTCATTGCGAACAAAAGTTTTGAAGTCAATTATCTCATATCAATTTTATGCTCACACATCTGAGTTTTGGGGACCATGTAGTTTAAGTATCAGACTATCCAAAAATATGAAAAAGTGATTTGAGGTTATCCAAAGGTGCCAGCTCAGATTTTCCACCTTAAATATTGCTGTCTTCGGGTAGGGTACAAGAAGGTTGCTGTGACTGGCAAAGCGCGTTGGGTAGTGACTAATCTGGTCGAGGAAATTTAGTTGATCGCACAAATAGTCTGACGCTTGTCCCTGCGTACACTTAAACATTAATGTTGCCATGTGGAATTTCCGTCTCTCTTTGATAGTCTGCCACTTTAAACATGTCACAATGCCTTCTCATCTGTAGTTAATATAATCATACTTACCATTTAGGTGTTTATGTGGATGATGATTTAACATGGAAAAAACATACCCAGAAAATACATTCTAAGGTCATGCTCAAGCTTGCAGTACTCAGACGTCTCAGCAAAGTTTTACCTCAACAAACATTAGAACTAATTTATAATTCCACAATTTTACCATGTATGATTATGCCAATACTGTTTGGGGCACGTGAACTGACACGGTTCTAAAATGTGAACAGAGACTGCAGAATGCTTACCCATTTCAGTCGGGTGACACGTTGGGAAGGTCATTGAAAGAGGCATTCATTGTCAACTGTTAAATTACTTGGTAACGCATAAATTTATTAGCGCTGAACAAAGTGCCTACCTGACCCCCCCCCCCCCCCCGCAAACATGTTTACATAAAGTTACTGACGACTGGTATACCAATCTAAATGAAGATCTTATTACAGCTGTATGTTTCCTCGTCAGCCAGAAATGTTTTGATACTATGAATCACGACATTTTAAAGGAAAAGCTCAAGAAATATGGTATCGTGGACAATGAACTGGCATGGCTTTTCTCCTATTTGTGTGAGAGAAAACAAGTAGTATCGTAAAATGGAAAATTACCCAATCAACAAATTCTCAACATAGGAGTCCCTCAAGGGTCGACCCTCGGTCCTGTGTTGGTCCTAATTTACGTTCTGATAGTGGCGTTTTATTGTTTTACCTTGTCTGCACTTCTCTTTCTCTTAGTTTTGCGAAAGGGATTAATATAGGGCTGCCCCCTCTTTCCAGTCGCTTTTATCTTAAATATGTTTCAAGTGTGCAAATACGTGCGAGTTTGTATATGTGAAACAAGCGACTGTTTTTCACATGGCCACATCAACAAATATTCTTTACTTGGATGTTGAGGCAAATTTCAAGCATCTTTACTCGCACATACACATGCACCAGTATTAATACAAGCGTCCCATGCAGTGAAGAACATTCCGATTGTTGCTAGAGAGAAACATAAACTCAATTGACTAGGCCCCACTGTACTTAGACTGGATATTCATTTGTTCTATTTTGCGTGACAGGATATGGTTATAAGAAACGTAATAGCTGTTGGTGTGCAACTACTGGTGTTAGGGTTTTGCAAGTTAGTTTTCTATCGAGTCCTGGATACCCGCTGCAGGACATGAATCTTTTTTTCCTGTGCTTCCCTATTTACTTCCATTGATCACAATTGTATGATAATTATTTCAGTGATAAATTGGATATGGAGCCAATAGTATTTCCTGGGCCGTTTTTTTGCGATCAGCGCTGTTGATCTAGACTATTCCTTGATGCACCCAAAGAGCAACCAGGAAAACTGCTGACCTGGACTATTCCTTGATGCACCCAAAGTGCAGCGAGGAAAACCCCTGACCTGGACTATTCCTTGATGCACCCAAAGTGCACCGAGGAAAACCCCTGACCTGAACTATTCCTGAACGTCCCGAATGCTCATAGAGGAGAACAGCCGACTTGGACTATTCCTTGATGCACCCAAAGTGCACCGAGGAAAACCCCTGACCTGGACTATTCCTGAACGTCCCAAAAGAAAATCGAGGAAAACAGCTGACTTGGACTTTTCATTAGTGCGCTAAAAGTGCACCGAAGAAAGCTTTAACTTGCACCATTTTTTCTCTTAAAAACATAGGCTTTCTGGTACTTTTCTTACGAGAGTTTTGCATCTAAGGTTTTTATCTTAATTCAGATCATCACAACGTCTGTTGTTATTAGGGCAGAAAGAGTAATAAAAATAGATTCAAGTCTTTGTAAACTTAATCATTCACTTGCCTGTGCGAAGTTAATCAGGATCATACACAGGCAGATCTGATTTTATGAAGAGAAAGCAATATATTCAGTCAAATTAATTAAAAATCGGAAAAGTCTGACATGGTCAGAGGGCCAAATATTCCTGTCCATATCATTCTGCATTCTCTGTATTTGCAAGTTACTGTTAAACTAGCATGTCTCCACAGCTCTTGATGCATAATTCAGACCATGGAATCCGTAAATAAACTCGATCTATGATGGGATATACAGTTGAAACCCACACGGTTGTGAATAAATATTGTTTCTTTCTGTTTCCTTGGAAACACCATGTCACGATATAACTGCTTCCATAATAAACTGCATAGAGACAGCTTTTTTGTAATACGTTTCCAATCATAGGGAAGAACCCCGGTGCACAGAGTCAAACGGTAATAATTTTATCTTTAATCCTACAATCCACCAAGGAATTAAGCTTCCCATTTATGTGTCATTACAAAATACTGCATCTTGTCAACAGCAATTTCTAAGACCATCCACACAGAAAAATTGAGAGAGTCTCTCTCGCTCTCTCTCTCTCTCTTTATATATATATATATATATATATATATATATATATATATATATATATATATATATATATATATATATATATATATATATATATATATACACACATATCCGTCCATTCTGCGTGCAGTAATAAATCTCGTGATGCATGGGTTGCTAAGGAAAGTTTTGGGCGTCAAGATGTGATATAAGTATAAATGTACATGTAAGTATAAGTTCAAGTGCAAGTATAGATAAAAAAATATATAGAAGTCTACTTCTATCAACAAAACAATCCATGTATGTGTGTGTGTACTGCTACGACTTTGGTTGTGTTATGAACCTAGTATGCGAAATAAACATTATTTGTGAGTAAACTGGGCAAACACACATATAGAAGTGAACACAACATGTTGGACAAGTTTAGTGGCCAAACGGCACGCGTTAAATTTTACATTTATGCGCGTCTGTGACTTAACCAATGTATGCATGTATTGTGTGGATGTCGATAACACCAGCTCAAAAATTGTAAAGCGCTATTTAATTCTCCGTGGCACAATGAGTGCTTGAAGTAATCGGATATTTATACTCCAGGTACAGAAAAATGAAGCCAAAGCTATAATAACACAACTACCTGAGGCTGAGGCTGCAGTAGCATGTGCATGGGTTGTTTTCGATGTCGTAAATTGCCCGTTTGTGATATACTGGTCCAATGATAATATTGACAGCCTGTTGCCAAAATAAAGCATAGTGTATAATACATACGACTGATATCTACATGTTCCTGTAGATTTCCCCGTGTAAATAGACTATGTAAGGGCGCTGCACCGACTTATGGGCGGCAGAAGGATGACCCGCATGCGACTTTAGGATATACTCCAGTAAAGAAATCTGTCGGCAATTTCCAGAGCAAGTAGCACGATCACATTTAGATGGATTGGTCATTTACATTTGAAACCAGAAAATGGAAAGACATTACCATAACTACACGATATAGAATTGCTTTCACTCCAAATTTCATCCAATACCAAATTTTTAACCAATGGGTCAGTCACATCAAGAATGATATCTTTTATGGTAACATGGACGTGTTTCAAAATGGTGTCATCCTCCGTTCCAATCCGTATAGTAGTGCAACCATTTTGTTGCAGAAGCATATAAAGCGTGTCCATACATATCGGCTTGAAGATTTTTGTGCTTTAACGGTTCGCTGACTGCAGTTTCGTCGTCTTACTATTTTTCGTCTTACCGCTGTAAAGCCAACGCGACAGCAAACAACACATGGTAACTCCCACGATTAAGGCCAACGGGAAGGTCACTCCCATCACAATGATCGTATTGGTGAAGAATTTGCTTTGAGTCATTTTCTTCTTTGCAGATGATGTGCAGAGTAAACTGAAAGAATAACGCACCGTTTAGGGACATTATGGCCGTAAAACGTGGTCGATTGGTCCATCTTCTTTAAAAAAAGAAGTCATTTTAAAAGTTTTAATGAAACCTATCAGGCAACACCACTCACCAGAGGGTCATACTAATTTTATTGACACAGCCGTGATATGAGTTGATAATAACTTACGTTAACCCTTTCGTTGACATTAGGACAGAAGTCGATGTGCTCGGATTTGACATGACGATGCTAGATTCACATTCATCATAAACCGACCATCATTCAGGTACTAACATGCATACAGTTGCAGCGGTCACAAAAATAGTCCAATGTGCGCCGAGGAAAGCTGTTGACTGGGTCAAAACTGTATTGCTGAAAGAGTTAACAACAGATGGAGCCACTTTTACACGTCCATCCAATGACCAGCAAGTGCGGGGGTTCATGGGGGATGAAAGAATCCACCTTCTCTGATTGGTCAGTCGTTGCTACCAGGAACCGCTCTGTCATGCACTGAGTTCCCATGTTCTTGTGGCTTCATCTTTTGGTGTCATACGCTTTTGATGTTGGGGCTCGACAAAATGAATTGTGTCAATGCTAGTTTATCATTTTGACATTTGTTGGCCATTAATGATCAGGACTTCCATTGAACTGGATGCTACTAATACTAATGCAACAACATCGGCGCCAAGATTTAGTGCATTTAATTTAAATAGGCCCTACACACAGTAATGGAAAGCTGCTGTGTAATTGATGCTGATACATCTATAACACATCATCAACACATTTAAGTTGTAATAAGATAAAATACCAGAATGCATCATGAATTGATATTGCATACCTTGTGAATACTAAATGTAAAAACTAGATTGGTTTCTGATTATTTTATCCGACTCATGTACGTTTGCCATTTGTGTAAAATAGTCTCAGGAGCTGGTGAAATGTGGCTTGTGTACTGTCATAGTTTCTTCCAAAATTTACATAAAATTTTACATTTGAATGGAATACCAATACATATAAACCCATTGCACCAAAGCTACCTGTGGAAATCCTGGCCATTGAGACTCCTATATCGAATATTAAAAAATACAAACAAGAGAAAAACCAATGGCACATATAATAATTTGCACGTGCTAATGCTTCCATTTGTACATAACGCTTTCTTTCGACCACATTGTGAATGGTGAGTTATGATATACGACCCACTTTGCCAATCACATTTAATTTTTAAATGCATGTGTTGAATCGCTCTTGCACACATTATCAATGATGCTTGTTGATATGTTTGCCACTTTTGTTAATTACATTTAATTTAGAAATGCATATCACATTGCACCAGTCCAACGTTTGTTTCTATATATTAAGACTGTCGATGTTTGGGCAGTAACAAAATTCAGAATATGAACCATTAGGACTTGTAAAGCCCAATTGCATGTTAATATACCCTCTTTTCCACTTCCGCAATTATTTTTGTGGGCGGGGGGGGGGGGGGGGGGGGCTATGCAACAAAATTTAATTTTAAAAAACGTACTGTTCTATCACATGTAAAATATTTTTTCATCAGGGCAGGCCTCTGTCTGTAACATGAACCAGGCGGTAAATTGGTCAAGTCAAAGAATGTCACTTATAACGGCACAATATGCTTTTAGCTGTGAATACAATCTGTATACAAAAAGTGAGTCTTGTGCGTGGGAATGCAGCTTCATGCTATTGTCCAAACGGGCAAAGTGACTTCAATTTTAGATCAAATATCACAGATTCGTGTATTCCAAACATAAACTTATGTGCTTCAACTTTTACTTCAATAATAAACTGGTGCCTTGGTGTGAATAAGAATCACTAGGGCTATTTTCAGACGCAACATCACGCGCGGGTCACACAAAGACATTAGTATGATTTATACAGGGAAGAACTGTTTCTTTACAGAGTTGATTTTGATCCCACATTGTGCATGGAAGACATTTTGCCCAAAGCGTTCAGCTTTTTCTATAAAGGTATTGCCCCAGAGCTGCTTACCAACATAATTCAAAGAAGAGTTAGGTTATACCCAAACTCAAATAGATACATACATCGCGAGATAAAAGAAAACAGACAGTAAATTTAGTGATTATAGCATAACAGCATAATATTGATCATCTGTATTTTGCATCTATTGATGCAAATATGCATATGTGTTTAATGTCTGACATTCCAGGTAAGTGTCAATGAGCAAGTAGTGTTTCTAATGAAAAGTTCATTAAATGGCAACACACAGTCCATATTTTATTCAGTTCTGTAGCCGTAGAATTGGGAAAAATATACTCAAGAATTCTGTAGTTCTTAACGCGTTCAATGACTCTTTCTACATGAATCCTCACTCGGGCTCTTTTGATCGTTTCTCCTGCCTCTTGCTTTGTGAACTGACATTTCCCATTCAAAAAAAGGGGGGAATCTTGAGACCAACCCTTTTACTTGCCAGTATGTCATCAATGTGGGAACCTTTGTCTGCCATAACAGAGTCCCTGGTTCCAATTGTCTGTGAGACCACTCTAAATGGTGACATCTCGGTCCGACTTCCGACCTAGTACTAGTTCAGACACAAGAGAGAAGAATTCATTGGGGCAATTCCAGTCAGACTTTTGGCAGTATTGTGATGCTTGTAGCTAGATTATATGTCACCTTGTACTCTGAAGGGGCTGAGGGTTTCAATGAAAAGTTCAGCGCAATCTAAAATAGTTCCAATCTGGATGTCCATTTTTGAGATATGTTTCAACTTTCTCAAGCAGTCAACACGGGTCAAGTTTTTACATGGAAAATTGAAGAATATTTGTGACCAGTAGTCTGTGTAGTTAAAAATTTAAAACTATCAATACGGTTACTTACACCTTGCACACCCAAATATTACATGTGTTAATAGTAAGAGTATTGAAGAACCAGCAAAATGACAGGTGAAGTTTATCAGAAATACATACATATTTTAATGTTAATAAAATCATTAAATGTCTGTATCTGTTTTATTTATTTTTATAGCTAATTTGGAATAAATACACCATTTTGGCATAAGGGTACGTTAGGAACTACAATACCCTATACGCTGAGGAAACCCCAGACCCTCATTTACAATATAATACATTTTCTGTAAATCTTTCAGCTTGTCGTACTGCTTAATATATATTTATAGGTATGAACACAGATGTAATTGATTATTACCGGTAAACAATGTCTTGTTCCAGTAGTTTAAGTCTTAGTCTTCTCAAAACAAGGAACAGCTCATCCTTAGGATTGAAAGCTCATCAGATTGTCTTTTGTACCATTTGTTTCCTTGAACCCCAGAAAACAAGTGTCTAAATGTCGGGCTCTTAAAAGCTGTAGAAGGTGTGAAAGTCTGACAATTTAAGGCCAGAATAACTGTTTGTAATCTTGTCATCTTGCATGGGAGACAACCTATGAGTCTTTAGTGGTCATTTGTT
This sequence comes from Hermodice carunculata, assembly GCA_964020975.1. NCBI lineage: Eukaryota > Metazoa > Annelida > Polychaeta > Eunicida > Amphinomidae > Hermodice > Hermodice carunculata. The sequence continues at coordinate 64,072,825 of OZ026620.1, read as the reverse complement.
TCTGCTGGACTGACTGCCTGTGCAGGTATTTTTCAGTTCTAGGCACTGGGACCTGTTTATCCTGGCTTATTTTCTGGCTTCAAAAACCTCTTCTGTTTTGTCATTCAGCTGCTTTTCAAGTTCTTTAATTTTCTGATGCATGTTTTCTATCTGTTGTGCCATTATTTTTCTTTTATTTTAAAAACCAGTCTGTTTCTGTAACGCTGTAAGCATGATAATCTAAGGGATTATAGTCAACCTGTGTGTGTTGGGTGGTTGTGGCTGTGGGAGTAGCTGCATGTGCACATCCCTGTTGTGTTTGCAACTCCACTTGCATTTCCATATTCCAGTTTTCAGTGCAGCTTGTGGTTTCACATATTCTGCGCATGCTCTCTCGGTGACGGTGCTGGTGCAGAACTTGAGGGAAGCAAATCTTATAGTGACAATTTAGATGCCCATCACGAAAGGACATTTTCTGAACCAAATGTTTAGCCTTTTTTTCTCTCAGACGTTTTTTTTTTTTCAACAGGATATACAGCATCTCCATGTCAATGCTGCTGAGCGACAAATGAGAGAAATATCAATGGAAATGAGGCTAGTTCTCTGTTGAAATACTCATGTCGCGGAGTCTGATGCACGTAGTTTACTTTTATCAATCGTCTAATGCAGAACGGCAACGGGAAAACGCAGAACATATACGTTAGAATGTCGCTATTAAGATCACCTAAGGGAGTGTAAATCGGTACCTTGCATGTAGAAATAGTCTCTTTGCAGAAGTAGTTTTAATGGGAGATTCTTCTGTATGCATAATTAGCTTGAGTTTCAAATATAATTTTAACGCATACCATAGAAATGGGTAAAAGCGATGTTTGACAATGCTCAACGTATCCATATAAATGCATATCAGGACACATTTCTTCCGATATCACAATGAATGGATACATCTTTAAATAACACAATAGGGGCAAAAAGACCCAAATACAATAGCTTATTTAGAGTCGATGTCTTACTTATAATGTAATATACATAAATATATGCCCTGTCAAATGACACTACTTTTATTAACTGAAAAGTGGATTTAAAAAAAAGGTGATGTCAAGAGCAGCATAACAATAACTTGACATCTTTTTGGACAGAGTTGATTTCTGAAATGTCGAGTATAAGAAGGCAACGGCGTTGGAGGTGGTGCTGTTCTCCAAAGTCAATTTAAAAAATGCCAAACATAGTTTAAAGTTCTTTTACTTGGAAGAAATGGTGATTGGAGAATAGAGGTTAATACTGACATGATTTTAGTGTGTGTTTGAGGTATATAGCTATGACTTTTTGACAGTTATTTCATCTGTGTTGCTAGTTTGGCAACATTAACGCATTTGCAAGGTTCGATACAGGGATATTGTTTGATAACTCGGGTCAAAATGGCACTGGAGCTAATAAGAATGCCCCCATATGCCTATTTCTATATCTGTAGTTTGCCTCAGGCATTTCAGAGATTAACACTTAAAAGATATTTTTATACCATGAATTTCTTTTACAGACACCAGTTTAGATATCGGAAAAAATAGAGTACCACAGTTTCTTTATGTGAATAGGCCTATGTCAATTTTATCCAATGTAAAATTGGCAGAAGTTACGCATGAATAGGTGTTTCCGTTGACTTAGGAAAGGTTTCTGGAACCAAAAATCATGGAATTTTTTATTGTAACTCTTTCAATGCTAACTGCGACAAAAGTCGAACTACTTGAGGCGAAATGCTCTCAGCTATAACAAGGATGCTTGATTCATATTCCTTGTGAAATGACCTTTCATTTAGGTGCCAGCATACCTATAGTTCCAAAGAATATAATCACCCAGGTCAACACCTTTCCTCGGTGCACTATGGGTGCAATTTGCCCAAAGGGCGCCCATCAAAGCTGTTGTCTTATTCCAAAATCTGGCACTGAAAGTTTTAAAGCTAGAATGGTTTGCTATAGGGTTTTTAACGTTAGGCTGATGGAGCGGTTACCTAAGTGAACAACTACGGTTTACACCAATTCGGTATTCATTACTCTAGCAAATCATGTGTAAATTGCAGTGTCCCTAGTGGTTCAATGTGGGCTCCTTTATAATTTCTTAATCATGTAAACGACATACCGGTTTTCTTTAGTGTGATATTGCAAGTCTGTTCGCTGAGGACACCCCTTTTCTATGTTTTGTGACCACGGAACGGCCGGTCTCGAACCAGCAACCTTCGGCACCAATCACCCACCTGAGCCTGTAATATGGTACCCATGTTGATCATTTGAAATACATGATAAAACACCACATGGCCCTACTGGCTAACTGGTTCAAAGTGAATGGACTAGCCTTGGACATTGCCAAGTCATTTTTTTTTTCACTTTTTAATGCCGGCGCATTAGCAAAAGTCCAACAAAATTGAATTATGTATATATCCATCTAGGTATCATCGGTCGAAATAGACATGATTGAATTAGGTTTCTTGCCAACAAGGTAAATATTTTCTTATTACCCCCAGTAAATTATACTAGATGATCATGTAGGCCTATGGGAAACATACCTGTTTTGGCCTAATAGTTGGAGCATATCCCAAGGAAAGCAAAATCAGATTTAATACACACACACACACACACACACACACACACACACATATATATATATATATGTATATATATACATATATATGTATGTATATATATACATACATATATATGTATATAAGTGTATATATATGTATATATATAAACATATATATATATATATATATAAATATATATATATATATATAAATATATATATATATATATATATATATATATATATATATATATATATATATATATATATTATATATATATATATATATATACAGCTTCATAACCACTTCGTGGTGATTATTAAATTTTATAGTTTTACATTCCAATTTCTGGTCTGTTTTTCCTGTGCCGATATTCTTTAATTTTGATTTCTTTGCAAATGTCTTAATTAAATTGAAATATATTCAATATAATATACCTTGAATTAGCTTTGTTGACGTACAAAAATGAGAATATTGTCACACTTACCAGTTTGCAAATAATTTACATAAAGGCCTGCGTATCGCATGTATCTCGTTTAACTGCTCGGGTGCATGTATCCGTACACAGACAACACGGGTATTGCTGCATAGGTGTAGCACGAACCATAACCTCAAAACACTAACAAACAAAAGCAGTTACATGCTTGTGCACGGATCAATACACAGAACAACATATTATAATGCAAACCACTTAAATGCTGCTTATGGCTTCTGATGAATAATTTATTCCACATTACGGTGACTATTGTATCCCTGGCCAAGCACGACAATGCAAATTGACGAAAGGATTTTACGCCGGGTTGAATCGTTTGTTGTTCGATTAGCTTAAGCCTTAACCGCGAATGCGATACTTAAATTCATTGAGACTGAATCGACTGTTAGCTTATATCATCCTGCAACCTTAAAGTTGCTAGGGTGTGCGCTTCTTTCGAAAGCCATGAGGAAACTCCGCGTCAATGAACTGTCACAAGCGTTCAGCTACTTTTATCCTCCAAATATGGAACGATCCGAGATGTTAATACATGTGCCACCATACGTGGCACTGTCTTAGCCTAATTCATAATGATAATAATAATAATAATAATAATAATAATAATAATAATAATAATAATAATAATAATAATAATAATAATAATAACAATAATAATAATAATATTGCAACATCGGGTTTTCGGGTGGGTGAAAGGGGTGGAATGAGCTACTCTTCTCAACATTCTACCCAAATGGTATGTTGAGCACGTGCATACGCCCACAGGCGCTGGTAATGTTCAGCCGTCAGTCAAGCATTCTTGCTAATACGAGGCGGATATGTGTGTAGGGAGGGTGAACCCAGAACATCTGTATATGGAAGGGCCAATATGAGGCCTTATCTGCAATAAAGTACGTTGTATTCATTTGTGCAGTCAATCATTCGTGCTAATAAGATAAGGGGGGCGGGGGGATGAACCCAGAACCACTCCGTCGTCCGACGGAGCTCCTACACAGAAAGGTTTGTAACGAGGCTTACATCTGGACCACTGTCCCACTTCATGTTTTCACGATTTCTCCGTTTCTTTACATACCAGCAAACTGCAACCGACTAGTTTATTTCAAGACTATTTTGACAGGTATATCATACTCATCATCCATTGAAATACAAATATGTCTCCATAGCAACACGCCTATAATTGTCGCAAATGTCCGACAAAAACCATTTCGGGCAAAAAGTCCGACATTGAAGCGCTCATTACCTACGCAAACTTTCAGCCAATCAGGGGAGTAGCTGGGATATCAGTGAGGGTCCGGTCAAAATTATGGCCTCCAAAAAGTATTGATGGATAAGAGACGCACTGAAGCAATAAATCTTTGTCAGGTTTCACGATTTGTGTGAATGAAAACACGATAAAAATGTGAGTGGATTGATGAATACAAAATTGACAATTGAGAACAGTTGTCATGCAACCAAAACTACGGAACCAATTTGATTCAGCATGGGATACTCGGTTGAATTTGGAGTTGGAATAATAATAATAGTATTCTGTGGCACTCCGCTTCTTTGCCGCGGTCCTGACTAGCTTAGTAGCTACTCAGCTGGCCTTTATTAACAACAACAACAAAAACAAAAAACAAAAAAACAAAAAACAAAAAAAAACAAAAAAACAAAAAAGGACTTTTTCCCCGAAATGCTTTTTGTCGGATATTTGCGATAATTATTGACGTGTTGCCGCGGATTTCAATGGATGATCAGCGTGATACACCTATAGTTTTGGAATAAACTGGTGAGTTGCAGTTTGTTAGTACGTAAAGAAAAGGAGAAATCGTGTCAAACGTGAAGCGGGATGGTGGTCCAGATGCGTGAGCCTCGTGCCAAAACTTTCTGAAAAGGAGCTCCCCATCTTATTAGCACGAATGGTTGACCGCACAGTTAAATACACAGTACTTAATAAGGCCCTATGTGGACCATTCCACGTTCAGAAGTTTTAGGTTAACCCTCTCTACCTCTCAAGAAACGTGCCCTAACCCTTGACATAGGATTTATTCTTCGGGTAAAAATTAGCAAATGTCTCAGTGATTCTTATTATGGATGATTCTATTTGAATGAATAGCCTAATGGCATCAAACTAAACAGGGGATGGATGTTCATATATATATATATATATATATATATATATATATATATATATATATATATATATATATATATATATATATATATATATATATATATATATATATATAGAGAGAGAGAGAGAGAGAGAGAGAGAGAGAGAGAGAGAGAGAGAGAGAGAGAGAGAGACATCCATCTCCTGTTTAGTTTGATGCCATTAGGCTATTCATTCAAATAGAATCATCCATAATAAGAAGAGTCTCTCTCTCTCTCTCTCTCTTTATAAATATATTTATATGTATATATATATATATATATATATGTATATATATATATATGTATATATATATATGTATATATATATATATATATATATATATATATATATATATATATATATATATATATATATATATATATATATATATATAATCGCTGTGAGGAACCCGCTCGAAATTTCCATTTTTAATTAAACTTAAACCATAATGGAAAGTAGGTTTTGGCTGAAATGAAGACCTGCTTCGCACGGGTTTGAGCAAAACAGGATACAGTATGTACGGTTTGTGACTTCCTCAAAGTTTTTTCATTGTTTGCTTCAGTTCTTTCTTTAATATTAAAAGTGGCTAACTAGCCACAAAAATGTACCAGCACGCCTGGATCAAATACCGTGCCCCGAGTAGCTGAAGCAGGCGCAATGGAATTCCAACGTACTGAAAATTCTCCCTTTAAAGGATCTCAGACTGTTCTGCCTAAAATATATCTTTATCAGGACACTGGAAACATATAATGAAACTGTTTTAGAAAGTGTAATCCGGTCAAATAAGTTTCATTGACCAACAGTCTTCGAATACTTGTTGTGTTTCCGTAAATTTGGATAAAGCCATTTTTCTGTCAACAACATCATTACGGAAGTAATTGCCATTTATTTCTTATGTTTAAAATTTTTATCTGAAAACTGTGAAATTTGTCAACCTACTTGACTGACAAAAATTGCACAAATTAGTTTAATAAAATTTAATTCACAAGGTAAAAGTAAGTGTTATCAAAGATATTTGCATATTTTCCTTTGGCATTGCTTTCAAGGAGCGGTCGTACCATTTTTCGCTCTTACAGGGGCTCTGGAAATTAAAAAGAAATATATTACAGTACACGGTTGAACAGTATTTGATTGTTGCCAAACCTTGTACATGTACAACAGAAACCAATACATAGAGAACACAGTGTGTTAGAATGATAAATAATTAGAAAGTGTCCAAAAAACCAAAATATAAACGAAAAAATACGGAAAAGAAAATTAAACCATAAAGAACCCAAACAAGCAAACAAAATGAAAATCTACAAACGGTCGATATTGACTCTCATTGTTACCTCCTTTCAATGTAACTGTGTATGATTCGGTAGTCGGGACGCCTTCTTCAAAATATTCCATTCGTATATGGTGATTTTTCCATTCATTCATATGTGAGGTGTTTCGTACGTACGTTTACAGCGAACTAGCAATGAAGTCCACGGGTCACAGCCGTTATGTTATAAGAGATGGTCCGATTTTCAAATGTGGAATTGCAAATGTACTATATCAGATTTTTCTGCCAAACTGGGTACCAGAATGAAATGTTGCCTAACGTCTCTTATGCATTTAACTTTTCAAAGGCTTATATAACAATCACTTTTATTTTTCTTATTCGTACAAATTAAACCTTGTCAAGTCCCTAAAAGTTGAATGGTGTGGAATCAGTTTATTTCGCATCTATGTAGATATAATCAGTCTCAGGAAAGCAAAGGTGATATAAACAGAGTCCTCTGGTAGGGGGTTTTGACACTTTTAGTTAATTAGTTGTGAATTCATAATATTTAAAGAAAAAGGAACGACCTACCAGCGGCCTGATTAACAAAACGCAATTTCAGCACACTTAAAGATGTGCGTGCAAAATCGTGTTCGCATTTATACACTGTCATTTTAAGGAGGACGACAGCGGATCGTATATGCAAGAGGCAAAATTCCAAGACGAAAATTAAATGCGGGGGTGGGGATAAGCAAAAGGAAGTTTGAGGATATACATGTCTGATTTTTTTTATAAATTAAAATCATCATGCTTTAAAACCAAACTGAAATGCATTAATAATTAATATTGCTGTGGCTCTCCGCTTATGCGCTGCGGTCCTGTGTGACACAGGTGGCCTGGGAAAAAGTAAAGGAAAGAAAAGAAAAAATAGATGAAGTGGAGGAAACCATGGTTATCCTAATCAGCTCCTGCTGCCATGTTTTCCAGGACCACAGCCGAGGCAAAGGGTCCACCACACACGCTCTCACAGCTGTGGTGGGCTCCTGGTCCTGGATATATCCCCCAACACTCATCGGTTGTAGTCCCCACGCCCACCTAAAAACAAAAACAAAAACAAAAAACAAAAAAACAACAAAAAACAAAAAAAAAACAAAAAAAACAAAAAACCCACAAAAAACCCAACCAAAAAAAAAAACAACAAACAAACAAACAAAACAAAACAAAAACAAAAACAAAAACAAAAACTAAAACAAAACAAAAACAAAAACAAAACAAAAACAAAACACCTTCTCTCATACGCCCCATCCCCGCCTCTAAGACTCAGGCATGGGAGACCACATGGGAGCCCTTATAAGGGCTACCACCATTCCCTGTCCTCCCTGCACTCTCAAATTCTTATTTACCCTGTCGCTATCAAGCCCATCAATTCATTTCTTTTCTCCCAGCACCCTACCAGGTAGTCCTCTACACTTTTAGTGCCTTTCCTGCCTCCCAGAAAGCCATCCTTCAAACCTAAAACCCATGCTTCACGTTCCTCTTCCTCTAAACACTGAACCTCTTCTAGAACCTTGTTATTATAGTCTTCCCTGTACCACTTTCTGAAAAAAAATCTCTTATCTCCCTATACGCATCACACAACAGCCAATGATCCACTGTCTCACCTGCCTCTTGTCTACACACCTTACATTTACTATTACTACCTGTTGTCCACTTCTGTTTTCTCTTTCCTAGATTGATCACTACTGCCCTACTTTGAAAAAGAAGCCTGGATCCCTTCCCTCCATCCCAACACACACTTTTCTTTGGCTTTTCTTGTATCTTGTACGCTTTTAATGTACTCTTTTTCCTGACTCCTCTCTTCCAGTCTTCCTTCCAGCCCTCTGTAACAGTCCTACCTATATACACTTTCCAGTCATCAACCTCATCATATCCTTTCAAATCATATCTCTCTGCCAACTTGTTTATATCTTTGACCCATCTTGTTTGTTCCTTGACTACTTCATTGTAAACTTTCCTGCACCACCTGTCGTCATTTACTACTTGTATATACCCCCAGTACCTAAGCTTTGCTTTGGCAATTCTGTCTGTGATTTTATTCAATCCTAACTCTCCTAGGACTGCTTCTGTTGCTGTACATGGTGGTGCTCCCAGGATCCATCTCCCCATCTCATTCTCTGCTTTCTCCATCCCCTGTATATCTCCCCCACTTATTTAAATCACATCTAAGCCATATATCATTCCAGGTATTGCAGCTCTATCCCATAATACCCTTGGTGTGTATGCTCTGTTGAAACTGTTCAGTACAGAAGCTTTAATCATTCCTTTTGTACGATTCACTTTCTCTTTAATTTTCTCCACCTGATACCTGAAAATGCCTTTACCTGTTGCTTTTATCTTAACACCTAGGTATTCAAACTCATCAACCTCCCAAATTTCAATTAACTGTTACCTACCGTCTGGAATTTGGAACTGCCGAATTTTCCATTTTTATTCCCATTTGGTTTCTTCCTTAGAGTCATCACTTTACTCTTAGTTACCCTTATTAAATTCCAACCTCTATTTGTTCCCGTATTCCCCTGCTTTTTTCAGCATATCTTGTAGTTCTTTCTGGGACTCTGCCGTAAGTACAATGTCATCTGCAAGAAATAGACCTGGGATTTTTAGGTCACCTACCTTTATTCCCTTATTACAATCCATTCACTGGTCCCCCAACTCCTTAATATACAGGGCAAACAAAATCGGGGACAGCACACATCCCTGCTTTAGACCTATATCCAGGCGCGCATTCTCTACTTCTACCTTTCCTAATGAGAGTGTACAGTCTACATCTTTATACAATGCTTTCAGAATTTCTAAAAAGTTCCCACCAAATCCTATTATACTTAGTTTTTCCCACATGGCATCTCTCCATACCCTTTCATAAGCTTTCCTCACATCTAAGAAACCCATGAAGATTTTCTTCCGCTTCTGCCTTGCCAATTCTAACACCTGGGTCAATGTGTATATGTGATTACCTACCCTTCTGCCTGGTCTGACTCCATTCTGAATTTCCTCCCAGAAGTCCAAGCCTTTCAACTATTCTACTTAGTCTCCTGTACATTATCCCACTGAATATTTTTCCCATATTTGATGAAATGGCAATGCCCCAACACTGATCCAATTGGCCTCCCAGGCCCTTCTGTGGAATATATGAAATCCTGAGTTTGTTTCATTCCTTTGGTACTTATCATTTCTCAATAACCCTATTGAAGAGCAATTGTAAACTATCCTCAATTTCCTCTGGCCCTCTCTTTATGAATTCCGACAATATATCATCTGGTCCTGGAGCTTTGCGTAATCGCATATGCTACTCTGCTATTTCAACTTCTATACTTCTGACTCTGCCACACATCTCTGGATCCCATTGATCAGGTGTGTATTCTGCTTGAAACCACTGTTCCCTGGCCCCAATGTGGATTGGTAACTTCTTGCCAATGCTCCCTTAAAGCTTCGTGTATTTCTTTCTTGTTATCTGTTCTTCTCCCTATGTGTGCGATTTCCTGTGCTTTATACTGTTTACTCTTATAACCTGTTTCCAAAAGATGGTTGACCCTTCTCCCCCACTCTCCATTATTTTCTTTGCCATTTTTTCATTTCATTAGTACTGACTAATTACTCAGGCATTGACTACTCAGCTGCATAGTATAGAGACAGACAATTTTTAATGTGAGATACCCAGATTACATGCAAATGATCCCATAGGTATATGACCACGAGGCCAGCAGAACACGCTATTCTAATAATATGTTCTGAAGGTCCAAATAAATTTAAATTGAAACTAAATGACGTAAAGGTGGTTCAGCCTGGCGGAAAATTGAATTTCTCTTTGGTTTGCACATTCAAAATGATGATGATGATGATGATGATAATAATAATAATAATAACGATAACGATAATAATAATAATAATAATAATAATAATAATAATAATAATAATAATAAAATAAACAAAATAAAATAGAAAATGAGAGAGCGTACATAAAACATATTTTGTCTATCTTTTCCAGACTAGCACAGTACTTTTTTAATAGATTTGGCCATCTTGTTCAATCAAATGTTTGACATTGGCATTTAACTTTTAACATGACAAGTCACACTAAATATTTAGTATGTCAAACCATTATAACAGAACTATCCATTATTCTAAATGCAACCAACCGTCCTTAGACAATACAGTCATGTGTACAACATGTTACTAACTCAGGCTAAAAATGCTTGTTCTTGAATCAGGAACTGATAGTTACACCGTCTTTTAAGTACACGTACATATAGGCCTGTGGAAGATGTAAACATCTACACTAGTCTGAAATAGTATTATGTACAAAGAAGGCCAGGTAATGAATTGTTCTCTGCATGCCATTTGATGTGCTAGTATCAAGCATTCTACCTTTGTGTTTCTGTTTTCATATAGTTCATCTCCCTCCGCATGTTCATGTCAGTTCTATTGTTTTTTTTATTAAAAATAACTACCTGTACAAGAAAATTGATTTGTTCCTGTTTTCAATGACATTTGGTCAGTCGAAGTCGCTATTTCACGTTTGTACTACCTTGCCGTATTAGTTTGCATAGATGGTACTCTCTCTCTCTCTCTCTCTCTCTCTCTCTCTCTTTCTCTCTCTCGTTTTGTTTGTTATTTTTTTCATATACATGTACTTGAAAATCCCAATTTTAGATACATAATGTTTTTTCCTCGATTACATACTTCTAATGTGCAAGAGAAAAGGTTTCCTTTTCTCACAAATATTACTTGTTGCAATCAGTATTGTCTATTGCATTAAAAAATTGTTTTATGTGAATGTAACCGGAGCCCTCTGGTGCAGAGTTTTACGCGAACTGTGTCGGGTTTCAGTGCGAGAAAATGTCCCCAGTCTGTTTAATTCCTGCCACCTGGCGGTGAAGGAAGAAACCCTTAAACACGGTCCATATGTTTTCACGCCGGTAATTCAACTTTTCAAAACAGAGAGAAACCAGGTTATCTTGCATCTCATTTAAAGGCTTACATTGTGCATGTATGTACATCAAAATGTTGCTATGGCGACTAGCTCTGTAGAGCACTATTTACAATGTCAATGCGCCAAGAGAGTGATCACTCCAGTTGTACCCTTGTGTGTACTGGTGCTGGAGTGCATCACTTGGTAATATTTATTTGAGCTCAAACCTTGCATGGTTTTCTGCTATCAGGCCAAAATCTGCCATCTTGGAAGTCATATTATTGAGAATACATCTCCATGCACCCCTAGGTATCCTATTCAATGTGCACTCGCGCTGTCATAATTACCCCCACGTGTTGGGTGTCTTAAGGCGTTCAGTATTTTGATTTCATATGCCTGACCTTGATATATATATATAGTTGGCAACAAAAGGCAAGCAACACACCTTACTTTATTCATAATAGTGTACATTATAAAACGAAACACAAGTTTTAGCATTGCGACATAGACTTTACATGTAATGTCTGAATACCACGGGTGATGCGTGTGACACCTGGATGAGCACAGCATGCATATAAACACAAACCGCTGCATTGTTTCTACTGTCTGCTACAAAAAACAAAAAACAGAAAACAAAAACAAAAACCAAAAAAAAAAAAAATGTTAGGGATCAGTTCTGTCTACATCTCGATAAGGCAAATGTTTCTAATGTGCTCTCAGTACCGCGTTGCACTTCCTTGTGACTTCCTTGTGCTGATATGAGGGTGCGTACCCGACGGCTCATTGATCTGTTCACAGGGGCAACCAGCAGAATGGTTGTCATCATATTCTGATCGATACGAACCCATTCATAGGTCTACTGACCGGCCGAAAAAACTGATTAGGGTCAGAAGGGAACAAAAAAAAAATATCGGCGCCCCCCACGCTGTTTTCCTGTTTTAAATACCTTCTGCTGCCGGACGCATGTAATCTATATACCATCAGAGTTGTCACAATCCACTCTCTCGATCCCTGCCTAAAAATTGAGTTGTCGGACGTATTATATCCCACTTAGACCACTTTATTCCTTGCAAAGCGTCTCGATTCCAAATGAGCCCCTCTTCGTTGAACGGAAGTGACCCCTGCGTACGGACTCAAATTTCTCCTTCGTTCTGATGGGCCGCAAGTGAATAAATTTTTGTATTTTGTATTTGTTTTTTCAGAAATGATATGTACTGTGTTGTGGTACAGTTACCAGGCCATTCTGCAAAGACGTATAAATGTAGCAGACCAATGAGCGTGAACTATATGTTCAAGATTAAATCTGCTCTAGATCAGTGACCCCGGAAGTTATTTAGTGGTGTGAGGCCTCCTTCCTTCTGACCACTTTTCCTATGGTTATTAATCATTCATAAGATTTGGCAACATGGTATCGCGCAGAAATACCTCTTGAGAACGCCACGCGGGGCTCTTGTTGACGCTGACAGTTATCCGCGAAGCGACCATGAGGCTCTCTTGATGTGAACAGCCACTTTCTTCATCGGCTTGCTCGGCTGCCTCATTTTGCAGCCGAGCTCATTCTGGCCCTCAAACCGACTCTTTCGGCTCAATTGTATTATTTCATTCAAGTTATTTGTTGCTTGAGCGTGGTATAAGGCATGATGTGAATAACTTCATCCTCCTTACTACTTGATCGCTTAGTTTATACAACAAGCAATCAGAGCTTTTTCTAGCGAAACAGTCCATATTTGTCAATATATTTATCTTCTGCATGCTGCGGCTTCTTTTTGAAAATGATACAATCATATTGATTTCCCGCCACAAAGCACGGGGTTCATGCCTGTCAATCACGGAGTACACACGGGCATATCACTGTCACTGACGGGGCTAGATACCCCTTTCTCATAAAGTTAGTGTCTTTTGGGGGGGAAATTTAAGGGTATCAAAGTCATATTCATTTAGTGCCTCCTAAATTGGTTACAATAATAGAGTTCCATCTGTTTTACTGAGTATTCTTCATTCTCAAAATAATGGTAATGTCTCGCCTCCCCGCACACGCAGCGGTCTGTATCTCGCAGGCGAAACTATGGTTACTAAGATAACTGGGTGTGGAGTTGTGCTTCATATGCATGCCTCGTATAAACTTAAGTTAGCTGAGTCAGGGTGCCAGCAATCCAGAGTTACTTCATTGATGATCACATAGGGGCACTGGAAGTGCGATGATATGGCCGTGGCCAGAGCACAATTCACACACCTATGTGAAGCTGGCAGACAGGTATTGTTTTGCATTTTACTTATACATACATACATACATACATACATACATACATATATGAACAAATTTTCACTCCCGTCATAAATCTTGCTGGCCATACATGTCACAGACAAATGTCCTCCTTGTCATATTACAAATTGATGAAGTGTACTTTAATTTTATACATTGTAAATATGACGAAGAAAAACATTTATTTTCTACATTGTAAACCAAAAGTATACGATGTAATTGTCCTTACGCTTTCTAAAGTTTTCTCCCAATGAGTGGTTTATCTCTAGTTTTATCGCGGGGGACAAATATTATGATATTGATGAGTGTTTACACCGGTTGAAAGCAAACTTTAAATGGGTAAGATACTTGGACGCATCATGGAATAAACCATCGATGCCCCCGTTGTAAAGGGGTAGTTTTATTATTATTATTATTATTATTATTATTATTATTATTATTATTATTATTATTATTATTATTATTATTTTATATATATATATATATATATATATATATATATATATATATATATATATATATATATATATATATATATATATATATATATATATATATATATATATATATAAACCCAACTGGGATTTATATATGATAAATTCATTGATGTTTTTGTGTATTTGTAACGAGTTAAATGTTGTTCATCAAATTTTAAAATTTGAATTTGCTGGTCATTTTGATTAAAAAATTGCTAATATGTAAAATGAAAAGACTTAGACCTGTAGTCTACTACATTACGGACATCATAATTGAGATGTAATGAGAAATACAGGTAATAAGACTTATAACTGTAGTCTAGCTACTACTATACCCATCATGAACTGTTGCTCTTTATGTGAGAATATCAAAATTCCTTTGGAAGGTGACCCGATGAAGGTTAACAGAAGGCCTTTCATTTCGTTTCCTTTCCTTTCCTTTTTTTTTTCCTTTTTCTTTTATTTTTCTTTCCACCTTGAAATACCGTAGCTTTTTATAGAGGTGAGATGTTTCACATTCACACGTATAAAATATATATATTTGGACTTTAGAAGGCCATGTTTGTACTGTTGAACATCCCTTCTTTTCGCAACGAGTCTCTGGCTTTCAAGCCAGGAAGTTGGACAATTTTTGCTAGAGGTGCAGGTAGGCTTGCCTCCATAGCAGCCGTGACTGGGCGTTGATATTCCGACGAGCGCCCACATCAGTAACTTGAGCGAGTCTGGGAGGCTGCTATGGAGGCAACAGGTAGACACGCTATGTACTGAAAGTTGGTGGTCACAATCACTTTTTATCTATTGGAAATGGGGGGGGGGGGGGGGGGGAGAGAAATAAAGAACATTTTAACATCACTACTTTTGCCTACATTATAACAACAAAATTTGGCCTTTCTACTGGAAACTACCAATTCAAGATCAGTTTCAATTTATAATGACGTCATCTATATTACCATGTCTCAACACCATCTTGAGAAGAAAAACACTTTTCTCCATTTATTTTCCTGACAAGGTATTTTATCACTCTTTTTTCTCATTACATTTCAATTATGATGTCCGTAATGTGGGGATCAGGGAGAAATTGACCTCTGGTTAGACTATATGTGATTCTTGTCCGTCAGTCAAATTTCCTGTTGTCATATCTGAAACAAAGATCATTATACAGGACAGCATGCAGCATCAACATGTTGTCTCTCGAGGTAAATCAATAAATGTTTAGCAGCATTTAGTTTAGTATGCACGAAAGCCCACCAAAGCCACCATACCCCCACAAAACCTTCCTGTACTTCGTTATTAATTCCTTATTAATATTGTACATTTATTGTAAAACACACACACAGTTCTTAAGGGCAACGTATCTAGTGGGACAGCGACGAAGTCACACCCACGTATACCTCAAAGCAGACGTTTTATGCTCAAACTAGCATTTGGTACTTGGCTGTATATTCTATAAGGTAAGGATTTGGATATCATTTTATAAGAAATGTTGACGGGTATGATATTTTGGTTGTTATATATAGTTCGGTTCAGTTCATGTTCGTATGTATTAAATGCATATTCATATTATTATTATTTTATTCAACCTCCGCGAACGGAGAAATTAAAAGCACTTTCAAATGAGTGCATCGAAATGATAAAGACAGATACAATACACCATTCAGAAAGTAAAATAACAACTCAAGTATGTAAAACGAATGATACAACTCAGTTAAAAAAGAGTGCAAAACCATTATTAAATGAGTGAGCTGTTTGACCAGAGACCTGTCCTTGGAGCCTGGGTTATTATGCTGCGGGAACAGCAACAGGGGCAGACGGCAGGGAGTTGGCCAGACCGTACGCCACAGTCCTGCCACCGCTGAGAAAATGTTTATAGTTACAAGCATTGTGACCTAAAATCAGGACCAATGGGGAGGTCTTCATCTGCCACAGTTGGTCAACCATACTACCTTTATCATAAGAGCCATGTAAGATAAAATTAGCAATCTGAAAACTAAGTAAGCCCTTGGATGGGAAGTCTCCGCGGCTAATACGCCTGACCACAGAAACTGAATGACAGAAGACAGTATTACGAAGAGGGTCAATGTTTAAATTTCTAACAGGAACTATGGAGTGATTGTGTAACGAAGAAACGTAAAATACAGGAAAAAATTAAAACTAAAAGGGTAAACAATAAGATACAAGTAATCATCCGAAACTCAGGTAAAGGGTCTAAAGATGCAAAATCCTACTGGCGGATGCTCAAACGCTTGAACAATAACAATGACTACCCACTTAGAATTATTGATCCGGCTGACAATAGCCGTACTATTGAGAACCCCAAAGAAATATGCAAAGTACAGGGAGAATATTGGAAAAACGTTGGCTCCGGGAATGGTATGCAAAATGATATTGTAAATGATAATTTGAAAACTCAGGTTAATAACCTTTTCAGATACACAGGTGAGACTTCGGGCTGTACTGACATTAAAATTAATTACGACAATGGAAGTTATGCTGTGCAAAAACTGAAAAACGGTAAAGTCTGCGGAGTCGACCAAATTCCAAACGAATTCCTTAAACAAGGTGGCTCTTCTTTAATTGTTACATTAGTGGATCTGTTCAATCTTTGTAAAACCTGTGAAGTGTACCTGGATCAATGGTTTCAAGGCTTTATAAAGCCTATTCACAAGGAAGGACCAAAAGATACACTGTGCAGTTACAGAGGTATTACTGTTACCTCTAATGTGTATAAAGTGTTCACATCAGTAATGGAGGGGCAGTTTATGAATTATTTAGAGCGGGAAGGGATATTAGGGGAGCTCCTTGGAGCTTATAGAGCACACAGACGATTGGAAGATCAAGTATTTGCGCTCAAGGGGTTATGTGACATAAGGAACGCAAACAAGCAAAAGACGTGCCTATCCTTCCTTGATAGCTCGAAGGCATTTGATACGGTTAACAGGGAACGCCTCTTTCTAATGTTATGGAAAAAGGGAATTCAAGGAAAAGCATGGCGTTTGATAAAACTGCTTTATGACAAAGTGGAAAGTAAGGTAATATTTGGCCCCCTAGAAAGTTCATGGTGTGATGTATATAATGGGGTAAAGCAAGGATGCATTCTGTCTCCCACGCTGTTTTCTCTAGTAATGTTAGATATGGTTGATATGTTTGAAGGAAAAAATCTTGGGTTGTCCTTTAGAGACGGACATATCCCGTGCCTTTTATATGCCGACGATATTGTAATAACTGCAGACAGCGAAGACCAATTAATTTGTATGCTAAATATTGCACATGTTTTTGCAGAAAAATGGGGAATGACGTTTAATGACAAAAAAATCTAAAGTCATGGCAGTGGGTAAGCGTGTAGATTTAAAAAAAATGGAAACTTGGAGATGTAAATATATATATCTGAATGCAAATCGTATGAATATTTGGGCATTTTGATATCGAATTCTCTAACAGACACGGCACACGTGAAAGATATAGTAGCAACAAAATGTTCTCGTTTACGAGGCTACTTATGCAGTATACTGTCTTCTAATGATAATGTTTACCGTATTGGCTTCGGAAATAGCATATGGAAAAGTATTATTCTTCCGTCACTTACTCATGGCGGTGCAGTGTGGTTATGCAATACTAAAGAGTCTGAGGCTTCTCTCAAGTCCATTCAATACACCATAGCCAAAGCAATACTTCAGGTCAACTCTTCACCTGCAGCAGTGACTACCCTTGGTAAACTAGGATGGCTCCCCCTAAAACAGATTCTGGATCGCATTAGGATAAAATACTTTCACAGGATGAAATTTGAGATGCCAGACACAAGGCTGCGTAAGCAAATTTTGACACTCTTTGGCAAAGAAATTATGAAAAACCTGCAAAGATTTGGCCATATGTTAACGAAATTAAGAAGGTCTTTAATAAATTAATGTAGCCATAGACCATGCCCTGGAATCAAGGAATCCAGAATGGCTGGGTCGCCTTTTTAAAATTATCGTTAGAAGCATATAACTTAGACTTTTTCCAGGAAATAGACTTGAAAAAGTCTTTAAGATGGTATCAAATATTTAAACGGTCCTTTTTTGGTGAAAGTTATCTGTTTAATGTAAATAATTTTGCCGGTGCACGATTAAAATTTTTGGCCCGCACTGGGTGTCTGGGTGTCGGGGAAGATCTGGAAAGATGGGATTTATCAGACGGAAGATGTCCTTTATGTATAGAAAGTAGAGATGGTTTATCACATTTTCTATTTGTCTGCCCAGCACTAAACGATATCAGGTTACAGGCATATAGAAATTTGGAAGTCAACTCTCTGAATGAGAATTGTAAACAGGCATGGCAGCGTTTTTCCGCCTCCTTCCTGAAAAATAAGGTATGTTGGTTCCTTGGCGAGCACGCATATGGTCTTGGACAGCACATTGGTGAATTATTTGATCAAACATGTAAAACATATTTGGTTGAGGCTTGGCATTACAGGAGACAGTCACTTAATGACTTTTCGGAATGACAGATTGTATGATCGTTCTACATGTACCTCTTGTAAATAGACCTCCTCCAATCTATATATACCTGATTTTTTTTCTTAATAATGACGCTGGAAGCTATATGTTCTGCATTGTATATGAAACATGTATAATGTACATGTCTTTACGCTTTCTAGAGTTTTGTTCTAATGAGTGGTTTATCTCCAGTTTTGGTGCGGAGGACATAAATTATAACTCATAGTTACCTTACTAATTTAAACAAACGAAGATTATTTGATTGATACTTAGGTTGCCTGATTATTTGTACAGTAAAACCTGTCCTTGTGGATACCTCTATAATGCGGACACCTGTATAATGTGGACACAAATGTCCAGGACCGAAAGGTCAATTTTCTTGTTAAAAACACCTCTCTATTGTGGACACCTGCCAACTGTGGACACTTTTTGCCAGTCCCAGAGGTGTCCACAATAGGCAGGTTTCACTGTATATATTTTGGACGCATCATGGAATTTTCCCCGTTCCGTTGGTGTCCCCGCTGTAAAGGGGAAGTTTTCCTAATAAATTATTATTATTATTATTAATCATTATTATTATCAGGCGATAAACGCTTTTTCATCTATCCCACATATATAATTTAATGCCACGAGAAACAACCAAAGTGAATGAATGAATGAATGAACTTTAATTTGCTATACCTCAGACAATTGAGGCATTCTGCGGAAAAACAGGAATACACAGCAATGAATAAAAAAATACAAACAACGACAAATTACACACGCACACACACACACACGCACGCACACACACACACACACACACACACACAGTAACATACAAACAGACAAGGTTAAGAAGTTATTGGTGTTTCTCAATTATACAGGTTGTACAAATTACAACGGGCCTTCAATTTCTATTGTAGCAGTCAAAAACGATTCCAGAATGTAAATTACTTCAACATCATGACATTTTATTAGAAATAGAAATTTCTCATTGGCATCTATCTCTTTGAAATTTGTAAATATTTCATCAGCCAAATCTATCATTTTTTTTACGTGGACTAGAAAATTGTGTGCATTCAAGGACGTAATGAAATTCATTTCCAATAGAAGAACATGTGTCACAAAGTCGTTGATCAGGTGGTGTTTTTATCGGTCGCTTGTGTCTTTCTTGCCAATTTTTATGGGGGAGATTATGCGCACTGATTCTCAGTCGTGTGAGACTTTTCTTTACTGTAGCATTTTAATTACATATAGATATTTTTCTAATTCGAAATTTTATCTAAATTTCGCGTACTTGCTCAATTTTTTATCCGGTGGTAATTGTATTTTAAATTCACTTTCCCATTGCAATAAGAATTTTTCTTTGAAAAGTTTATTTATCATTTTTGTTGGGTAATCCTCAAAATTAACTCCGGAATTATTCCAAATATCTTTACACCCAATAAGATCCAAAGTGTTTCCTACAGTTGTTAACCATTGAGATTTTCCTGTTATCATTAATTCTTGGTTACATTTGAAGGCATCATACAAAAGTGATTCGGAGTGTAAATTTATAATACGATGCCAGTTCTTACATACACAACTGAGGACCATGAAGGAGTAAGGGTATTGGCCTGTTTCACTCGGTAATGCTATGTTGCAGGCTTTTCTATTGACTCCCAAGCAATATCTAAAAAAAACAACATGAAATTTCTCGAACGGTGTTTTAAAGTAATAACCCAGATCATTCTGTGATAACAGTTTAGTTGGTTGGATAGTATACGCTCCCAAAACTTCACAACCATAGAGAAGAATGGGTGCAATTTTTTTCAAAGAGATGCAAGTACATTTGGTTATCTGTTTGATTACCATATAAGACTATATAAGTGACATTGTCAAAATATACAATGGTGCCAATTTCTTTGCGAAAATGAAGAATTTCTGATGCAGCGGTCGTATCATGATCACCATGGTCAAATATCCAGAACGATAGGTCAACGCAGGATGAGTGAGCCAAGTAGGTAGGGGGCTATCCGGAATCTTTCCCATGTGATGATGTCCCATGCTGAGACATAAAAAGAATCCATGGACCCATGCTGAATTAAATTCATAAATTATTTTTTATATTGTATCAGACAACATTGTCAGTATTGTGAACTAAAGGATATGCTGATGAATACCAAGATCACATAACACATGGTCAAAACTATTGCTACGTATGATCGAGTCCATGGTTAAATTATTTACGAAGTGACACAAAATCGAAACGAGGGAGAGAAACAGCTGTGGCCCACAAAATATGATCCAGGCTTATAATGTTGCTTTGCACATACTGGGAACAGAAAAACCCGTTTTGTCCAGCCGATATATTACAAAATGGCACAACTAAAATGCAGTACAGCACAGCACACTGACTGTACTTTCCAGTCCCGGGTGTCCAGCTAAGACATTACGAAAGCAATGAACAGCTTACTCTGAATGCTTGCAGCTGTACTCCCATTCACTCCATTCTGACGGTTATATGTGGTTCCTTCTCAGCATTTTGGGTCCAGGAAAAATTTCAACGGTAAACTTGGGTGAAAACATCTTGCTTGGTGTTTGTATGCCTACTGTCAATAGACCCAAACGGGCCACAAAGGGCAGCAATTGAAGTCGTTATTTGCATATCATTTACTTATTTGCGTATCATTAGATCCATTCTAAACTTCCATTATGCAAATAAGCAACTTTATGAACACCCCTACGGACTGCTGCATGGGGGCCTAAATTCCTATATTGGTGACTGATTGTGTACTTATTTTTTTATCTTTCCCAGATTGTTGTTATATGTCTTGCCCAGATTGTTATTTATCTGGCCTTAAATTGTTAGAGCGAAAACATGTTGGCAGAGTCAATGCAAAACCACATGTTTGCATTTTAATATATCTATTGTTACTTTGTGAAGTATGTGTGTATGAACACAGACTTTTTGTTTTTCCTCACATACCTTATTCTTTATTAAGTCTGTGTTCACCTTGTTTTTCCTCCACTACTTTACTATTTATTTGTTTATTTATTTATTTATTTATTTATTTATTTATTTATTTATTTATTTATTTATTTATTTATTTATTTATTTATTTATTTATTTATTTATATATTTATTTATTTATTTATTTATTTATTCATTCATTCATTTATTTATTTACTTATTTATTTCCATGTGATTTTTGTGGTCAGCTTTTCTCGGACACTACTGTTTAAAAAGTATTTAACTTGGCATGGTGGTAAACCTGGTAGTGAAGTTATGCATATTGTTTGGCATAGTCATGATGTTAAACATTATGAAAATGAGGGGCAATTACATTTTAAAAAAAACTCCATATCTTCCAAACTATTACAGATAGACACAAAATTTAAAGTAGTAAATATAGGTTTCTGACACCTGCCAATCTAATGGACAGTGAACAAAAATAGCAGCGTTTTTAAATTATGCTGATTAGGGGCACCTGACACATTTAAAAGTTGAGTATCTCCAAAACTATTATAAATAGAGGTGCCCATGCAACCTAGCAACATCCAATGAATCATGAACCAAAGTTGTGTTATTTTGATTTATGGAAATTAAGTAAACACACCAAATTGAATTCTTTGAATAGCTTCCAAACTATTATAGATAGAGGTGTCATTCTACCTTCAATGTGTAGTTTTGTGACATAGCCGCATTCAATGAAACATGAGCCAAATTTGTAGCATTCCACTTGATGCAACATAAGTGAATGACTATTTCTATAATTTTAGGGAATTTCTTGTCCCATGGCCAGAAATCATTTATTTTTGCACCCTAACATGTCCTTCATATATTTTTTCTGATCTGTGATGTCTATACTACATCTCCCAATTTAAAATTTCACAACATTATATCAATTTCGTGAAGTATATCAATTTACAGTACCAGGGAATGGTGTTTTATTGAAAAATGGCAATGTCCCATTTTTGATGTTAAAAACCAAATTTCTTTATCAAAATAGCAAATCTTTAATTTATACATACTATTTACTATAGCCCAATTTGTTACATGGCTGAAAGGTGGATAAATGTGAAAAATTGCTCTTAAACACGTCAAATGACGTCACAAAGTCTGTCCCATGGGTCTGTCACCTACGTGACAAAAATGACAAAAAGCTTGGAAATAACTGGTTTGAAGGATAAGTGTCCAACTGCTGTCACCTACATCTTATTCCCTTTCCTTGGCCATACCAAATGGCAGATATTCCACGCTGCTGGATTCCAAATGTAGTTTTCAAATTGCTCATGAATACATAAATTTGAGATAGTTATTTTTTAAAGTGTCAACAAAGCGACAAGCTTTATTCAGATACTTGGAAGGACCACATCAGGGCTAATATGTCTGTGAATGTGGTTCATAGAAAGGATAAAATCAGGTGCGGTTGGGTAATATTATAGGAACTTTCCATGCCACTCCAGCCAGAAAACCGTAAAAATGTCACCTACTTGACGGTCACCTCAGTGACGTAACCATGTCCCGGAGGTGACCTGTGTATGTCACATAAGTGAAAAATTCTGATAAATGATAGGACAAATTTACATAATTTACTGATTTGAAGAAAATATGATAACCGTATATAACTTTAGTGCCATGAAAATGTATCCCACCCACCCCCTACCAACACCCTCCCCATAGTGCTACTGAAATTTGAGATACTGTATATGATATGTCACGTGAGTGACCAAATATGACAGATGAGAAAAGATGTTAGATAATTTAATGATTTGAAGAATATATAATGATGCAAACAATATATGCCCAATTGCCCCGTTAAAAAATATACCACCTGAACTATACCACAGCCACTGTCCTAGAGCGGCATTAGATTTTGAAAAAATATAAATTTTCATGTTAGTAGGTGACCTGTTCTGTCACGTAGTGACCAAACATGATAGATGGGAAAAGAAAGCTAGATGATTTACTGATTTCAAGAATGTATCTATGAGAACGATACTGGCCTACTTTAGATACTGTCCCGTTAAAATAGTTCACCTAACCTCACCACCATATCTCTCCAATGACAACATTGGAATTTGTGATACCGTAGATTGCCTGAATTATATTTTCATTTCAAGCAAGATGGAATGGCAAAATTTTTTCCATATCTTTAGCACAAAAATATAGCACTGCCTGATGACGTCAGAATATATGTTATCAGTAAATTCAAAAGTTTGCAATGAAAATAAAAAACTGCGGAAGCAAATACTTGTAATGTTCATATTTTTTAACTACTTCGATACCGTCTGGCCATGGGGTGGCTAATGCCAGAAATATTATAATGATATTTTGCACAGACTTTAAAATGGGGCCGCTCTAAATACTTTTGATTATAATACTAGTCCATGTTCACTACTGAAAGAACTTAGTGGCAAACTTGTACACATCTATTTTTTCAGATAGAGTGACATTGTTTGTTTCAAATTTAAAACTGAGTGAAGCAAAAGCAAATGTTTAACACACCAAGAGGATACATGGGAAATGCTTCAGCATCTCTGAATCTACCCGGTTAATCCATGCCCATTCATTTAAGTCCAGTGATCTAAAACGGAATGGTTTAAAATTTGATTTTCATTTTGTCGGTTGAAAAATGATACTAGCTGCAGTGTGTTTGTCTATTAATTGATAGTTAATGGTTATAGAAATTAAGTAGTAAGAAAATGGTATTCATTGATAATGTTTGACAATGGTGTAATGTTAATGTTCAGGATTCATAAGATAGAGCTAAGATGGCCTGAAATGACATGGCCACATGATTATATTCCTTGGTAAAATTTTGACATTGATTATTGAAGTATATTACTAAAAGTGACATATTTTGGAAACAGATGGAAATTAGAAAGGTTCTTCATGTAAGCTGAATATTTTTTCATTCTTGTCATGTTGTGCACGGGCCACCTAATTCTCTTCTCGGATGATCCATGAAGATAATAAATCATGTTCATAGCAAAACTAATTTGTAAACAACATGGCCTGAAACTCCAGCGTAGTAGCAGTAAAGAGCCAGTATGCCTCATTGTTGCTCTGAGGTGCACATAACTTCACAGCATTAGAATCGTTACGTCTGCCCCGAGGTACAGTGAGGTAAACTGGTTCCCTGCCTCTTACTACACTCACGTCTCAAGCTTTGTTGTTCATGACTCGGTTATGGTATATGCATAAGTTATCATCTAACAGATCATCAGAGAAGAAAATTAGGTGGCCTGTGGTTAGTGTGATGGAAAACACATTGACACAGAAAAGTAAATTTGGCTTTTGTATATTTTATTAAATAATTATACTCGTGCGTGGGTTTTGTTTCTCTTTTTTCCATTTTGCTCCTTGTATTTTCCACATAAAACTACATGTACGACTCCATGGCTCAATTCCATCTTCATGACAGTTTGTCACCTACATGACAATGTATCACTTACGTGACAGGGCAATTAATGAGAGTCTTAATTACGGTTGTTAGATTGAATTTTGCTCTGCTGGATATTTGAATATTAAGTTTATAGTCTTAACCAATGAATACATGCCAAAAAACGTGGGTTTAAAATATTTAAAAACTAAGACTCGGTGGCTCAACATCACCTACGTGACACGCACTTTGTCACCCACGTGACGGTGTGTCACTTACGTGACAGGCCGTTTAATTAAAAAGCCTTAATTTGAGTAATTATGGGGAAAATAGCGCGGCCTATTATTTGAATATAATGCTTATACTCTAAACTCATGGATTAGTGCAAAAAACGTGGGTTTGAAACATTAATTTATTCTGTTAGAAATGTCACCAAAATACCCTAAAAATATAGAAATCGTCGAATACACACAATTCAAATCTTGAATAAGTTCAAAACTTACACAAATAGAGGTGCCATTCTAAAGTGCAAGTTTGTGATATAGCTCCATCCATTGAAACATGAACCAAAGTTACAGCATTCTAATTTATGCAAATCAGGTGAATATATAAAATTTTAATCTTGAATAACTTCAAAATTTTCATAGACTGAGGTGTCATTCAAAATTTAATTGATAGATTTGTGAGATAGCTGCACTTAATTGACCATTAATCAAAGTTGTAGCAGTTTGATTTATGCAAAAAAGGTGAATA
Organism: Hermodice carunculata; assembly: GCA_964020975.1. NCBI lineage: Eukaryota > Metazoa > Annelida > Polychaeta > Eunicida > Amphinomidae > Hermodice > Hermodice carunculata. The sequence goes on along the minus strand of OZ026620.1, from coordinate 64,047,121 downwards.
ACCAAAATTTAATTCTTGAATAGCTTCAAAGCTATAATAGATTGAGGTGCCTTTTCAACTTCAATTTAAAAGATTTTAACATAGCCACATGAAAAAATTATTGTTGCAGGAGTTAAATAAATACTGAATGGGCTCTTTAAAATTTTTCTAGACACACAGACTAATTTGCTGAAAAGCAAACAATTTTTTTTTCTAGTTTATTTAATTATTTTCGTATGATTCTCTTGTTAGTTTTTTTCGGACAATATTGTTCCGGAAAGTGCCAAACGTGGCGTGATGATAGATCTATTGTTAAGTTGTGCATATTGCTGGGAACAGTCATTGTGATAAAGTATGCAAATTAGGTGCAATTAAAATATTAAATGCTCAATATCTTCCAACCTATTACAGATAAACACAAAATTCAAAGTAATCCATACAGGTTTCTGACTCCTGCCAATCTAATGGACAGTTAACAAAAGCTTCAGCACTTTATAGCATGCTTATGAGGAGCACTTGAAACATCTAAAAGTTGAGTATATCCAAAACTATTATAAATAGATGTACAAATCCACCTTACTTTATAGGTTTGTGACATAGCCCCCACCCAATGAAACGTGAACCGAAGTTGTATCATTCTAATTTAGGCAAATTAGGTGAATACACAAATTTAAATCTGGAATAACATAAAATCTATTACGGAAACAGGAGCCATTCCCACTTTGATTGCTACGTTTGTGACATAGCCGCATCCAATGAATCATGAACCAAAGTTGTAGCATTTTGACTTATGCAAATTAGGTGAATATACAAAATTGGATTCTTGAATAACGTCAAAACTATTATAGATAGAGGCATCATTCCAGCTTCAATTTATAAGTTTGTTACATAGCTGCATCAAATATAATATGTACAAAAGTTATAGCATTCTAATTTATGCAAGTGAGGTCAATACACAAAACTTACATCTTGAATAACTTCAAAACAGTTATAGACTTACGTGTCATTCAAAGTTCAATCTGTAGATTAGTGGCACAGCTGTATATAATGAACCATGAAACAAAGTTGTAGCAGTTTGCCACCGGCAACACGCGACCAATGACCAGCAAAATCACCCCACTGACGACCACCCGTAAAAAAGCAGTCGTTCCAATCAACCGTAGCCAAGTTGTAAGTGAATAAAAAACCTGGCCAACGTGTGCCGTTATTTTAGCGAAAAGTCAACTCAAACACAGCATTTTATTTCCACTACTCTGGGCGGTCAACTTTGGCCAGGGAAAAGCATAGCCATAGTGGTACGGTGATCGGTATCCAATATTTCAGGTTCCAGGTGTCCATTCTCCAAGTTCCCATGGGAAACGGTCGTCACCTTATTCTTAAAAGATGACTTTCTATCTTAACTTTAATCTGCCCGCTCTGTTGTGTCTGAAGCAGTTCTCATCGTTAGTTATAAATCCAAATGCAACGTGATATCCTGGCATGCATGTATGCACGATGAGCGCCATTTTCAAACATGGCGCAATGCATTGTGGGAAAGGGAAATTTGATTTGGATATCACAGAGAATCACGGCCACGTGTTTTCAGTAAATTCAGCACTGTTTGCAATGTGCAATGATAAAAGATTTTATAGAGAAAGGACCATCGGGTGGCGTTATTTTTCAGTAAAGTTAACTCAAACACAGCATTTTATTTCAACTTGTCTAGAGGGTTAATTTGGGCCGGGGAAACAGCACAGCATTGGCAACACAAAGTTCAATAAGGCATAATATTTCGCAAAGTTTTAGGTGTTCGTTCTGCGAGTTACCAGGGCAACCAGTCGTTAAAGTACTTTTAAAACATGACTTACTGTCTTAACTTTAATCTTCCCGCTCGGTTGTGTCTGAAGTAGTTATCATCGTTAGTTACAAATCCAAATTGGACACGACACCCAGACGCCACTTTGTCAGCGCCATTTTGAACATTGTGCAATTAATGCATTTATTGCAGGACAGTCGCACCAAAATACTTTTGATTTGGATATCAGAGTGAATCACGGCCGCTGCATATATCATATCATTATTGTTGCTCTGAAACATTTGCAAAATATACACTTTTGGTTTCATATATTATAACCCTCTCCCACCCCTACCCCCAAGATTGTTCCGCTCTTTATTTACAAACCATTGGGTGCGGAATTCACTATTATCAGAATGGCATCCAAGCAGATTGGATATTTTGAAGAGGTAGTATCCAAAATATATGTTTTATTAGTGAAGCGCTAATCACTGCTATTATTGCTTTCTCATTACCATTAAACATATAATGGTTAAAAGAGTCAAATTCCTCATGAAGATACCTTTCATTCAAATACCAGCAAACCTTGTCTGAAGCAAAAAGTAGTCTTAGTCAACAGATTTCCTCGGGACACTTTGCACGAAAGCTGTTGAATCAATCTTAAATCAGCACTTTAAGGGTTAAGGTAACGTTAATTTGTCGAATGAATGTAATGTATAATATACAATGGGACTTTTCCCGAGTGGGGATTACCTGAAAATGTTAATACAACGACAAACAGTTACCAGTTGTAGGCCCTAGAATAGGGATTTTGTATCAGATACTGAAGTGGCCCCCAGGCTAAAAATAAGTGTCAGCAACAGGCTGATTGCCAAACGCCCCACTGCGTCAAAGACGGAGCTTAGTCGAGAATGTTGCCCCGATAGTGGATACAAGTCTGGAAGTTCGGGCGGGTTTTTTATATAAGTGGTAATAAGATCCTCGTCTTTATCAACATTTTTTGAAAATAAAATGTGTTTAGGTCAAAGTCGTAGCAGTAGTGTACTGTCAATCAGCGTCGCAATACATACGCGAATTGAGGTATATATATATACATATCTTCAGAGCCTTTTCTGGGCTATTCTTCCACTCCTCCTCACCACATGTCCATAGAGATCAATTATTACCGTGTGAAAATGTTATTAGTTCTAATATAGAAGTAGATTTGATGTTTCAGGTTCACATGTTCGTGTTTCTCCCTGCTGGTTATGTGAAACATTTCGTCAGGGTAGGGCCGCTATGTTTCCGGACGTTCATATATTGAATACTTTCCTAAATGATTTGGAGTGTTGGTTATTGGGATTTAGAGAAAATTTATTTGAAATTGTTCATGATTTTGTAGGGGATATGACCGAATTACCGTTTTCCTAAAAGCATGTACTGTCACAAAACTATTAACTTTAGGCTCTACGGGAAATCTCGATTTACAAACGTTAAAGATAAAAAATAGAGAGTTCATTTTCAGTGAACCGGTCCACAACAATCCATGAACCTGTTCTAAACGGCAATTCAAGAACATTGGAAAACGTGAACAAAATTCCAAAACAAAAGCTTCCATTTGTCACTAAATTAACTTGTACATCGGTGACCTTGTAGAGCATTTTTGTTTTAAACACGAGCGGCGAGTAAAGTCGTGAATGTGTATTATGACTCTTCAAACATTGCCTCTTTGTCAAGAAATTAGCAAGACATGATAAAATACATGTTTGTCTCAGCTTAGGATAACCAGTGCGTGTTCATTTTCATTAACACGGTGCTGGCTTGACCGATTTTTGGCGACTGATTGATTAAGGGACAATCAATCTGAACTGCCTGTTCGAGCTGCAGTTCAAAGCGCGGTTCGAACTGGTTTGTAGTTTTGGGAACCGGCTCGTGATTTTTGAGCCATGAGCCGGTTGAACCCCCGGTTCGGTCCAACCGCTGCCACCTCTAATTACAGATACTTCTGCCTTACTAGAACACTGAATGATTATCCTTACTATACGTAAACGTTTGTTACATATTGGGAACTATCCGAAGACATTTGGGGATACACAAGAAATGTCACAACTGTTCAACTCAATATCAATATGAATTCTACATAACAAGTTATGTACACAATTCTTAGCAACTTGATTTATGTTACAGCGCTTCTGGGATACAATTCATGTGGTTGAACTTATTTTCCCTCTGTTATCTCCACCACAGTAAGCATATGCAAATATTATCGATGCTGAATTGTGATAGAAGACCAGTTCGAATGGCGAAAAGTTGGCAATATCCGTGCAAGCGGCATGCATGAATTTTTGAAGAGCATAACGCACACAGTACTCAATGTTGCCAGACGTAGGCTATAAAGACAACGATAGAATTACGATATCAAATATACATGCACCAAAAAAGCTGTCCATTATTCATAAAATCGATTAAGATCTCAGATGGTAAAACTAGTAGTGTGCAGCAACCCGCCACATCAACCAGTACGTATTCACGATAAAGCCATTGTAGGTTTTGGTAAATCATTTGGCTGTACTCTACACTTCTGTCTGAAATAAGAATATGCGTTTTGTTCTATTTTTTTTTCTAGATATTTTAAATGTTATGTCCAAGTAACCCCTAAGTTTGGTTTAAACATAGTGAAAACTGAACTCTACCTCAGCAATCGGCCAAAATATCTAAAGCTGTTCAAGTACTTTTAGAGGGCCAGACACCGGGAACAAGACATACAAGGTAGTACCCAAATCAGGGAGGTGTATCATACACCTCCCTGCCCAAATGTATCGGACATAGGTAATACTGCTCGATAGAAACAATCACATAGGCAAATGAACATTCAATGTTAAATGTCACGATTTTAAATATTAAATTAAACGCAGGGCAAAGTTCAAAGTTTTCATGCTAAGAATGCACATCCAGATGGAAGAAAGATCAGAGGCTATTCAAGTTCTCCAATGTGACGCTACTGAAGGAATAGTCTTCTTGCCTATTGAAATAGTAACCACATGAAGTACCTGACGTGGCAGTTTGTTTAATGTAATAACCAGAGGAATGTATATAATCAATCAATCAATCAATCAATCAATCAATCAGTCAATCAATCAATCAATCAATCAATCAATCAATCAATCCACGAAGAGTTGTCCTGTTATTAAAAGTACCTGGGTAAACGAGAGTGCCAAACAGTGTAGTGCTTTTAACACAAACGGATAGACGTGTTAAAATACTTAGTGCGGTGGATGATGTCACACTCACTCCTTCCAATTTTCCGCAGGTTCACTTCCACAGGTTAAAAAAGTGCAGGGGCCGGTGTTATAGATGGTTTTCAGATGGATATTCATCCGCTCTCTATGATGTCCTTAAGTATTGCTTTTGATTATAATTTGCTGGGGTATAGTTCTCCGAATTTACGGCTACATTGGTGGTGGAATGATTTTGTAGCGGTCTACGCTTTTTCAAAGAAAGTTCATAAGTTCATATATGTTAATATTCGCTATAAAGTAACATTTGTAAGGAACTATTTTATGTCATTTGCTGACAAAAATTTACCACGCATAACAGTTAATCATTATTTTATCTTACACTTTGCTTGCACATGTTTCCAGGCTTCCTAATTTTAGATTGCAATACTAAAGTGCAAACTATGTGTTACAGATACTTTTTAGAGTAAATTTATGTAGCATCCAGTCTTTTTTTCACTTAAGTTGTACTGTTTCCAGCCTATGGAATTCCGTTTTCAGCCAGCATCTTGCACTGAATTTATGACCACAATGAAACAGCCAGTAGTCATTAGATTACGGATAGAGTCACATCCCTGATATATATATATATATATATATATATATATATATATATATATATATATATATATATATATATATATATATATATATATATATATATATATATATATATATATATATATATATATCAGGGATGTGACTCTATCCGTAATCTATATATAAGCTCCCAAGGAACCTCCTGGGATCTACCTTGACTTGAATAGGTCTAAATACTTGCATAGTATTTGAAATCAATATTGTGCTCTATTTATATTTATTATTTATGCAGCATATTTGGAAAACGAGCTTGTTTTAGAATTAAATTGTTGGGATGTGAGGTTGCAGATAAGATTTCAGTCTTTTGATGTCAAATTATCAAATTATTAGAATTAGAATGGAATCAATGTGTTGATGTTAGTTAACCCCACATGACCGCTAGCCGTTGTTGCCACTTTTGGCAAACTAGCCCTACAGAAAAAAAATGAAGTCCTCCGTTAATGACAGTAAGGGTTAGCTGTCGCCTCGGGTTACTTTCGCTAGAGATGATAAAAGTCAGCACGTGCATAAATACAGGCATATTATGTCAAAGTAATGTCAAATAGGAAAAAACAAGACGATAAATTATTTTTCTTCATTGCATCAATCGTGAAATATTATATTGGGCTAGCAGTTTCCGGTCATGGTTAAGTGAATCTCCTATCCTTGCGCACAGACACGCATATTTCAAAAGTGGACATTTTACTTAAGATCATACCCTATGCTAATTTAAATAATGACAATTAAAAAAAAAAAGCACGCATTTAAAAAACAGCTGTTCTTATTGTATTCATTGACTCACAGCCGCCAGTGTACCACCAAACACCCTGTTCTGTTCAAAAAGTCAAGTTTTGGAGCTTACTTTAACATTGTGGCAAATAAGACTTCCATGAGTGAACTGATCAGGTGTTGTTATCTTTATCTTTGCCTTGGACGGAGATGAAATTTGAGAACTTTTTAAATTATCAATGAGTATGGTGTGGCTATGGTTTGCAGTCAACCGACACAGTGTTCTCTCTGCTTTTACCTTTAAGACCGTACTCATTTGGTCGTCGATTCCACAACTGTAAACAATTGTGGAATTCTTCTGTTTAAGCCAAAGACGTCACCTTTAGGAAAATGATCACGCAATTCCAGTATGGCTGTGCGCATAAATCACCATTGCAAAATAAATATTAAAATTAGAACAAGCCCGGGACGTTTAAATCGCTAAAGAACACCACTGGTCAAAAGTAATTACCAATCAGGTAAGGTTGGATAAATCACGGAGTCGCTATTGTCTGTGGCGTCCGCTGGTGAATAACTTGTTCTGGTCTCGCATTTCGTTTGTACCAAAGCGTGAATCTTAATATTTTTGCAGATGGGAGAACTTACTTTTGCAACCAAGACAGTTATTGTGGTCGGTGTCACAATTCCCACGGCTATAATCGTTGGTCTACTGTGCTGCTTTATTCTGGGCAGGGTATTCCGAAATGACAGGAGCGACGAAGTAAAAGGGCCCGTCGAACAGACAGAGGTTGAAGCATTTCAGCAAAACTGAGGCACCTACATCTCTGTTGAAATTTTAAAATGACACCTGCATAAGAAATGTGGAACCTGATTTCTTCACTGATGCGGCTGTACGAAATGCATCCACCGATGTGACTGAAGTCAAATTGAGATACTTTGAGATGTGTACATAATCTTGTAACTGTCATAATCCATTGAACACGTATGTTTGATAAGAGATTAAAGTCGGTCATTTGTTTGCAAGTGTTAATAGGAATGGAAAAACCATGCGCCTTCAAACCCGACATAATGATCCTGCGATAGCCCACAAGCAGTCCAATTTCTCTGTTGAACTATTTTTGGAGCTACATATTACTGTGAAGAAATTTTGCTTTATATGGGAAAGTTACGATGGTTCATTGCTTTACGTGTAACTGTGATTTACCCTTTTTTTACAATGGAAAAGTGTGAATGTTACGGTCGGGTTCAACAGTGTACCCAACAATTATGAAACATTGATACACTGTGGATTTGACAAAAGTCATATCCCTGAGCCACTTAATGCTTAAATGATAATTGTTCATGAATGTAACCAGTGTGTGTCATTTCATACTCATGTGGGTATTTTTCACTATTCATGTCATATAAATAAGAAGCAAGACATTCTGTTCGTCTTTTTTTGGTAAATAGAACAACTCAAACAAGTCATTTGTCTTAAACGCTCAGAACGATCTCAGCTATAATTCCCTCCTTTCAATGGATAAATTGCAGGTGTTAATCTTGTTCATTTGCTGTAACGATTGCGTTGTCTACTTAATATTGTAAAAGAAAATGTACTTTTTGTCACTTTTTTCAACTTCCAAAATTCAGCAAGTGCAAAACTCTGATTTGTCTGGTCCTTTACACATCCTGTTCAAGTTAATCATATTTGAAGTTTTTACAACAAATGTTGTACAACTGGAAATATCACTGAAGTGTGGACATGCACAAACATCTTACTTGTCGAAAATAAATCGAGATCCTCGTTACAATTGCTGCTTTGTGGGGACGTTTTCACATGGTAAACAAGAATTCGGTTCATCAAATTGAACCCACAGCACACCATAGCAATCAGAAAATTTGGACTGTGTCTGATGGGGATAAGAACAATTATAATCTGAACAGTATTTTGTTTTGACAGTTTCAAAGATGGTGATGATGATGACGACGACGACGACGACGACGTCGACGATGATGATGAAGAAGAAGATAATATTAATATTTTTTATCCGGCCCCATAACTGGAGAATTTAAATTAATGCACACCCACATAGTAACAAAGCGCATGACATAAAAAACAAACAAGAAAATATAGCATGGATTAAACATTAAAAGCAAAAAACTAGAAAAGAAGATTTGGTTGAAAGCAAATCTGTGTGCTTTCAAAAGTTGTAAATATTAAATGTTGGAACTTTTGTCCTCTGATACTTCACATTCCATTACGAATATGACTGCATGAAAATTTCAAAGTCCTAATGACATTGGCCTTTGACTTTAGAGGTCACATGTGAGTTACAAAACAACAACAACAACAACAACAACAACAACAACAAAAAACAAACAAAAAACAGTGTTACAATACCTACAATGTAAGCCTAACATGAACCAAATCAAATGTAAATTGACCAAGTTATGGCTAGATGAAACTGTCAAAGGTCCAAATAACCTTTAGAGGTCACATGTAAATTACAAAAACATGTAGTGTTACAATTGCTCCAATTTGAGCCGAACATGATCAAAATTCGATAAAAATTTACCAAGTCATGGTTAGAAGAAAATTCCAAAGGTGCAAATGACCTTGACCTTTGACCTTGAGAGGTCGCATGTAAATTACAAACACGCGCAGTGTTAACACATATTAATTGGAGTTGGATTGGTTACATGTACCTATTTTTAAACTTCAGACTGGATTTTACTGAGAAATAGATAAATGTAAAATACATGTTCTTCTGTATCTAGGTCTTTTATGTTGGCATATTTACCCAATAAGCACTATGTTTCTTTGATCTGCATGTGCACCAAAAGCTAAATAAACACATAAACAAATATTTTCACAACCACTGACTTCATTTTGTTATGATGACTCCAAAAATATTAGTATCTGTTATGCTATACACATTGGTATTGCAACCGTGCAAAACAGCCGTGTTCCGTGTTTAGGTTTCGGTTTCGGTTTTTTGTTTTTTGGTTGTTTTTTTTCATTTGTTTTTGCTTTGGTTTTTGGAATTTAGTGTTACCATCTGGAACACTGAATGGATGTGACACTCTCGCAATGATGTTTTCATTTTTGGTCATCTATGGTGTATATCCATTCCATTTTTGTCAATTAAGGCACTCACTAGGTCATCGATGCAGAGAGGTATTGTCGGAAAATAGCATCAAAGAATGAATAAGAAAACGAGAAAATAAGAAAACACCATCGCAATAACGCCAAAATATGCCTTTAATAAATATTCTTTCTTTCCAAAATATTTATAATATCCCACTTGTCCCCACAGGTCCAGACCCGTATCTCGGCATATCCCGCCAAGCGAGACTAGGTAATCAGGTATGCAGTTGTGGGTGGAAATTAATGTGGGTATGTCCTATTGCGGCTTTGTGTACTTAGAAATTATATCTCCCAGACCTGTTAGGCCTATGACATTGCTTCTGGGCTTATAGCAAGAGATAGAGAATTGTTGTCACACTTGAATGACCTGAGTTTATGTCACACGTAACAACACACATTTCTTTTACATCCAATAGGCCTATCTAAAAACTCAACTGTAAAGAAACTTGCTAAATTTTGTTCAAGTCCAAGGCTTATTCAAAATTGGCTCAATAGATTATCGTGAAAAAACCGTAACTAACAGATAAGGGTGTAACTTGTACGGGCGGCCAACAGGGCAAAAATAATTAATTTAACACGTAACTTTAACCAAAGTAACGTGTTCCTATTTGACATAGACATAGCCCAACTGTGCAAAACTAAATTAAAGTAACACGTTACTTTGACCAAAGTAACGTGTCACCATTGACATAAACTTACTGGTTACTTTGACAGAAACAAACGTGTTACTTAGTCCAAAGTATGTGTTACTTTTGCCCAAAGTTACGCGTTACTTTGACCAAAGTAACATGTTACTTTTACCAAAAGTCAAGCGTTACTTTGACCAAAGTAACATGTTACTTTGTGTCAAAGTGACGCTTAACTTTAGGCAAAGGTACCTCGTTACCTTTGGTCAAAGTAACGCATTACTTTGGGTAAATGTAACCTGTTACTTTTTGCCAAATTAAGGCGTTACTTTTGGTCAAAGTAACATGTTACTTTCCGTCCAGGTGACCTCTTTTTTTTTCTTTCAAAGTAACATGTTACTATTTGACATAAACCTACGCCAGCATGGCAAAACTTAGCTAAAACACTTTACTTTGATCAAAGTAACGTGTTACTATTTGACATAAACTTACGCATTACTTTGACAGGGAGCAACGTGTTACTTTTACCCTAAGTTAGGCTTAACTTTGACCAAAAGTAACACGTTACTTTCTGTAAAACTAACGCGAAACTTTGGGCAAAAGTAACACTTTACTTTCTGTCAACGTAACGCGTAACTTTTGGTAAAATTAACTCGTTACTTTTGGTCAAAATAACGTGTTACGTTCTGTCAAAGTAACTTGTTACTATTTGACAAAACCTACGCCAACATGGAAAACTTAACTAAGGAAAGACGTTACTTGCTCAAAGTGACGTGTAACTATTTAACATAAACTTACGCGTTACTTTGACAGAAAGTACCGTGTTACTTCATCCAAAGTAACGTGTTACTTTTACCCAAAGGTACACGTTACTTTGACCAACAATAACAGGAGGTTAATCTCTGTACAAATAATGCGTAACTTTGGGCAAAAGTAACATGTTAATTTTCGTCAAAGTGATGCGTAACTTTGCGTAAAAATAACTCGTTACGTTTGGCCAAAGTAACGTGGAACTTTTGGTCAAAGTAACGCGTAAGTTTTGGTCCAAGTAACGTGCTAATTTTGGTCATATTAACGTTTTAATGTTGGTCAAAGTAACATGCTCCTTGGTTTAAAAAGCACATTAATTTTGATCAAAGTAACCTGTAACTTTTCGTCAAGGTATGGTGTTACTTTTGATCAAAGCAACGTGTTCTTTTGGTCAAAATAAAAAAGATATGGTGTCTCTCTCCTTACTGGTTTCCTACAAAAGGATTCCACTCAATCATGATATGACAGAAAGAATATATTTCTGCATTAATTGCACAATCAATGATTCTTTGGAGCTTTGACATTGTATTTCCCTTATGTATATATATATATATATATATATATATATATATATATATATATATATATATACATATATATATCATATAGGGGTCATTTATATATTTATACAAGGGGTCATTTATAATGATTCTTGTTTGGATTCATCTGTCCCATGGTCAAGTCCACTGTGGGGGTGTCATTGTGGAATTGGCATCCAGTTCTCTCCATCCTTCTGGTTTCTCTGCTTTCTTGAAACATTGAGTTTCAAGCCAGTCCATTCTCCGATCTTATGTTCTTTTTTCTCCTTTATTCCTCTCTTTCTTCCCTTTGTCTCCCTCACTTTCTGGCTAATCTTTTTGTGAAAGTTGACTGGCCAAGACATTCTGGAGTTCCAGTACATTGCGCATGCACGAATACCATTTGCAGAGTGCTATAGTAGTATATGTCCCACAGGAGTGTTCAGTCCTACAGAGTGTGTGCTTCCCTGTTTGCTAAGGTAGGCACTACCTGTCCTGTTGTCGCACATAATGAGTATGTGTTTGTGCTTTGCTAGGTGGCAGAATTGGAAGACCAATAAATGTATTTTCCCCATGCCATCAGGTGTATGTGGCGTGACTTTTCCCTTTGTCATCAAATTGTTAAACTTGGTGATGTCTCCGGCGATATTTCATTCGTAAGCTAAACAACATTTTACACTTTGATTTTAGAAATTGGGTCAAGATCACCAAGATCTAATCAGCTCAAGAAATAATCACTAATAAAAATAGTTATACAACGTTAAGGTACATATGAACAAAGGTTCATGAGATATCTTGTTCACGTGATGTGGGGCAGATGGATGGAGAGAGACACACTCACTCACACACACAGACATGCACACAGATGGAGAAACAAGCCCAAAACAGAATATTCCCTGCACTTTGCGTGCAGATGTTATAAAAAATGATTTCCCATGAAAGTTTAGTTTGTTTGTTTAATTGTTCTCTTCTGTTGGGATCTACATTATAATGTAGCCTTGGAATAGTCAATGCTGAGATAGGTAATGTGGTCAATTGTCTGCAGGTACATCGAGCCCATTTGGAGTCCCTGTGCTGAGATAAAGCACTAGGTGACTCAACCAAGTCACTTCAGTCTCTGGCTGCAGTGACTCCTAAGGCTCGAAAGTTTGGATATTCAAAACCCTCTGGTAGGAAAGGCCACTTGCCCCTAAGAAGGCCAAGAAATTCCACAAAAACTCTCTAGGGTCCTGACTCTACTCTGCCTACTACAGGACTTCTCTCATAGTTGCCTTGCTCCACAGACTCTCTCCTCTCGGGGCACCCAGTCAGCTGATACCTTTCTGCTTAACTCTCTTGGCAGGAGTCTATCACAGATGATATAGGTTACAGACCACAGTTGTGATTGGCTGGCTGCGCATCCCAACAGAGATAGTCTGTAATTGTGAAAATACTGTATTTTCAGCATGCTGTAGCTTGTGTTTAAATAAAGTTAGCTAAGTCAGGTTTGCTGCATCACAGAGTTGCTTCATTGGTGGTCATATAGGTGCACTGTCTTCCAGGCCAGGTGGGAACTTTATGGTGGGGAAGGACAGTAATATGACCCTGGCAAGGGCACAGTTCATACACCCGTATAAAGCTGACATCCATGTATTGTTTCATATTTCAATTATCACAAATTAACGAGCTGGGAATTGTATGACAAAAATCCATTCGTAATTTTCTGACATTTTTATCTGTTAAATGCCATTCACGAAATTTTAAAATACCAAAATGTTGATTTTTTAGACTGAAAAATGCTAATATGAAAAATAAAAGAATTTATAACTGTGATCTGTGACCTACAGTCACCATAAGTAATCTAAGACGTGGGTACCTCCTGCCTTTGGGCCACTACAGGTCTACCGTGCTACAGAACCCACGGAGGTTCACACCTCCCACCAAAAATACAAACATTTTGCATTCTTAAAGGCAGTCTAGATGTTATTGGCCAAAAAATACCTAACATAGAGTCAGTTGTAGATCATGATCATGATCTCCCAGCTACTACAATCTCCTCTTTTTCTTTCCCAAGCAGGACAGAGGATGGTGCCAGGTCATAGAGCTGTCAACCCATAACCATTACGCAGAGGTCCCCTCTGTCTACATGGAGACACCAGTTAAGTTGTCCTGTACCCTCCATCCTTGACAACATTTCTCGATGTCAAGGAAGGATTTTTCCATGTGCTTATCACACAGAGTTCTTGCAGGTTTCTGCAATTTGGCTTCAAGGGCAATTCTTACCAGTTCAAAGCCCTTCCATTCAGACAAGTGACATCTTACCTGGTCTTCACTATAATAGCATAGGTTGTGGTGACCTATTTCCACAAATGAGCCATCCACATTTATGTGTACCTAGCTTTTCTGGATGCTGCAGCATTTGAATCTCTCTCTCCACCTCAGTCTGTGCTGGATTTATGCCGAAATTTAGGCCTGATTGTGCAATTACCTAAATCAAGTCTAGAATCCAAGCAGATCTTTGTCTTCCTAGGGATTCAGTTCAACCTTATCTCCTTCATCTGTCATCCCTGGAAAGACAGCTGGGACCATCTTTAGAGGATCACAGATCTATTCATATCACGAGTTTCTATTGACCAGACAATGACAGGCCTTAATGGGTTCCGTGTCCTCCCACAGGACAACTCTCTCCACATAAACTGGTTGGGATTGGAGGCAATATGCCTCCTCCATTTCCACCATCTAGTGGAGCACAAACACATGCTCATCATGTGTGACATTAAGATTGTGACTGCATAGCTCAGCAAGCCAAGTGACACACATTCCAACAGTCTGACTGCCCTAGTGGTGGGCTGGCTAGTATTACGATGCTCTGTAAATGGCATACACACACATGCCTGGCATGTTCCAGGACTCCAAAATGCCTTAGCTAGTCAGCCCTTTTGAAAAGGTCAGCTAGTAGGGCGTTCTCGGGCCCTAGCAGTGAATGCTCTAGTGATGGCCTGGAGCAACCTAAGGGCTGATGCCTTTCTTCTCCCACAGATCCTCCTCAGGGTCCTGCAGAAAATAAGGTGTCATGGCTACAACCTCAATCTGTTTGCCCCTGGGGGACTCAAAGACAGTAGTCAAAAGAACTGCTGGAGCTAGGGGGGGGGGGGGGAAGTCTCCACAGAAACTCCCTCCATGGCAAAAATTGCCTATGCAATCTTGGACATATGGATTCAACAAGAACACTCAGGCACTAAATCTTCAAGTTTGGTGGTTATCACACAGCCTAACCATGCCTGTGATTTTCTGGAATTGGTCACAGATTGAATTGCAAAAGGCGGTCTTTTGCAATTCAATCCGTGACCAATTCCAATTTAGTCCAATGAAATGTCTTTGCACTTTGGTGTGCAGAGCAAGACATCAATCCATGGTCACCTCAGGATACCCACATCATAGACTTCCTGCTTCAGTTGGCAGTCCTTGGGAAGACCTCGAGGACAGTTGAAGGGTTCCATACAGCTATCTCCTCCACCCTCACCCTTTTACTGGACAGTCAGGCTGGGGAAGACCCTTAACTGCCAGCCCTCATTGCCTCCTTCTACACAAACACACAGGCCAGCAGCTAGGTAGGTTCTCCCTAAGTGGGACCTCCTGCTGGTTTTGCCCATGTAAAGAGGTGGCCCTATGTGGAGACCCTTTCATTATGGTTGCTGATAATTTATACCTTGTAGGATTGGTATGTCTAACATGGACTTTCTGGATTCTGACCTTGCTTGTTTGATGGCTAAAAAAATTGAATATGCATGGGATTTGTTTGCTCAGAACTTCAGTTCAGTTTCTCTGGCATCATTGGTGCAGTTTCTCTGGCACAACTGTTTTCCATGACAGTTATTGAATTATGTTATCACTGTGACGTCTTGTTGCATTTGGATGTTGATGACAATGAATTGTTTGATGAATATTCAATTCTTGCTTTATATCTGGTTATGTTCATGTTGATAGCTGGTCAATGTTCGGATGGTTTTTTGACTTGTACTAGTTTTTGGACAATGATGTTGACATGTTATAGTCTCATACTGTGTGTCCACCTTGAGAACCCTACTAAGGTGGACCTCAAGCTCTGGATGTGGACAACCTTTTTCTCATTAACACTTGCTTCTGGCGCTAGATGAAGTCAAATCCATGCCTTAGTGCTTGACCAAATCCAATAGTTACCTGACCATTCCTTTAAAGGAGTCACACTTCGTGCTATGGATATGTCTCTTTCCCTTGGGGAAAAAGCTTTGTGCCCTTTGAGAGCCCTGCACTGGTATCTCCAGTGCAATGAAGGGTTTTGTGGAGAGAGAACAATTTTGTTCCTCCCCATTGATGAGTCCCAATGAGAACATACTGTCGGCAGACATATTTCATCCTCAATCAAACAGATCATGTTCGAAGCCTATAAGATAGTGCATAACCACCCAGCAGTTCTCAAGAAACTTACTCCCAGAGCTGACGAGGTACGAGCTTGTCTCAAGTCAGGAGTGAAATTTGTTCCTTTACATTGGTATAAGAAGACGGATGTTGATGCTTCAGTAACTCTGGAATCTCTTTGCTGTCATTGTTGGTTTTGGAATTCGTAATATGGGTCATGGTTTTCTGTACTATTTGCCAATTACTTCATTGGCTATGTTGTGCTGTGGGTTGTATTCTCCAACTCATAGTTATAATGGAGGTAGAGTATGTTTATAGTGTTCCAGATTCATAAATATCACAAAAACGATGTAGGCCTACTTTCTTCTTTTCCTTTAAACATAGCTGACTGTCAGAAGAAGTAAAAAGTGATTGGCCTACCAAGTTTCTTTTTAATTTTCAGAGAAGTAATAAACTTTGGGTTTCCAGTGGTTAGGCCTAGTCATTTTGGAACCAGTCTAGTATGAAGTTAATGAAGAGTGTTTCAAAGGTTGAGAGGTTTAAAACCACCAGTTGCCTTTTGCGGGTGACTACCTGTCTCAAGTCAGGAGTGAAATTTGTTTCTATACATTGGTATAAGAAGATGGATGTTGATGCTTCGGTAACTCTGGAATCTCTTTGCTGTCATTGTTGGTTTTGGAATTTGTGGATATGGGTCATGCTGATTTGTTCTATTCAA
Source organism: Hermodice carunculata (assembly GCA_964020975.1). Classification (NCBI taxonomy): domain Eukaryota; kingdom Metazoa; phylum Annelida; class Polychaeta; order Eunicida; family Amphinomidae; genus Hermodice; species Hermodice carunculata. The sequence goes on along the minus strand of OZ026620.1, from coordinate 64,030,630 downwards.
TGCCCCCTAGCATGCCCTTCAGAATGTCACAGTAGTTATTCTCATGGCATGTCACTGGAGGTCTCCAATCACCTTTGTTGAGTATTACCCTTAGGACATGCTTATCTTGGAGGAACGCATTTATGCCTTTGCTGGCATTGAAGACTTCTTTGCTTAGGTTCTCGCCTTTCAGAATGGCCCTTTCACCATCTTCTCTCTGGGCAGCCTTTGGCTGCTGTTCTAGCGCCTACAGAGCTGTGGTTTAAGTCCATTGAATCCCTGTTTCTTAATAGGTTTTAGTTCGCAAATGACCAGAACATTATTGAAATTGAACTTGCCTGACCATTCCCCAGTGTTATTGCCATTTTGTCTGAGAGCCAAACAGCTTCAACCTATGCCCGGGAGCTTGACTATCAGACATCTAATCAAATATGGCTCATCAAGCTAGAAGCCAGTTCCAGTCTTGGTGTACCACTGGGAAGGTTACTTGTTTTGACAGCAGGTCAGTAAGGCGAGGATCCTGCCTAACAGCTCGGGATCCTGCTGCACATGGTCTCATGTGCCTGACCCCCGGGATTCTACAGCAGATGTTGCCTCCACATGAGGACTAATTAGGTCCCACAAGACCATAGGGGTAGTATTGGGGCAGTACACTCAGTTGTAGCCTCACTCTCCTACCAAAACATTTGTACTGTATTTCTGTCTTTATGCCCAGAACCACTTCCTAGTAGTCATTGCCAGTATGAGGGCAATATTAATTGAGAGGTAACGTTAATAAAAGTGAAATAAAATTTTGGTAATTTCAGTATTAATGAGAACAATTGCCTCTAAATTACCCATGAAGCCCAACCCTGATGACTTACAATCTAAACTTTAACCCGCCCGCTCGGTTGTGTCTGAAGCAGTTATCATCATTAGTTTCAAATTCAATTCCAAATACGACATGGCATACTCGAGCACCATTTTGAACATTGCGCAAATAATGCATTGATTGCGGGACAGTCTCACAAAAGTACACTTGATTTGGACATCAAAGTGAATCACGGCCACAGCATATATATCATTATTGACAGTCTGAAATAATTGCAAAATACATATTTTTGGTTTCAGATATTTTAACCCTCATCCTACCCCCACTCGGCAAGATCGTCCCAATACTCATTCACAAACCATTGGCATTGGGTGCAGAACTCACTATTTTCACAATGGCAGCGAAGTCAATTGGATATTTTGAAGAAGTAGCGTCCAGAATATATGTGTGATTTGTGTTAAGGGAAGATAATTTGTCGAATGAATGTAATGTACAATATATAGTGGGACTTTTCCAGGGTAAGCATTACCTGAAAACGTAAATACAACGACAAACAGTGACCAATTGTAGGCCCCAGATGTAGTATCTTGTATCAGACGTAGAAGTCGCCCTGAGGGAATGAAATAAGGGTCAGCAACTGGTTGAGTGCCAGGCGCCCCACTGCATCAAAGACAAAGTTCAATGGAGAGAGTTGCCTCGACAGTGGCTACAGGTCCGAAAGTACTGACGAGTTTTTATGTAAGTGGTAAAAAAAAAGAAAAATGTTCACTACGTTGGCTGCTCCTACTAACTATGCTACAGTGTGATATAGGCATGCACATGCCAGTCTATCCATTGTTATACCAAACTAAAAGCTGTGAACCACATTGTGAGATTCAATTTTTTTTCTATGCTGGGGGTTCAATACAATTAACAAATAAAGGCTTTTGATGAAGTGATATTACCTAAGAAGTCACTGATTGTTTGCCAAGCATCAAGCGTTTGTGTTGTGGCATTTACGCACCTCTTTTCTGTTTTCATAAATAAAATTTCGCCATCAGATTTGATTAATATGATGTAAAGAGAGTAGCAATGCACAAGCAAATAGGATAAACAGAACACAATTTGAGGCTAAGGTCTTGAGATGATTATTAAATTTCTAATAATGTCACTCATTTAAGGTTGTTCCGTTTCCATTTTGTGTATTTGCTTATATTTATACTTGTATATTTAAGTTTTGTTATCGGTCACTGTCCAACTCCTGTGAACTTATGATGATGATAATGATGATGATGATGATGATGATGATGATGATGATGATGATGATGATGATGATGATGATGATGATGATGATGATGACTTGAGGACAATACCAGGACTTCACAGGAATTCTGCTCACTTTAACTTGAAGCTATATTCCACTTTTATTTCATCCATTTATCTGTACTTTATTTTCTAATTTCGATGTATTTGTATGTGATTATTTCTCCGATATCGGGGTAAAGGAAAATTGTTATTATTATTATCATCATCATCATCATCATCATCATCATAGACGACGGCCAGAGTAAAACTAAAAAAGAATTCTTATGTGAACAAAGTCGATAAATTTAATATCAGAATAAGCAGGAAATAGCCTCCAAAGCACCCAGAACTGCTGGGCTTCTTGGGGCCTGACCTGCTCTCGGAACCCCTGCCTAATGTTTCTATTTTCTTAACAAAAAATATTTCAAATAGTTCAAATGCAATTCAATGATGACAATTAGTAATGAGTCACACAAACTGAAGTGTACCTTTTTGTTTGTAAGGGGTAATTATGTGTAAATTATCTGTAGGCTCTTGAAAACAAAATCTGAAGAAAAACTAGTATACAAGAATTTTGGTATGATTTAGACCACTTTGAAAACTATCGATGTAGACCCCCCCCCCCAATCATCTTTGGGTATGCCCCCGAGGATCTAATACATAAATATTGATGGTGAACATGCAAATGTAGCATTATATACGTAATATATATATATATATATATATATATATATATATATATATATATATTTATATATATATTATATATATATATATATATATATATATATATATATATATATAAGCAGGTTATACATTTATTTGCATTTAGTAGTGTGTTTACAGTTCACAGTTTGTGTTTGAAGTTCCTCCTTTTTCATCAAATTTGCGTTTACATTAAGTGCTACTGTTTACAGTTTGTGGTCTGACACCTAACTATAAATGTACATGAACATTTAGCGGCGTGTTTACATTTAGAGGTCTAACACCACCCCCAACCCCGATCATATCTGGGTATGCCCCCGAGGATCTAATAAATACTTATGGGTGAACATGCACACACACACACACACACACACACACACACACACACACACACACACACACATATGTGTGTGTATATATATATATATATATATATATATATATATATATATATATATATATATATATATATATATATATACAGTTAGTGGCTGAAGTGCCCCTTTTTCGTCAAATTTTCGTGTATATTTAGTGCTACTGTTTACAAGTTAGCGGTCTGACACCTAACGCTAAATGTAAATTTACATTTAGGGGCATGTTTACATTTAGGGGTCTAACACTTTCCAGAATATGGCAGACTTCATTTGGATTAATTTCAGTGGATTCTAAAATATTGGTGGGCAGATCCACGTGAGGGAGTACAGGCGCCATCCATGTGTCAAGATTACTTTGACTCAAAATGAATAAATCGAAAATTTCCGCTTTGGATCGACTCTCATATGAAGGTTTTCGTGTGGTAAAGATGGGAATGTAGAAGATTGATTGCGATTCATAAAGTGTTCCACAATACTCCACCAAGCTTTATCCTTAAGTTTGGCACTTTTCAGAGACACGCCATATTATCATTATAATTTTGTGCAGCATTTTTCAGCTGCTCCTGGTACTGATTACGTAGTCTGTTATAAGTACTCCAAGTTAGTGTATAATGTTTTTTCTCTTTTGCTACCTTATACGCGCGAACAACCTTCCGCTTCTCACAGCGTAGTCTGGACTTGTACCAGGGGAGATCAGAAGGACGGACTGTTATAGTTCCATTGGGAACTGTGTCTATTGCGGCTTGAATAAACAATTCTGTCCAATCTCTGCAACAAACATCAATATCTTCCGAGATGAAACAATCGTTCCAAATTATTACGTTCAAGGAGTTTCTAAATGCATCAAAATCGGCTTCCTCGTTAAGCTAAATATGTCTTTTAAAAAAAGACTCTTTCTTGCGCCGAAAGAGCATGTTAGCACCTGCAACTGAATGATTGCAGTTAGAAATTGGTGGTAAAACTCGCGGATCTGTGACAAGACCCAGTATGGTGGAAATGATCTGGTCAAGACATGTGGAATGGATTTTGGTGATTCCTGTTGGCTCATTTATATTTAGGTCTGTATGCACCAACCATACTTATATCTGTGCTCAAGTTGTCCTTTTGTAAGTGTGCCTCACATTCTCATAAGGCAGACTTATAATACAAGCAATGCTCACTTCTAGGTTGACTGCACCAAATGTGGTGGTAGAAAATAGGGCCCACTTTGAGAAGTCAAGCTCAAATGAACAAAAGTAAACAAGCTGTATTGTTAACACTGGCCATCCATGAAGTAATAGTTTTACATCATCAGGGCAGGGACAAGGGACACACCTCCCTTATGTGACCGCTTTTCTTGTGCATGCTCTTGGTCTCAATACATTGTTAGAGCCAGTTTTATGTATATATATATATATATATATATATATATATATATATATATATATATATATATATATATATATATATATATATATATATATATATATATATATACATACATACATATCACATATATCAGAAATTTTGGACATCATGAACCCATTTTTGAGGAGATGAATATTATGTACATGTAAAGGTAACCCCAGAGCAAAATTAGATAGAAACATGCTGTTTATAATGATCCTGAATAACACACTGCTGTAATATCTGAAAAAAAAAAACTTTGGTCAGCTTTCCAACCATAACCCCCCTGCCCCCCCCCCCCCAAAAAAAAGAGGGGAAAAAAATTACCTTGTGAAGTGCTGCTTAATAATTGCCCTGCCAGCATCTAAACCAATGCCCCCGTTTTCCTCATTTACTACCTGGCCATTGTCGTCTCCCTCTCCATCAAGATCTTGCACATCATGTCTGGCTAACAGAAATTTTGTGCAATACAGCTGTTGCCACAATGACAACAAGTGAACGCTCTACTTTGATCTGAAGTTTGTTTCTCAGACATGGAAAACGCTTTTTCCACAATCCAAAAGTACGTTCTATCACAGTGCGAGTTTTTGATTGAGCATAATTGTATCTGCGTTCAGCAGCTGTGTCGGGATGCTGCAGTGGAGTCAAGAGGTAGGGGCGACATGGATACCCAGCATCACCAAGGGGATAGCCACCAATTTCTCTGTTCTCAAACCTGGCACATATAATGCTGTTGTCAAATATACGGCTATTATGTACAGAACCAGGCCATCTAACAACAATGTTAGTAAACTCCATTTTGGCATTACAGATTGCTTGAACATTCAACAAATGATAGCCCTTTCTATTGCGGAATAATTCTGCATTTTCCCCAGGTGGTGACTTGATATATATATGTGAACCATCAATGGCACCAATCACCCTAGGAAATTGTGCCATTTGGTAAAAATCTTCATGGATAGCTTGTCTGTTTTGTTCAGTGGGGAAATTGATGAACTGTGGACGCAGGGCTGCTAGAGCTTGGGATAACCTGTAGACTATTCTACCAACGGTGGTACACCTGCCAAGTCGCCAGTAACTGCCAGCTGTGGCATAAAATCTCAATGCCATCATGAGGTGAATGGGTGCTGGTATGGGTTCATTTCTATTTGTGACCATATTCCAATTCATTAACAACTTGTTGTAGCAGTGTATAGACAGAACCCTTTGAAATTCTGTAGCGCATTCTAAACTCTTCATCTCTGAAGTGATGATATGGATTAATTCGCTCCCTTAAAAGACGCATCTATGTGTACAAAAAAATTCAAATTTTTAAGCTGCCACAACCTGTCAGTGTAGTCGTCCATTTTGCCACCTCATAATTGTGTGAAAAGGTCACAAAGGGGACACGAATATTGGTTACTGGATCTCTGTCCCAGGCTGTAAGTCTAGCTTTCACTTACCTTAGACTTAACCTTAAATGTAAGGAAGACTTAGCAGTAAGGTTGTTTGGTGAAGCGCACTTGCTAGGTAAGTCGTGCTTACCATGAGGGTAAGTATGACTTATAATTTAAGTATGATTGGTGCATACCAGCCTTAGAGTGAGAAAGTTTGTAAGGCAGAACTGTTTTAATTTGGAACCAGAAGTGGTGGAAAAGTCTGAGTTTTAATCACCCGATATGACAATTTTTTTAATGCTACTACTTTTGATAAGATCAAAACTATCCTGTAATTTGTCCCAAAAGGAACCAGGCGAATTAGGGGGTCTATGGACGACTCCCAAAGGAATTTGTTATTATGGATTCTTATTTCGGCCCACATTAATTTAATTTCCGGAATCTCAGGATCAGCTCTGCGAGCAACTGCAAGCAGGGCTGTCCAACTGGAGCACTGTAGCAAAATTTTGCTACAAAGCTCTTCAAAATTGCTACAGATTTTCTCAAAAATTAGGGCTTCTTATGTTAAGAAATGAAAAAAAAAATGCTACAAGGAAAGAAAATTTTGCTGCAGATGTTTTCAGCTGGACAGCACTATGCAAGTGATTGAGACACAAAGAGAGCTACTCCACCCCCGGGCCATTTGAATGGTCCTTCCGTATAATGTTGTGGTAGCCAGCTAAATTAAACTCATCATCAGATATATTAGTAGAAAGTCAGGTCTATCATAGTGTAATGATATCAAAATCAGAAATTATATCACTTTTGATACATCTTAATTTGACTGAGTTTAAGCTCCGAACATTTAAATGGGAAAATGTGACCTCATAAGAGTCACCAGAAGGTCCAGGATTAATATGAATATCTCCGGATAAAAGTAAAAGTGAAGGAAGGAGCACCAGTAAGTGTTCCCTGGAACGTGTAGAATAGGACTCTTTCAGTGGCCCTGTTCTGATAGGAATTGTTTTTTGCAGCATCTTGCATTTGCAACCACCAGCATCAAGCCAAAGCCTGATGATGGCTGCGGTGAGGGCAAAAATATTGCTGACCGAACCCCACCTTTGCGGGGGGGGGGGGAGGGGGTGGATGTCTAGAATAAACAAAACGTCATTGATTTAGTAACGGGAAAGATGAAGCCAACAAAAGTGTCAGGCACTGCAGTTACCAATGCAACAAACCTGACCATGATATTTAACACTTGAATACATGCAGCACTTCATATTCCAGTGGGCGTAAAACGTACACTTATTGGTACTACACAACGTGCCTCATGACTAGGGACAAATCAAGGTAAGTCGCGAAAAAACACATTTGCAAGGTCATGAAAAACCCAGGAAGATGGCTGCGTGGATGCCTGTGTCCAGTTGACTTAATAATCTAACTCCACAATAATCTACAACCTTAGCTTAGCAAAGCAAATCTGAGGTCAGCTGAACTGTAAGTGACAGTCTATTGGTTTGAGTGATCAAGATACTTAAGCTGATGACCTAGTTTTTATGGAATATGGGTTTGTAGGCCTAAGTCTTAAAGATTTCACAATCAAAGAGCTAAAATATTGTGAGCCGAATATAAATAGTAAACGGACATCACTGTCGCCCAGATGCATGACTTCCCGTATATTTTTACTAATGGCACAAATAGTTCTTATGTGTGTTTACAGTTGAATGAAACATAAAGTACAAGGAAGTAACTGTCCAAAAAGAAGGTGTGACGCATTACATGACCCAAGGAAGCTAGGGTCTTATCTCCTTGCACAACTTATTTAACAATTATATAAATACCCGCCTGTAGTTTCGGACCTGTATCCAGTATCTGCGTAAACTTCTCCACTAAGCTCCACCCGGCAGGTTCGCTAGGGCCGTCTGCCAAGTGCTGCTACTTAATTCATAGCCTTGGGGCGACTTCAGAGTCAGATTCAATAGTCCTATTCTTGGGCCCACCGCTGTCCACAACTGCTATGCAAAATGCAAATAACAAAAGCAGAATTGCTTGAATGAATTTGCTCGAAATGTCCATGACGTAAATTCCTATGGGGATACTTTGATCTATGAAACTGCAGAAAGGAAAACATATCTGTTGTTCAAACCCACATTAGAGTAGTAGGTGTGTACAATAGATCACAAAACACTTACTGCAACAAAAAAGTCGAATCAGTACAAATTTTCAGTATTTTATCGTAAACAAAAAGTTTCTCCAAGGACGAATGTGGGGAACCACCATATATTTTAATGTGTTTGCTAGGTGTCGCTAAATATGATTTACGTAAACCGTTCACATTTAGTGAAATTTTATATATTTCCTCACTGTGAGTGCAAATAAAAAAGTACATGATATAGACGTAAATAACCGAGTAAACGGATCTTTTAGCACTTTATAATGTCAAAAATATAGAAAAGCCTCGTCTTTATGGATTTCCAAAACAATCTGCCTTGCCAGTTGATATTAACATGGTGAAGTACATACCTCCCATGCCAAAAAGCAATTATTATTGCGAAAAGTGATTTTCCACTCCGTCGGTAAATGTGGGTTTGAATGACGACGTCTGTTGTTGGCATAAATTTGATAACACATACAGGGGATGGAAGAAAGATACCTCAGTGATAATTTTGAATGAGAAATGGTTGATTCTGTCATTGGACCTTTGCAGAGGACTTCCTATGTGTACGCTGCACCGTTCATTTTTCCAGAGCTTCAAATCATCGGTGCCTGAAAATTCACGACAGCTCTTTATGTGTAAGATGCCTACTTTGTCCGGTTATAACAAAAACACCATTTACTCTTTCAAGATATGGCACCTCCTTGCAGATCGCAATCTTAGCACTGCTGAGTATTCCATGCAAATATTTGTATTGATTTCCCAGAGCTGCAATTCATTTACTAATTACACTTCAGAGGGCAGCATGGTGTAATGCTAATATGATAGTCTAGAAGCGCTCAAAATAGGCTCCTGCAAAACCTTGCATCGCTGAAGTGTATTGCACACAAAAAAAATGTTGAACTTTCTCAGAGATTGTCTCACTGTTGATAATAAGCCAGCATATTACGCAAGTTACAGCTGTCAACTCCGCACACATTTATCCCCTGGGCTTCCTCTATGTGGTGACTTTCTTCTTTATGACAACTTCATAGTACAGAACAAAGACTAAGTAATAAACATTTGAAGTAACATGTTTTTGTTGTTTCAATGGCCTGGCAGAGTTCTTTTGTCTATCAGTTTATTGATTGGCTTTAGTATAGGCTAATCTGAAAGACATAAAAGGCAGCTACAAATTGACTGAAATCTCTCTGCTGGCGGATACCTGGACCTGGAATGAAAAGGTTTATGTAAAGACTAAAAATGGGAAAGTGCACAAAATCAAATACGGACAAAGACTAGATGAAGCAATTGGTAATGCCTAATTAGAAGGCACTAGAATGCTTATATAAATATTGGCTCTGTTGATTATTTGTCTCGCGATCATGAACACTCTGTATTTGTTTTTTTTCCTTTCTCTAAGCTTATATGATGTACTGTATCAATATGATATTATGAGAGTCTTTAAACAGTGGTGCCATCTGGAGGTAAAAGTTTCACCAGGAGCTTCAGCACTCATTTATGCGTAACGAGGACATGTGGACTATTTTTAGATAATTATACATGCATGCAAATGTACGAAACAACATATGTTATTTGATATACATAATTTTATGAAAGCATGTGTACTGAAGACTACACTAATATTATCAGTACATGTATAAGTCGTTTGTTGCAAAGCACTACACATGGCAGAGTCCATTCGTTTAGATTATTAACTATTTTCTGTTGCTGTATTTTTTGTTACGACATGGTGGTTTCCATGTTTCTTCTCATATTTTGTTTATATTTGCTTGGACTCCATTAAAATGGAGATCCTCACTTTGTTTCCCCAGGGAGCTTGTCCTGAAGTACCCTCCCCCACCTTTTCTTTTTATTGATTTTTGTTTGATATGTGTGTTTTTTTGTTTTTTGTTTTTGCTTTGTAAAAGGAACGTTTTCATGGTGTACTGTCTGCTTATACTTTGCAATTGTCATCCTGAGACATACATGGTGTATTTTCTACTTATAATATGCAATTGTCATCTTGAGTCATATACATGCTATACAGATCTTCTCTACAAACAAATCGATACTTGTAAAACAATTATGTTATAGGTACAATATCTGATTTTAGGTACAGGTTTTCCTTGCATGTGGTCTGTTCTGAGGCAGAAATGTGGTGTTTTCAAAGATATATCCTTTTATTTTGTTAATATAGTTTGGTTCACATTATGTAAAGATGTATGGGTACCTAACATTCTATAACCATGGCTTTTAACTTTAATCTTCTCTCTTTAAATACAAGAGGAGTCTCTGACACATTCAAAAGAAAATCTGTTTTCCACTGGATTAGAAAGTTTCATAAGGGTTTTTGTTTCTTGCAAGAAACACATAGTACCTTAAAAACAGAAATAATTTGGAAAAATGAGTGGGGAACTAGAATATATTTTTCCCATAGCACAAGCAATAGTAGGGGTGTTGCCATATTAATGCCAACTAATTTAGAGTATAATGTTCAAAATGAAATTAGTGATCCAGAAGGGAGGTATTTGATACTAAATTATTGATCCAGAAGGGAAGTAATTGATACTAAATTAGTGATCCAGTAGGGAGGTATTTGATACTAGATTTTATGAAAAATGAGTGGGGAACTAGAGTATATTTTTCCCATGGCACAAGCAATAGTAGGGGTGTTGCCATCCTAATGCCAACTAATTTAGAGTATAATGTTCAAAATGAAATTAGTGATCCAGAAGGGAGGTATTTGATACTAGATGTTATAAGTGATGCAAGATTCATCTTGGTTAACATTTATGCACCTACAAAAAACCACGAAAGAGAACAATTAGTTGTTTAGAACAGTTATATGAAAGATTGCAAGATTACTCTGGGGAAAATATCATTATTGGTGGTGATTTCAATACTATTTTAGATCCAGATTTAGATAAGAGAGGCGGAACATATTCACCAGTCAGTAGATATGGACATGGTATTCAGAATTTGTCAAATGACGAATTAGACTTATTAGACACATGGCGTTACGAAATGCGGATACTTCGATGTTTACTTGGCAGCAAAAAAAAAATCCCTGAATTCAATGTCATCTAGATTTTTGGCTAATTTCATCCTTCCTATCAACATATATAACAGATGATCAAATAAAACCTTCGATCAAAACTGATCATAGTTTGATATCCCTATGTCTTAAGGGGGATCTTTTTCAAAAACGGGGGCCAGGCGTCTGGAAATTCAATGCAGCTTTATTAAATGATTCTGATTATGTACAACAGGTAAAAGATATAATAAATTCTGACAGTACAAAGTATTTAGATTTGGCTGAGGAAGGTTTACTATGGGACACTATTAAATGTAATATCAGAGGGATGACCATAAAATATTCAAAACATGAAATATTTGCACAAAGGCAAAAAGAACAAAATCTGCGGCAGGAATTAGATAACTTTTCATCTCAAGAATTATTAAGTGATGCAGACCAAAACAGCATTGCAGAAATTGAAAAAAAAGTGATAGAAATCAATGATGATCAAACCAAAGGTGTAATGATTCGCTCTCGAGCGCGCTGGACAGAATTAGGTGAAAAAAACACAAAATATTTTCTAAGTCTTTAAAAATGGAAATTATAAAAATAAATGCATTACCAAATTATTTTAAAACAAAATGGAAGTAACTAATCCGAAAGAAATGAAGAGCAGGCATTTTATCAGACTTTATACACTTCCAAAAACTTGGACTGGGATCAGATAATACTTGAAAGTACATATAAACAGCTATTAGAAAATCCTGACATGCCTAAAGAAAGAAACAGACCAAATTATTTGTGACAGTCCCCTAACAATGTATGAATATACAAATGCATTGAAACGTTTTTAAAATGGGAAAAGTCCTGGCTCTGATGGTTTTACAGCAGAGTCCTATAAATGCTTTTGGGATGATAAAAAATATTTAGTTTTTAACAGTGTACAGTTTGCTTTTGAAATTAATTATAAATTGTCCATTGATCAAAGCAGAGGAATCATTTCCCAAATTCCAAAGAAAGATAAATCTCGTACTTTGTTAAAAAACTGGCGACCCCTATCTCTATTAAATATTGATTACAAAATCTTAACCAAAGTTTTAGCTTTAAGGTTGCAGAGATTTCTGCCTGATTTGATGCATGAAGATCAAACTGGTTACATTAGGGGAAGATATATCGGCGAAAATATTAGACTTCTATCAGATGTTATACATTACTACGATAAACATAATCTATCTGGACTGTTATTACTGATTGATTTTGAAAAAGCATTCGACACCATTGAATGTATCTACATTGATTAGGTACTTTCAGCATTCAATTTTGGTCCAAACTTTCGTAAATGGATTCAAATATTATATAATGATGCTTTTAGCTGTGTCATTAATAACGGGAACTTCTCTAAATGTTTTCCAGTTTCGAGGGGTGTACGTCAGGGGTGTCCTCTTGCTCCGTTCTTATTTGTTTTAGCGGTTGAGCCAATGGCTCTAATGATAAGAGCCAATCAAAATATCAGTGGTTTAAAATTTGGTAATCAAGAAATTAAAGTTAGCCAGTTAGCTGATGACGACACATGTTTTGTCTCAGATCAGAAATCAGCTAAACTATTATTTGATACTTTTAATGAGTTTGGAGAATACTCTGGGTTGCTTTGTAACTTTGAAAAAAAAAAACTAGTATATACTGGCTTGGGCAACAGAAGTTTGATGAAAACTGGGATTTACCGGTCTTCTGGAAAGGAGGCAAATTTTGCACAATAGGAATTATTTTTGATCAGGATGAAAATTTAATGTGTCGACTGAATCATGGTTCGAAATTGCAGTCCTTTAAAGAAATTCTTAAAGTTTGGAAGATTAGGAATTTATCATTGATAGGTAAAAATATTGTTCTTAAAAGCCTGGCCACTTCAAAACGTCTGTATCCAATATCAGTAATACACACTGATGATAATATTGTCAAAGAAGTACAATCTGCAATATATCAATTTATATGGAATAACTCCACGCATAAAGTGAAAGGTTCAGTCATGCACCAGAGTATCTTAAATGGAGGACTTAAAATCACACATTTTAATACACAAGTCCTTGCTCTTCAGTTGAACTGGGTGAAACGCATTTTTAATTACGTTAAAGCTAAATGGCTTGTCGTCTTCCAAAAATTCATTACGGAAATAGATATTAAGGATCTCTTTATGAGTAAATGTTACTTGGATATTTCACAATATAATTTACCATTGTTCTATCAATACATAATTTCTGCCTGGAAATTATTTAGAAATTTTGCTCACCCCAAACATTTGAGTGTTATTTGTAATGAGTTCTTGTGATTTAACGTATTTATCATGGTTGGTGGGAAAACTGTATTTTATAAACAGTGGTATAAAAGGGAATTAAATTTATAGGTGATATACTAAGTGTGCGTGGATAATTCCTTAATATAGAAGAATTGCAAAATAAGTTCCACATACGAATAAATTTTCTTGAATATTGCTCATTAATATCAGCTATACCTCGAGAATGGAAAGAAAAGTTGCATTTAAAAAATATACATTTTACAGAAAATCCTTTTATCATGAATGGCAAAAAAAGAATATCAAACATATCAGTTGTAAAGAATTCTATTGGTTTCTTATAGAAAATGAGATACATGAAGTTCCTACATGTATTAATAGGTGGCCAGACACACTAAACGTTGAGATAGAAGAATGGAGTAAAATATCCGGTCTTGCATTTAAATGCACTATAGAAAGCAAACTTCAAGCATTCCAGTTCTCAGTTATACATAGATTTGTTGTGCATAATGCAAGACTGTACAAAATGGGACTTGTTGATTCCGAACTTTGTAATCTTTGCCACCAAAAACACAATTTTACATAGATTTTGGGACTGTCAATATATTAATGCATTTTGGACGCATTTTCAAAACTGGTTTAATAGCTGTAATTCTCAAGTGTTAACATTACCTGCAAACAACATTATTTTCGGTTATTATGAGATGCCGAACAAATATGCTTTGAATAATTGTTTATTACAAGCCCAGTATTACATTCACAAAGAATTGTGCAAGAAGCAGAATATCTCTTTCATTGAATTTTCAAAGTACCTGAAATATAAAATAACTATTGAACAGCATATATTGAATTCTAATGGGAAGCAACATATTTTTGAGAAAAGATGGCTAAAAATTGTGGAAAGTCTGTAACTATGTATTAAAAATGTATTTTATTTTGACACAAACGACTCTTAATGTATGTACAGTACAATATTTTGTATATGTTCACAATGTATATATGATATGTATGGAAACGTTCAATAAAAAAAAACCTGAAATCATACTAAAATCATAAAGACACCCCTTGGCTTGATTTCAAAGAACATTGTAAGTACAATATTGGAAAAGCGGGTACTTCCTGACAGTTCCGATTGCCACATCAATGTACATGAAAATACACATGATGATACATCATCTTAAATACTGATTTTTGTCATAAGGACCAATAAATTAAATTCTGTTAATTCTTTCCCCTTGAATTTTAGACTACGTCAACAGCTTTCCTTTGCGTGTGCTTTCTTTGTGGTTGATTTGGCGCTGAGCGTCCATCCCATGCCAAGAGAAGCTGCTGACCTGAGGCATCTTTTCCTCATTTGTCTCGACTGCAATTTTCGTCCAAATCGTTTTTGTTACTTTGAAAATTATCCCAGTCACGTTGAGATCCATTGAAGCAGACGGCACTTGACCACCAGCCGTTTCAAGGGAGAAAATCCTCTCCCAGCTAGAGCTATTCATTCGAATACCAATAAGGTTTATAAAATCCCAACATGGAAGGAGAAGGGTGAAACCAACACATGCATTTGTGGGCATACTGCTCATTGCGAGATTTTTTTGTACAACATAATGTACAGAACCCATGCATAAAACCCAGCACAAGCATCTGAACTGACACCGTTCATTGCGAGACCTCTTTTTTTACAATAATAAACACAAACACATTGGATACAAATAAGTATTTGCTTTCCTGTTCAAACACTGCCAAACCATTAATTCCTTACAGGCTTTTACTTTCTCCCAGTAACTCAGATTATGTTCAAAAGATGATAACTTGTTCACATGTTTGCTGAGTAAATAAGATAACGCCACACGTTTGTGGCAACTCGCTGTCAAGAATTTAACTAGTTTTTTTTTTTTTTTAATGAAAAATATATAATATTTTACGATGGGTCCCATCATCCTATTCACTGTCACGTAAGCTGGTATTGGTACATTACATACACCAGTATAAGCCACCACTTTGATTTCCTTCATAATCTATTTTTAATGGATTGGCCTGTTCTATCTACTTGAACTGACTTTTTATACTTGATATCTCCTGCAAACTTTAATTTAGAGCGCAATTATCAATTCAGACAAATTGTCAATATTGTTATGAGCAAATCCTTGAATGTCTTGCCATTTTCAATTGCAGCACTCCTCAGACATGTCTGAAGACATAGACTAGATGTCGATACGCTTGTCCCGTTCTGTTGCATTCCGGACAACTCTTCACATATGATATTCACGTGTGTCACTTTCCGTTCACTTAAGCCTTTGGAGTACGCATTTCCACAACAACGGTTTCTCTGCATCGTTGATGTATCATCTCATGTGTGATTTCATACACCTTTAGCCAACCATGTTCGACTTGTCTATTGAGTGGAAGTTCTACTATAACAGCTGTTCACATGATATTCACGTGGCTCACTGTCCGTTCACTATAGGCTTCACTCCATGCTTTTCCACAACGACGGTTTCTCTGCATCGTTGAAAGATCTTATCATGTGTTTTTTTCATCAGCCAACCACGTTTTACTGATCTATTGGGTGAAAGTTCCTGCGGTCTAATTCATCTATAAAACCAAAGGATATCATAAAACAGGACTACTGTCAACTGCTGTCATAAGCGAGACAGATCATCGGTGCCTCAAAGACGGAATACGTGTACATGCATGGACGTTACATTGCTCAATGGTTCGCAATGCTTATTTTCACATACAGAACCCTGTTTTGTTTGAAAACATACATATTTTTGCTCCAATATTTGCAAAAGCGGTGGGGTTTTTTTCTTTACCAACATTTTTTTTGTGTGTACCTTGGCAAAATCGTGGGATTTACATTTAATTTATTCATGCAGTTCCTAACACAAGAACCAAGATTTTGCTATTAATATTAGGGAAAATCTATGTTTTGTCCCTGTTATTTAATTCTCAAATGAAAATCAGGGTTTTGCCACAGTGTAAGCCCATGGGAAAGTGGAAGATTAATTTAAAATTAAATGCAAATTTAAATTGGTTGATATGAAAATGTGACCATTTATGTATTATTACATTTAACCATTATCCTGTTTATATTCCATTATACATGTGAAACCTCGTTTTGGGAGATAAGCAATTACGAATATTATTATAACTCTGTCAATTATTTGTGTCACAAATAGCAATGTCTGCTGATTGGCAGAAGAAAATGCCTGATGCTTTGCAAACCCAGGGTTTTGTCGAGTTTGTTCTATCCTTTTAGTCCACTTCACAAGACCCTGAATCTTGGCACATTGCCGGGGTACAATCCACAAAGCAAAGGACCTTACCACAAAATCCCGGGTACTACTTACCAACCCCTGGGCTATATTGACAAAACAAGAAGCTTATCAAAAAATCCTGATTTTTCTGTTGGACCTCATGTGAGATTTGTAATTAATTTTAACCACGCAATGTCAACAGATACGGCGGCAGATTCGATTCTGTTACCCTTGAACGGATTCTTTCCACAAATACAGATAATTATAGATGGAAATGTAATGAAACAATAATCCTACTTACGCGATGTAAAAGTATATGACGACACTACGGTCGATACAGCGTGGAAGTAAATTCGTCGAATCTTAAACATGCTGATTTCACTAAGAGCGAGAGTCCTCTTGGTGCAATGCATTGCTTTACAGCTTGAAGAAAGAAATACTAATGGGGAAAATGGGGTGAATTTGCATCCGTGTTTTCTATACTCCTGAAAAAGAAAATTACCTCTTTTGGGAGGATGTGGTGGTCCTGAAAAGGATCTTTTTTGTTTGCTTGAACGCTGCACGCATCAGTAGCGACTGTGACCACCTTTTTTGCAAGTAAGCCTGGACCTTCTTTGGAGTGCTGCTGGTGAGCTTGGCTGTCTCAGCCTCGGGTATTTGGTTCGACTGGTCTGTCAGCCACTGGCCGCAGGTTCGTCGTACTAATTACTTACTCGATGGCCAAACACATCCCATAAATGCTGCTGGAAACACGGCATGCTGACTCGCGCAGTGTCTGGCCTGCATTGTCATGCTAGAACAGTACTGTTGCACAGGATGTTGCTCGAACCATTGGACGAATCTCTGATTTGATTTGATTTGATTTTACTCGGTGCCAGTCACATAGTATATTAATATAAACAATATACAAACTGAATACAGACAATTACACAAATAAATAAAAGAGGCATAATCAAAACAAAAAAATCACAATATATAAAGACATATCACAGTAATGTGTATATCAAATAAAACTTGACAAATATAAGGTATCACAAGATATCATATGAAAAACACAGGATGTAGTACAATGAATTAGGAAATTCCATCATGGAGTAAACAAACTAAAATACGCATATAAAATAAAATAAAATGATTACAGGAATTTGTAAAAAGACCGGCACCAGGATAACCCCAAAAAGCCCCAAGTGTGTCCAGCTCCTTTTGTCCAACGTGATCCCGAGGGCCCCAGTTCAGAATGAAACGAATTATTTTGTTTTGCATGATCTGTTGCCTTTTGGTGAGTTTTGGATATACAGGAGTACCAGGAGGAACAGCAGTAGTCAAATAGACATTGTATTAATGCTGATAAGAGGACTTTCCTTGCTTTAAGGTTAAGGAAAGGGGCATGTCTATGCAGAAATTTTAGTCTAAAATTTGATTTCTTTACAATGGTTTTGATCATGGACTCTCTGAACAAGGAACTGTCTAAGATGACACCCAAATATTTTGCTGAGTCACGACGTTTTATATCTGTGCCATTACATGACACTGTGAAATCTTTGACCTTGTTTACTTTTCTCTTTGAACCAAACAGCAAAGCCTCTGTTTTGCCGAGATGTAATGACATTTTGTTATCCACTAGCCATGTTTTACAAGATTCTAGTTCTCTGCTCAGGCTTTGAGCTATGGCAACGGCATTCTTCCCTGAGACTAAGAGCGCACTGCCATTAGCATAAAGGAGTAGCTTACATTGCACACTTATGGGCATATCTTTAACATAACATAGAAACAACAGCGATCCTAAAATACTTCCCAGGGGGACACAGCATGCCATTGTTTTGGGCTCAGACTCAACTTGACCACTGGGCACCCACTGTTTCCTGTCACTCAGGTAAGACTCGAACCAGCCAATGGATTCAACACCCATTTGCTTGAGTTTTCGCGAAAGGATTGAGTGGTCAACTGTACCAAAGGCCTTTTGTAGAACGAGTAATACAAGTCCTACATAACTCCCTTTGGATATCTCTGTCTGAATAAAATCTGTTAAGTGTATCAAACATGTGTCTGTTCAGTATGAGCCCCTGAAACATGACTGAAAATCAAAAAGTATATTGTTTTTGTGAAGATGAGACTCCAATTGCATGTATACTACTCTCTCTAGTATTTTAGAAAAAAAAGCTGTAAGAATACTTGGCACCATCTTTCAGAAATTTACAGGTATGTCATTGAGACCGGCACTCTAGTGGGGATTCAAAGTATTTAATTCTTTAAAGACAAAATCCTCAGTTACAGTTGAGACCAGCACTCTAGTGGGGATTCAAAGTATTTAATTCTTTAAAGACAAAATCCTCAGTTACAGTTTCCAAATCGAATTTTGGAGGTGCAATCTCTGAGTAATATTCTTTAAAAGTTGAAGAGTCGTTATGAAATTTACCTGAAGGAGTAGGTAATTTTGAACAACAAGTTTCTCAGCTATTGTAATGCAAAAGTTGTTAAAATAAGAAGCCACCTTAGTTGGATCAAAACATAATTCACCATCAATATTCAAAATAATATTTGACTGGTCTTCGGGTTTTTTGGTTTTAACCTAAAGACTTCAGTTGTTGCCACAACTTCTTGAAGTTGTTTTCATTTTCTTTTATTTTGTCCAAAAAGGTATTCCGACATAGCCTTTTTTTATTTCTCTCTGAACTTATTTCTCATATGACAATAACCTTTATAAGGTTCAGCTTTACTTCTTTCTTCAAAAGAAGGTGAACTTTTCTTTGATAAGTACAGCAGATTGTCACGCTCTTGCATGTGTTCTATTATTTCATTAATCATCCAAGGCTAAGATTTTACACCTTTTAAGGTGCTAACTCATTAATAACACTCACCAAATAAGATTTTCAGGATGTTTCTAGGCAATGTCTATCTTTGAAGAGTTCATAACTTGCAACCAGTCCCTTTTATTTGGGTTCGAGACTAGTGTCTCTTTACAGCAATGCTCAATGGATCTGATTTTCGCTGCATTGTGTTGATTCTCAGCTCCTTTTACCACATTGTGTGTACAATATGTTAAAAAGTGGTCACTTAGTTTCTCTGAGCTGTCCGAAAAAAATGATCCAAAATTGTCTCTGTTACATCGGCCACTCTGGTGGGAGAGTTAATACACTGGAAACAGTTAAAAAGATCCAGAATAGATCTATATGCTGTAAGGAGATGACCCTTTTTTCTGCTGGAAACAAATATTATATCGCCTTAGACATATAGCTCACAATCTGATCTTATTTTTAGTTATGTCATCTCAAAAAAGTTCTAAGAAATTAGTGTCCTTTGGAGGTCTATAGCAGGTTCCTGTAATGATAGGCTTGATCTTTGGGAGAAGAAATTCGAACCTAGCCACCTCCATGTTGTCATTGTCAAGATTCGTTGTTGGGTTAAACGCTAGGTCAGTCCTTATGTAAACACACACTCCTCCTCCGTATCTGTTACAATCTTTGCATAACAGACACGAGCCATCAATAGCAATTTCGGCATCGCAGACCGAATCGTCCAGCCATGTCTCTGTAATGCTTATGACAACAGCGTTAGTTTTCGGTGCCATTAGTTTTAGTTCAGATATTTCTTTGGATGGAGTGATCGTGCATTCAGATGGATCAGGTGTTTATTGGCAGACCTATCTGGGTTACTGTCTGGATGATCCTCTGAATTATATGTATCAGTATATAAATCATAGTTAATAGTTGCATCAAAATTATTTTCTTGATCCCCACTGTAGGGTACACTCTTAAATGTACAATCATTACAAAAGTGAGGATCGTCGGGATACTTTGTGAGTCTATTATAGGTATCAGTCTGAAGCGAGTCACATTTGGCATGCCACCACTGTTTGCATTCATCGCACCATAGTCCTCTTTGATTACTTCTTACGGCTTTATGACCTAAACCACAGGGTGTTTGATGTTTAGGCCCGGATTCGAGTGAAAATCTCCACTGATGCACAGTAATATCATGAGAACATCTAAAGTTTTGGACGGGAAACGATATGAACATGGGCGCTGCCATGTTTGTTTACCTTTCCCATCCGGGAACTGTACTTTCCCGCTTTGGACAAATTTGCTAAGAATTTCTAGTCCATAAATTCGAGGTGAAACATCATGTATAGATGTTATTGCTTCACCCATTGGGTCCAGGCACCTTTGAAGGTCCGTTGCACTGTATCGTGGGCCAACACCACACGACTAAGTAACACAAAAAGCGCTCAAAAAAAAAAAAGAGTCCAACACAGAGATATCAGCACATGTCTATACGGGCGTGACAAGTGACCGTGACCCCTCTCAGCGCTGGCCTTTTAGGGTCTCATTTACCCCCGAAGAGTTCTGTTCTTTCTATTCCCCCTATCCTGATCAAGACGCTATCTCATCCATATAGCGATTATTTTGCACCATGCATCCATCCACAAAGGCACAAGTCCCTCTGAATGCATAGGCCTGACCCACATTTTCCCATCTTGAAAATCGAGGAAAAATCGTGACTCTCCCGACCACATCACACTACTCCACTGATCTGGTGCAGTCTTGATGTTCCTGACATCACTGTATCCGTGCAGCTTTGTGTGTAGGATCAAGGAGGGCAGAGGGAATCCTCCTTTGTAGGACAGCGTGTGACGTCAGTTTGGCCGACACCAGTCTCCTGTTGATTCTACACCATGATGCTGCAGTGTTGCATGCGTACCGCTGCTGCTCATGAAACCTCTCGGCGGAACCTGTGTTTCTTTCCGTGTTGCACAAGGTAACGGTTGTCCCTCCCATCTGAAAGTCTTGGCCTTCCAGACCCAGCTTTCCTCTTGCATACTCTTGTTTCCTGAAAATTATCCCACCACTTCTGTACTGCTGACCTGGAGCACCCCGGGCTCATTCTCCTGGCTACCTGACACTGGAAAAGATCAGCCCACAACATGCCAATGGTCTTGCGCCTGTTGAATCCAGAGAGCTGCGAGTGTGAGTGACTTATACGCAGCACGTGGCACTATGGATTCAGATTTATCCCTGTGTTGACGATGGCCCATGTTAAAGCCCCTAGTTACCCCAATGCCAGACACACTTTTCGCACCTCTGTCGCTATTTTCTCAATTCCATGACATTTTGTTTCGTGCCCCCCCCCCCCCCCGTGTGTTTGTGTGGGGGGGGGGGGCACATACTCAACATCAGGGTGTGTGTGTGCCTTGGACATTTTTTATACAATACCCTATCTTAATCCTACACCAGATGTAAAAAGGTACCCTTTCTTAATCCTGTAATGTGTTCAAAGGTGTGCTGCATTGATGCATGCTTTACTATCCCTCTGATATCTGGATGTACAAGAGGAATTTACATAGGATAAATCCTGTTTTCCAATTGTTCAATAAAATATGTATAAATCATGTCTTCCAACCTATTACAGATAGACATTAAATATAAAGTAGTATACACAGGTTTATGACACTTGCTAATCCTATAGACAGTGAACAAAAACTGAAGAATTTAAAATTATGCTGATTAGGAGCACTTGAAACACGTAAACGTTGAATATCTCCAAAACTGTCATAAATAGAGGGGCCAATCCAACTTCAATTAATGAGTTTGTGACAAAGCCGCATCCAGTAAATCATGAACCAAAGTTGTAGCATTTTGATTTATGCAAAGAAGGTGAATACACAAAAATGAATTCTTGAATAACTTCTACACTATTATCGATAGAGGTGTAATTCCAACTTTCAATGAAACAGTAACCGGTTGTAGCATTCTAATTTCTGCAAATTAGGCAAGTACATAAATTTATATCTGGTATAACTTCAAACTTAGCACATGAGGAGGAACCATTCCCACTTCAAATGGTAGGTGTGTTAAATAGCTCTACTCAATGATTTTGATTTATGAAAATTAAGTGAATAACTGAGTTCACAAAATCAAACTCTTCAATAGATTCAAAACTACTAAAAACCAGAGAAATCATTCCAACTTCAATTTGTAGGTTTGTGACAGCTGCATCCAATGAAACATGAAACAAAGTTATAGCATTTTAATTTATGGAAATTAGGCGAATACACAAAATTTAAATCTTTAATAACAAAACTGTTATAGACTGAAGTGTAGTTCAAACTTCAATTGATAGATTTATGGGACAGTTGCACCAAGTAAGCATGAATCAGAGTCGTAGAAGTTTGATTTATGCAAATAAGGCAAATACACAAAATTTAAATCTTGAAAAGCTTCAAAACTATAATAGGTTGAAGTGTCTTTTCAACTTCAATTTATGGGTTTTTGACATAGCCGCATGAAAAAATTATTGTTGCAGCAGTTTAATACTGAATAGGCAACATTTAAAAGTTTTCGCGGCCCACAGACTGATTTCCTGACAAGCAAAACAACTTTTTCAAGGTATACAATGCGTTGTTCCTATATCCGTGCTCAAGAAATATTAATAGATATCGGCCGTTGAAACTATTTGAATCGACTGACAGTTTGAAAGCAACGACTTAACATACATTCCACTTTGCATAATGCTGGACGATAGCACGACGTAAAGAATCTGCTCACCAAACGTGCGAATTTACACACTTTGGCAAGTTGGTCTCCTGTAAAATACTCCTGTAGCAAGTCCGCCATCTACTCCACATTTATATTGATAACAGCTTGCTTCAGTCAATATCAGCCATTTTACCCATTTCAGGTTGATACTCAGTCACGCAGCCGTTGCCACACGTCAGTTCAAAAAAGAGAAAAGCACCTATTTTTGTAATTCACTCATTCGTTCAGAAGGGTGTCCCCTGTTCATATGCCGTAACTTGATTGACGTGATCGCCGTACTAAAGCCTGCGTGTCTCCGAACTGGACAGATTTGGTCACGGAAGCGATTTTGCCACTGTAGGTCTGTTTTATTTTCCAGAATGAGCGCGGAGGTAAGTCTTTCATTATTAATGCAAAATTTGCCAGACGCAGCAGCAGTACGAACCATGTAATGACGACCCTCTTACACAGTATACATGACCGTTAGCTTAAGACGTTCAGTTATTTTACAGATCAGCTGCGGATTAACGTGTTAAATGAAATATCATTATAATTAGATCACCTGTTTCCAAAAAAGGTTGTCAGATATCTGAATTTGTCAGATAAATGAATCAAATAACAAAGAAAAGAATCGTTTGTGCCTCAAAACTTTTGTCTTTAAATGAACATTTCAGATATTTGAGTGTCGTTATAAGGAGGTATCATTGTATTGTACCACTCTGTGGTATTTCTACCCACATTACAGAAAACCGGTCAGCACTTTGTTTCGTATCTATCAAATGTATGCCATGCGTATCAAATCAATATACGTATATATATCGGTGTGATGTACCATGTGGAAAACTGGTTTCCAGTATTTGTTCTAGATTTGGTCTTCGAATATTTAAAACCAATATCACTCAAGCTATCATCGCTTTCATCATTTTATTTTTGTTATCAATAGGAATGGTAATATGATGTGACACTGCTAATGTTCTGTACATAAGTTTTCTAGCTTTGGAGGCATCAAAAGTGCACAAAAACTGACCGTTAGACGACATATACAGCAAATATATAGGCCATCTCGAACAGGTGGCATGGCATTCCATTGTCCTTCATTTTCCCAACAGATGCTGTAGGTGTATTTGTAGCAGACTATCAATGCTGTATGTCCCTGGCCTGGTGTCTTCCATCGACATTTAAATACATTCGCTTTACTAGCCGGGTCAAACTTATAGCTAACAAATTCTACATCTTTCAAATACAATTTGGAATTGATTTTTAAATTTTACTTCAGGCTTTAACCTTTTTATTGCAGCGGCTTGGAGCTAATTAACAGCTTTCCTCGGCGTGCTTCTCCGTATCCGCCTAAAGCGCATGCACTGAGGAAAGCCGTTGTCATAGACAATTGTTTTGTCTCTAGAAATACAGATATACTGGTATTTGACAGTTTTTTTTTAACGAAAACAATAACAATAAAAAGAAGAAGAAGAAGAAGAAGAAGAAGAAGAACAACAACAACAACAACAACAACAACAACAACAACAAGAGAAAGAAGAAGAAGAAGAAGGAGAAGAAGAAGAAGAAGAAGAAGAAGAAGAAGAAGAAGAAGAAGAAGAAGAAGAAGAAGAAGAAGAAGAAGAAAAAAAAAAAAAGAAGAAGGAATCCGAGAATTAAGCAGCATGTCCACGTACATGCCGCTAATTATACTGAAAGCTTATAGACAAAAAAAAACATCAAAAAAGATCTTAACAGAACCAACAAAATGTCAGCCTTTGTGGGCGAATTCTTTGCCAAATGAAGTTTGATGGCTTAACATGAATAAGTTCCGCGGTCTCTGTCCGAATTAATGGGCCAATGTTTATTTTGGGTCCGCTGTCCCAAGCCCTTTTTGATCGGTTGACGCGCACAACTGCAAAGGAGACTTGTGAAAAGACGTCTCCTTTTTCATATCTTACTAACAGCTTTCTACGGTCCACTACTTCCCTTTGAAAGGAAGTCCTTAAAGAACGCTGTTCAGGGAGGGCCAGGGACAGGGTGTCAATTAGAATTCGAAACCTGCAAGTGTAAACGTTCGTGGGTTATCCATTTGCTGTACGGTTGGTGAAATAGCTTATTGTCGTGTGTTTTGTGACCACGAAACAGACGGGTCTGAACCAGCAACCTTCGGCACCAATCACCTGGCTGGAAATGGGAAACGCACATACCAACTGCACCAAATCCCCATTCCTAAAAAGAATGGTTCAAAGGAGGACGGTATGCGTGAATGCCATAATCGACACGGCCCAGTTCATTGTATTTAATCCAGTACAGGTACCGTGTTCGGAGTTGTCCCTGATCGTGGACAGTACATATGTGTAAGTCGAGCAGCAATAAAGGAGAACTAAAAAAATGTATAGCAATTAGTATAGAGCGGTGGAGACAGAAGAAGTTTTGAACATAAGGTTCCACGTGGAGCCTTACCAGTCTGATTCACATAATAGTGCACCACCTTTTTACACATTTAGCAGAACAGAAAGGAGAGGTAACAGCCACCAAATTATATAAACAGGAACAACAGTGTCACCTCGTGCACGTCGTTCTGCCCCTCGCCAGCGCCACCCCCCAAAAATCACGATCGCAAACCAATCTCTTTACACTCCATAGCCCATCAACCCACTGTCTATCATTTCTAAGCCTACGAATTAAGATATTATCACGTTTGATTCAAAATTTTGAAAATTCAAGGCTTCAACAGCCAAGTGAATTTATAAACGGTCCAACAGCGGGAAACCATCAAGCATGTTTCGCAACGTTAAATTCCCGGACATACTTTTCTATGTGATGGCGGCTGCTTGCCAGAATTATAAACACATAACGTATATTAAGTTCTTAGTTACAATGGTGAGACTTTGGAATTAACATGAACCAGCGTGTGCATAATGCACATTTAAATAGGTAAATTTAAATTTAAACTTAATCTCAGAAAGGATTACATCACGGAGGAGGATGGTGGAGCTTAATCTGGAAACCTCAAGCATAAATTCACATATAACCATATCGGCCAATATTCGATCTGGTTAGCACCATAGAAATAAATCAAAACTGTACAGGTATGCATATACATTGCACGCAACTCATCCGACACCGGTTTGTGAAAAACAAGCTGAAATGGCAATAAAATCATGCACAGCGGAAAAGATCTGCTTATGTCATGTGCAATTAGAATCACCATAGAGAACCATTTTCATGGAAAACGGAGCATATTTAGAAATTATCGCATGAAGTTTGAATCGTGCAACTCCATACAGAGAGTTTTTTTTTCAATGAAAAAGTGCTAGGCATCTTCCTTCGCGATCCGCATTTGCAAGTTGGGTTCAGCTTAAAATCCAATTTGCATAAATAAGAATTCAGTTGGCTGCGGCCTGAGCGCAAACTAGCAGGCGGAATAGATAGATGATGTCCAAAACTGTATAGTTCGGAAGATGTCAATGGTACAGAAGTGAAGGATCACAAATTTGATTAAAACCCCTTCAAAGGATTGAGAGTTTCTGATTGAACTTATGGAAGCTCATTCCAGAACCTAACCGTGTAAGGGAAGAATGAATTAAAAAAAAAAAAAAAGAGGGACAGAGACGGTGTGTGAGGGGACATTACGTGGAAATGTAAACAATTACATGGCCATGAACATTAGAGATCATATGGCGACCTGTGCTGTGTATTCTTTTTTTTTGAAATCTTTCGACAATTTATAAAATACATGATCCCAAAATATATAAAAATAAAAATCCAAATACAATCAGGTTGTCGGAATATGAACGACGAACATACAATCTGGTCACATCCTCTGGCAAGGGTAGTTTTCTCTTTTACGAGAAAACTGAATTTTATGATTTAAAACGGTATCACACTCTAGTCATGGCTCGCCTATTTATTTTTCATGTATATACGTTCATAAGACTTTCAAGATTTATATACGCTCTTCAAAATTAATTCTGTTGACATAAGCTTATTTACATTCAGCATGTGTGTCACCATAACAATAGGAACAGTGAGTTGCAGTCAAGTTGTATATGCCATCTTCGTTTCTATTTACTTCTGTATCACTAACCTGACACAGTATCTATAGAATTCCAGTTTGACAAAAAAAATACAGTTCTATTTTTGCTCTGTTTTCAAAGCTTAACACTTTTTCCTCTTAAAGCATGTTGATTATTGCGGTTTTTCTGCGCGGTCAGGATCGTCCATGTAATGAATAGATCAACTTCAAGGAAGTATTGGCAAAGCATATATTATCTTTTATCGCACTTCTTTTTCCGAAAATCGGCTGGATACGTACTATTTCTGAAACTGGAAGAACAGTGCATTTTAATTACATTCAACCATTTGTTTATCTTCAGGTTTATTGCTAACACGTGAAATGGTATCAAATTAAGCTGCTGACCCTGTATTTCATCTTTTCGTTTTGGGAAATGATCCGTAAAACAAGCTGAGGACATACACTGATGAACTACTTTCAGCGGTTTTTAAATGTGTTTTTTAAGACCTCATGCAGCGCTCATCCCCCATTAAGCTTGTGCTTGATGGAAGAAATCAAAGAAAAACAAGAAAAGATGATTTGCTGCATAGCAAATCAGTGTGTGTGTCTTCAAAGCATATTGGTATGGCAATGTACAACTATTCCATAAAACAGGAATAGAAGTTGGAATGGCATCTCTATCTATTATAGCTTTGAAGATATTCAAGATTTAAAATTTCTAATGGTGCTTTTTTTTACATAATTTAAATTGCTACAACTTTAATTTTTAATTCATTCGGTGATTAGGTGCCAATGGTAAACACTTCCCTAGTAGAAGTTGGAATGACATCTCTATTATACTGTTGAAGATATTCAAGATTGAAAATTTCAAATTCAGAAAGAAAGAAAGAAAGAAAGAAAGAAAGAAAGAAAGAAAGAAAGAAGGGAGGGAGAAAGAAAGAAAGAAAATAGAAAGAAAGAAAGACAGACAGACAGAGAGAGGAAGGAAGGAAGGAAGGAAAGAAAGAAAGAAAGAAAGAAAGAAAGAAAGAAAGAAAGAAAGAAAGAAAGAAAGAAAGAAAGAAAGAAAGAAAAGTGTGTGTTGACACACACACACTTTAATGATAGAATGCATGAGCAGGGATCTTGAGCATTTCCTGGACTGTGTAATTGTATATAGATAATGTAGCCTAAAATGTTTTCTTTAAAAGCCACTGAACTGACTGGTGTCCAGAGAGAAAACATTAACTTATAATTAAATTACCAAACAGACATAGTCATTCAATCAATGCAGCCAATGTTTATATGACAAAATTAACTCATTCAGTGATGAACCCAAAGGATATGCTCTTTGCGAATTCTTTCAAATTTGCATTGCTAATACATTGTGTGAAACAAATAAAAAAGGTCAGAACATCACAAATCATGAGCAGATATTATATTCTATTATGATTGTCAGAAATTTTAAATCAGAACCCCCTCATTTAAAAGATAAGAATACTCAGTATATCCCTTTGATACAAATTTTAATGACAGTAAATGAAGACTTCTGTCCTGAATGAGTCAAGGGATGCCGCATTTTCAAAGGGTCATTTTGATGTCACATCTTGTAAAATATATACCAGGATTATGCCTTGTTTGCAGTTTAATTGAGATGTGACACCGCTGTAAAAATGTTCCACAGGTCTTACGATGTTGATAAAGGCTGTGGATTATGAGTGCAATCTATTGGGGGTAATAAAATACACATAAACTTAAGGAGGAAAGGGTTGGGTTTATTTTGATGTGGTTACACTTGCCAGGACTTTGGAATAAGCTGGCCATTCGATACCAATCATTCACTGTCACTGGTCATGTGTGTTTGATGGGGTGGCAGACACATAGCAGGGCCAGCTCCACAGTAAAATGGTGTCCCTTTAGCCGGATTATTTTGTAAAAAGTCCAATTATTTGACGCTACAAAAGTGAAAATAAAACCCACATAAATGTCTACAGCAGCACCCATGTGGACCTGTTTACAAACACCGCTAACTGTAGCAGCCGGGTTGAGTGGCAGGGCAAAGAGGTCAGTGATAGGCTGTTTGACCCACCAACACTGTGGTCACAACTAATGAGACGGCCCCCAGAGCTCAAGCTAGGTGGAATGCACTGTATAGTATATAACATATTGAAGATTTAAAACTTTAATTAGCTCTCATTTGCATAATTGTGAAAAGCATGACCTCTCATTATAAAAAGGCCAGACTTTATCCATAGAAGTATAATTGTGCAAGTTTGGAGTTTCTACATATAAAACTTTTCAAATGAAATGTCGGACAAATTTGCCTGTAAAGAAAGAAAGAAACAAAGAAAGAAAGAAAGAAAGAAAGAAGAAAGAAAGAAAGAATTCCTAGAAAAACAGAAAAGTGTGTGTGCTGACACACACACTTTAAAAATATTTACCGTGACTCAGCCGATTCCATTTTTAGAGCATACACTTGGTTTAAACATATTTTACAAATGCAATTGGAAAACAGGCATGGCGTATACAAATTCCTCTTGCGGAAAAAAGAGTAAACTAGAAAAGAAGATTTGTTTCAAAGCAAATCTGTCTGTGTGCCCTCAAAGGTTATGAATATTAAATGCTACAACTTTTGTCCTTTGTACTTCACATTCCGTTAAGCTTATGTCTAGATGAAAATTTCAAAATCCAAATGGCTTTGACCCCTGACCTTTAGAGGTTTTATGTAAAATACGAAAATGTGAAGCATTTCAACATCTACAATATAATACTGACATGACTGAATTTGGATGAAAATTGACCAAGTTATGGTAGATGAAGATTCAAAAGCCCAAATGACCTTGACTTTTGACCTTTCGGGGTCACATGTAAATTACAAAAATATGCAGTGTTACAATATCTACAATTAACGCCCAATGTGAACCAAATCAGATGAAAATTTGATAAGGTTATGGCTAGGAGAAACTTTTAAAGGTCCAAATGACCTCGACCTTTGACCTCTAGAGGTAACATGTTAATTACAAAAAAATGTGCAGGGTTGCACAACCTATTATTTGAGTCCAACATGATCAGAGTTGGATGGAAATTGGCTGAGTTATGACTGGATGAAAGGTTCAGGTCCGAATAACCTTGACTGTTGACTTTTAGGGCTCACATGTAAATTACAAAAAAGTGTTACAATAGCTACAATTTGAGCCCAACATAACCAAAGTTGGATAAAAATTGACCGAGTTATGGCTAGATGAAAATTCCAAAGGTCCAAATGACCTCAACTTTTGACCTTTAAGCCTTTGACCTTGAAATGACCTAAAGTGAACTTTGACATTGAAAATGGCATTTTTACCTAAAATTGACATTTGACCTTGGCATTACCCTTGACCTTTGCCTTGCAATGATCAATCTCCTATACAATCGGAACCGCATCTACTATAGTATATGAGATATTGAAGATTTAAAACCTTAAAGTAGCCGTCATTTGCATAATTTTGAAAACAATGACCTCTCATTATAAAAAGACAAGACTTCATCAATAGAAGTATAATTTTGCCAAGTTTGGAGTTTCTGTCTTTTATGTTCTCCGAGAAAAAGGGCAGACAAATTTACTCGTAAAGAAGGAAAGAAAAAAGAAAGAAGGGAAGAATTTAAGGAAAAACTGCATGTCTTGTTGGCACATAGACATAAATACAGAGTACGGTGTGAAAAATAATGGCACAAACCACAGGACACTACATAAACGCCCACATGACAGTATCCAATTTGTTGACACCAGGCGTCACAGATAGTGGTCCGAGTAATAATATAAGTATTTTGCAATGACGGTAAGAGATGTATAATACAAACATACACTTCTTTTGTGAGTATAGCAAATGGACCCTTTCAGATTTAGAGAAAGAAATTCTATACCAAATGCTCTGTACTTACCTTGTTTGGCTTGTTTCGGAGTTGTTCATGGTACGTTTTTGTCGCTTTCAGACGTCTCTCCATAACTATTTGTTATTGCTTTTTAGTCTGCGTTACATTTTCCGACACAGTTATGTCTGTGTGCCAAGACAGACATGCTGTTTTCCTAGAAATTCATTCTTTCTTTCTTTCTTTCTTTCTTTCCCAGCAAATTTTCCACCCTTTTAGTCAGTGACTATTATAAATAGAAACTCCTACCTTGGCACAATTATACTTCTATAGACGAAGTCTTGCTTCCTATATTGAGGGTCGTGATTTTCCAAATAATGCAAATGGGGGCTAATTAATGTTTTAAATCTTCAATATCTTATATACTATAGCAGATGTGGTTCATAGTGTATAAGATGTCAAGGTCGTGTCAAGATCAAAGGTCATGTCGAGGTCAAAGGTCAACTTAAGTTCAAAATGTCATTCTAAAGGTCAAAGTTCAATTCAGGTAGAGCTCATCTCAAGGTAAAATGTCATTCCAAGCTCAAAGGCCAGTTTCTATGATGGCGTCATTGGACGTTTGAAATTTTCGTCTAGCCATAACTCGGTCATTTTTTTTATCCAATTTCGATCATGATAGGCTCAAATTGTAGCTATTGTAACACGGTGCATTTCCGTAATTTTCATGTGACATTTAAAGGTCAAAGGTCATGGTCATTAGGGCCCTTGAAATTTTCATCTAGTTATAGCTCACCTAATTTCCATCTAATTTTTATCATGTTGGACTCAAATAGTAGTATTGCATCACTGTACATTTTTGTAATTAACATGTAGTCTCTAAAGGCCAAAGGTCAAGGTCATTTGGCATTTGAAAGTTTCATCTGGCCATAACTTGGTCAATTTTGTGATTTAGTTCATGTTGGGTTTCAATTGTAGGCATTGTCACACTCTCCATTTTTTTGTTATTTACATGCGACCTCTAAAGATGAAAGGTCAAAGGTCAAAAGTTAAATGGACTCTGAAATTTTCATCCAGCCATAATATTAATGGAATGGGACGTACCAAATATCAAAAGTTGTAGCATTTAATATTTACAACTTTTAAAAGCCCCAAAACAGGTTTGCTTTTAAGCAAAACTCCTTTTCCAGTCTTCTGACCATTTTACAAGCGAAAAGAGTGAAAAAATCAGTTAAACTTGCTTTAAATGCATGAACGCTAAATTGGCGACTGAGTCTACAGTTTTCCTGTGAGGAAAGTAAATGATTTGGAGAATTTTTGTCACTTCCGGAACGACAACCAATTCTTTACCCCTTTCCGCTCAAACTAACCCAAAGCCCCTGGATATAAATTGTCGTCTGTCTTAAATTTCTCTTTACCAGAAAAGATTTTGCTGAGATTTGCGTGTAAGGCCATTCATGATGGCATCCCTCAGAACAATAGCTATCATTGGCGCGGTTTAGAAACAAGCTTTTGGCTTAGTCGTACTCTGACCAGGAATGGGTTAAATGAATGGTCTTTTTACGAGAGATTTCAATTTGGAATCATTAGGATAGTGTAGAGAAGCGAGACTTTTTACTGCATTTACACCAAAAGAGTTTTGAAACAGTGTATAATGCTGGAAAGTATACTACGCGTTCTCTACACATCCAGGGGGGAGACTTTTTTATGTGAACAAGGGAATGGAGTCATATATTTTGTCCTCATTTACATTCTCCCACGAACCTAATCAGTTTACTATATATAATTATTTGTTTTATTTTAAGAAATATTACAAGGTATATATTGTTTTTTTTATTTACGTTAAGAATTGGTTAGAACATCTAATGAAATAAAGAAAATGCATACAAAATCATAGCATGAACTATTCTTTATTTGAGTACTTTAACGGGTTAAACTCACGGAAAACTTTTACACTACAGTAACAACATAAGGATGGCTCAAGTAGCAAGGTACATTTTACTCTAATTTTTTATTTGAAGCAATTATAATAAAAAAATCATAGACAGTTGAATGACTAAAGACACGTAGGTCTGAAATGTGCAAGTTTATAGATGTAAAATGCACCAGAAACTGCCAAATGAATAGTTTCAAAACTTGAAACTGATACGGGCAACGTTGAATGGAGACTCATCTGATACCACTATGTAATCCAGGGTGTCACCAAATTGTTTCGGTGTAAAGATAAACGGGAATAGAATCCAAACTTCGTGCTCATCTCAAGTTAAATGAACAACATAAACGTATCATAAAACTCAGAAACATTGAGGTTTACATGTAAAGTCAACCTTGCAAAACTATTGCTTTAAAAAACCATTAAAAAGACCAATTTCTCACCACCAGACATTGTTTTCCCGTTCATCTGTGTTTTATAATGCCTATTGCCTTCCTTTTCCTTCAAACTAGTATACTTTAAAATCTACTAGAATGCAACAACGTACACTTAAAAGGAGAAACCAAGCACTCTAAAATTCATTTGTCCCAAGTTACTCCAGGTCAAAATTACCCATATCAATTGAAACCCCATAGATACTTTCTTTGACCTGGGTATTTGACCTTGTGACCTATTTTCGTTAAGGGAAACGTCTTAAGGCCAAGATATGTGTGTGTATGTGTGTGTGTGAAGTTCCTTTAAAGTAAGGTAAAGATTAAAAGAAATAGGAGGCGTGCATATCACCCGCCACAACTGTATACCTGGTTGTCTTAGTAACCATACTTCCGCATTGCGAGATACGTGCAGCTGCTCATCTGGGCAAGTGGGATATTACTAACATTTTGTAAAAAAAAAAAAAAGAAAGAAAGAAAAGAAAAAAATTATTCTTATATCCGATTTAGGTAGCACCAAACAGACCCTAGTTATGTGAGAAAGGAGTATCAAGCCATGTCTGTGACAGGGATGTGCCCGTGTATCCACCGTGATTAACAGGCGCGAACCCCGTGCTTTGTTTTGGGAAATTAATATACATGTCTGGTGTTATACATAACACTCCCCTGTGACCACATAGTTCACGTATGTTTTATGTGGTCTAAAATCCAAATCATACAGTAATATTTTTTCATGTACAATGTTATTAAACCCGGGAGACTTAGCACTAAGACTCGTGCGAGTCGCTCGCATACAGGCCACCATAAAAAAGACAGATATTTGATAATTAATATGATAAAAAGGTGATATAATTATAAGCCATTGATAAGCGGTTTTGTGTTCAAACTCATAATAGAAATAAAATTCAATAACATACAGTAAATTAAGTTCCTAGACCAAATAATTAGTTACATTTTATATTCATGTAGGGTTACAGATGTATAATAGTGTAATACTACAATTAAGTGTCATAGTTGTTAGACCACCATTTGCTCCCAAAAGGGATGTGAAAAGCAATGGTATGAATAAGTAAACAAACTCTCCACACACAGCCTAATAACACGTGCATACCTTTGAACGGAGGGGGGGGGGGGTGGTGGTGGTGATGTTTTCCCCCAGCAGAACAGTAAAGGGATTGTTGTGCAGACACGGTTTCACAAGGTTGTATCACGGTGACCCAATTACTTGACCTAGTAACCTACTTTTTATGCATAACACACCCCGGTACCCACATTTGCGTCAATTTTCATGCTTGTAAGTCAATGAACAACATTTCGAGCGCAACACGAAGTGTAACGGCCAATATGTCGGTTTTACTTCCAGTTTGGCCTTTCAAGTTTACTCAAGGTCAAGATTAACAACACCAAATGAAAAGCCAATATAGGTACTTTCCCGTTAATGTATGGTAACAACTGTTGGTCGAGGATCCATCATTACTAAGATAGAAGCCAAGATGTCGGGTTAACCTCCAGTTTTTGACCTTTCAAGGTTACTCAAGGTCAAGGTTAACTACACCGAATGAAAGCTCAAAGGTACTTTCCCAGTAATGTTTAACCGTAACCATGGATCTAGGGTCAATCATTAAGAAGATATTACCCATATGCTGAGTTAGTAAAAAAATAAAAATAATAAACAATCTAAAAATCAATGGAGTATGACAATACTTCTATTAGAAGACTTTCGCAAACCTGTAGATTATATGT
Source organism: Hermodice carunculata (assembly GCA_964020975.1). NCBI lineage: Eukaryota > Metazoa > Annelida > Polychaeta > Eunicida > Amphinomidae > Hermodice > Hermodice carunculata. The sequence continues at coordinate 63,995,598 of OZ026620.1, read as the reverse complement.
ACAAAAAATCAAGGAAAAGGGTAACCAGGAAGGAAAGTCACTTCAAAATTAAGATTTACGGCAGCGGCGGCTGCGGAGCTAGTTAATATACTAAACACAATATGCATGCTCTTACCGGGAGATGGATAATCAATGCACAGAAACAGTTCTAACTGTGAACAATATGGTGGTGCATCTAGGCAGCAAATTATCTATGGCCTTTGGATCACTGTGTGCATGTCACATGGTAAACCTCTGCATTAAATAAAAACATTAGAATAGGCAACAGGATATTATGTTACAGATTGAAATTTTATTTTTTTTATATAAAAATATGGCTAATATTTCACATTACCACTCAAAATTCTGGCACTATGTTACTGAATGTATTCACATGACTAGCAGCTGAACAAAAGCTGGATAGTTTTTGTTGGACCTATGTATCTTGCAACTCCTCACTTCGCTTGCTAACGCCGCAAAGGGTATCTGTACACACAGTGAGAGGCGTCCTGTCAATGGTACCAATGCCAATATGGGGTCACAAAAACTAGTTTATGTTTTGCGCTTGGCTGGTGTCTCAGAATAGGTGTCTGTGATTTTATACATGTGCATGTACTTGCGTATGTATCTCCCTCCCCCATACCATTCAGGTGGCTAGAAACGTGCAATGACACGAGTTCACCAAATCATTTTGAAAAATAGGCACAATTAATGTGTACTCAGAGCGGCATAACCGCCATATTAATTAATACTGGTGTGATCATAATCAGGGCTGTCTTTATGGCTGATCCAGACGTAGGCCTGCAGGCCCGTAGAAGTACGAGGCTATAATTACAACAGGCTTATACCAAATTATCATGCAGATCAAATCCTCTGCCTGACTGTGCAGACGTGAGCGCAGACGCCTGCTTCGCGTATGTATGCAAAACTTGCACTTTACCTGACAGTATTTTCGACCAGAAGAGTGAAATTTGTCCTTAACAACTGGCCATCCACTGGAAGTGGTGAGCATGCGTGGTCCGCTAAAAGATTTGTCTGCTTGATATGGATTGATTTACACTGGTTACTCTTCCATGGGGAAGTATCTTAGCCGCCTACTTATAGGGGCTGCCGCCTGGCAGAAGTGGACGCTGGGGCAGGTTTGGTCATAATTCATATGCACTTAAATTTAATATTGCGCTTTAGCCTATTTTAAGCCACACAGTTAGTTAATTGGTTTTTTCAATAGTGTAGATGGGAATACAAGTGGCCATGATGAGTCCGGTCAGTCCCAGACCCTGTCGAAGCACGCCATTCCTTTTAACCTTTTGAAAACATAGGCTTCCATCTGGTCCCTTGGTTCTACACTCATGGCATTGTTTTGCCGGAAAAATTGCAGGCAGAACACACATGACTATTTATATGTCCAAATTAAGATTTCAATTGCTCCATAAGGTGGTTTTTCTCTTTCGATGTGCATAATTTGTCAATACTGCACGATATTGTTCTACATAAATTTAAACGATACTGAGACTCATAACACCGTCTTTCACTCAAAAGGATCAATCGAGTTTTAAAGGTTTCACTGCGAGGCGTGTGATTGGTCTAGATTGCCACACAAAAGTAGCATGACATTTTGTATTTTACAACCAGGACCAGCGCCCCCACCCCCTCGCTCGAAAAAGAGGAGGAAGAAGAAGAAGGAAGGAAGGAAGAAAGGATAGAGGACTTGATGTTTGCCGTTTATATCCCCTTCCTTTTATATTCTAGATAATAAAGACAGAAATTAGAAACTGATCTATGGATCTGTGGGAATTGGAAAATATCTAAAGGCAGACATACAGTGCATCGATATGTGTTCTTCACAAAACACATGGCCACGGGCAACTGCTGGCAGTTCAAATGACTAACTTAACACTTTGCACATAGCTAATAAATTATAGCCACAAAATATATCACATTGGTTGTGTGTGGCCACATAAACGACCAAACAATTGGGTCATTTGAAGCGGCAGACGAATTGTAGTTCCACACAAGAAAAATGTATCACCAGTCATATAATTGGTATGATTTCATTTTTAAAAAGTGCTGTGGCAGTTTGTAATACTTTCTTCATTTGTAATTTTTAAAAAAAATCAGCAGAAATTTGTAACACTGCGGCAATTTTAAGAAGTTGCAGCAAATTGTAATCCTTTACACAATTTGAAAAAGTCTAATGAATTGTGTTTTCCCATTTTGTAATGAGGATGAGTCGAAAATGAATTAAAATGTAACAACTGTATAGAAGTACCACACTATACCATTTCCTCATATTAAAAAAAAAAAGAAAAAAACTTAAGATTAACTTCAAGACAAGTGCTTCTTGAAAGCTCGATAGAATACAGTTACACATAAAAGAGTTTCGTGTTGAAATATATTTTCGTTCGGTTCTTCGATGTCACAAACAGATAATATTTTAAGGTGTTGTTGAGAGGGCCTGATTATTTGGCATGGGTCTTAAAGATAAACGTTCCCTCAGTTTTCTTCAGAAATTTATAATTAATTGGTCCAAAAATATTAGTAGAATAACGACTGGGAACACACCTCACACGATGGTCCTTTTGCTTCTGCGAAAGGACAAAAAAGACGCGGGTGTCAACTGACCGTCGTAACGCTAACAAAGACATTACACTGTAGGAAATTTAATCGTTTGGTAACAAGCCATTCTATTATGGGCATAGATACAATAATTAGATCTATGCCGAGTTTTTATTGAACGTGTTTAGAAGGATTCACGAAACAGAATTATCATAGACGTGGAGAAATTAATTAAATACCAGAATATTTAATCCACAGGCTAACTGATTGCTGACAACGTGGATAGACAAATGAAATATTACTATTGGAAAATTTTTTTATTGTTAGGTACCAATCATTACAATCTCAGGTTGAGGCTATGCATTTTAATGAAACGCACATTTGAAAGCATTGCACACGAGAAATACATATTTATATGCTACCACAGAGTACCTTTTTGGACTGAAAACCATGCTGAATATTTTTAAACACTTAATTTATGGGACCACAATGCGAGAGAGACACAACGAATAACCTGAATTCGAGTTCGTACGTCCCAGATGTGAATATAATGAAAATTTAAGCGCAAGACAACAAATCACTAGATCAGCTGTTGCATGCTCTATTAATATGCATGAAGTGAATGCGAAAAGTATACCAGCGAAACATTACTATAATTTCATCATTTTTACCAACGAGGTTAGATTTAGCCTCCTTGTTTTTACAGACAGCTTAAGACATGCGGTGAAATTTTATTCCGTAAAATCGTGTTTCAGCAGCCCCAGTGCTTCATGAAAAGCTTAAATGCAGCTATTAAATTTATGTTTATTCACTTTAAAAACCTGTATTTTAGGACCTTTCATTTCATACCAGACATTCGTGAGTCTGGATGGGTAGGACTAAGCTTTTTTTTTCAATCACGTGTCAGAAGCAAAATTTAAGGTCGTTAGGGAAATGACAGAGAGACTTTCAATTAAAACTTTTAACACGCCCAATACTATGAGAACCAATAGGCATCCTGTACAGTTGGCCAGAATTTGCCAGCATTTACTCAATTGTCACAAATTTGAGTCATTCTTTTGAAAAATTAACTAAGTGGCTGGGTGTCAGTCATAGGCTGCCCCAAGCACTTAGCCAGATATTGGCAGGACAAATTTGATTCATTCTTGTGAAACATAAACTAATGGTTTACAACTAATAGAACTTGATTTCTTGGAGACCCTCACAGATTAGAATAGGTGTCATCATGGAGTTTGTTTTACATTTCTGTACAGGGTGTCTATTGTTACACTACTTGTTAGTAATTCCCCAGTTTTATATAGGTGTCTGGCTGTAATTGTTTATTTTGTAATCACTTGGATTGAATATATAACCCCAGTTTGTTTTTACCCAATGATCAGTTATACATTGGCAATTGGTTGGGTTAATGTGTTCTATCCAGCCAGAAAGGGTTCATACCAGTTCAGGGGTAAGTCACTTTATTTTTATCTGAACTTGTTCTTTACTATTTCTTAATTATGTTTGGTTTGATAGGTATTCTACATTCATATTGAAGCTCTGCATTTATAAGCAAAACTTCACTTATTTAGTTAATTCATCATTTGCCTTCTAATTTTTAAATATATTTTGGATAAAAAAAAACAGACAAAATCAAAAGAAATTATTTTACTGCTCCTACAGATGAGGGTGGTATGGGAATTACTCGTATCGCATCCCAATTTAAAGCAATGAAATGTGCTCGGGTTAAAAGGCTTATTTCAGACTCGGATGCATCATGGAAACATTTTATTTTACGTGACTTACCTTGCAAGGATAAATACATATGGGAATGCAATTTCCACAAATCAGATGTTTATAGAATATTTCATACTGTGAAGAGTAAATTTTGGTAATTAGAAGTAACTAAAAGTTGGAGTGAATAAAACTTTAAAAGTCCTGAAACAAACCTGGAAATTGAAAATGAAACTCTGTGGTTCAATTCTCACATTAGAATTAGTGTTGTACTGGTGTTCTATAAAAAAATGTTATGATAAGGGAGTTAAACATATCTCTGACCTTCTCGAGAATGATGGAATTTTTTTCGTCATATACAAGATTTTTTCAAAAATTTCAAATTTCTACGGATTTTTTTATTTACTTAGCTCTCATATCCGTTATTCCTCAAAGGTTGAAAGAATTTCTCATAAAGCATATTAATGCAGATGATAATATGCCACTCAGCTAGGCTGACAAACTCTTAGAAATTGGTAAAGTACCACATTTTATATATCCACATTTTTTGCAAACTTCAGTTGCAAGCCATCTGCCTGTGATAGGAAAGTGGAACACAGAGTTGAACTGTGACATACAAGAAACAGAATGGTTTGCTCTATATCAAGATATTTACTTGGCAACATTATCTTCAGATATTTGTAGCTTCCAATTTAAGTTTCTTCACAGAATTATTTATATTAACTAAAAATTGCATAGATGGAATATAACAGAAACAAATGTATGTTCTTTCTGTGAAAATAGTATCGAAGGCATGAAACACTGATTTTGGGATTGTGTATATACTGCCTAATTTTGGAGACAGACATTTCTGAGTTTCATTGTACATGAAATTAATATTCTAGAATTTACAGTTCAACAAGTTTTACTGGGAGACCCAAATGTCAAACCAATTTATAATCTTATTTTTATTCTTGGTAAAAAATACATACATGCTTGAAAATATGGAAAAAAACTTTGCTAATTTTGTTTCCTTAGTAAAAAAGATTAAGTTCATTGAATTTTGTATTTCCAGTAACAGAGAAAAAGTTGTAAAATATGATAAAAAGTGGGCTGGACTGAGTATTGAGTAGATCATATAATTTGATTATTATGCATGCTCTTTTCAAGAGATATAAATATATTTTGATACTCATCCAATACTTGGACAATCAATATCAATACGTGTATATACTAATGCTATCACAATTTACTAACACTGTGTAATGAAATGACTTGGTTATGTTCATTTTTCTGTGAGAATACATGTACTTGTATAGACCCCTTTATGGAAAATGAAAAATATTAAAAAAAATAATTCATCATTTGCCACGATCATATTTATTCATTATGTCCTTGCTGAATATTTAGTTTAGACAAGGAGCCGCTACTCAGAAAGACATGTGTGTGTGCAGGCTCCGAAACATGTTCTGAGTAGTTATCCGTTGAAGACCCCTAAATTTATTAGGGTTAAAACAGCCTATGTCAAAATTCTACAGAGGAACGTGTGCAATATGTATACTTCCATGTGTATATAGGTTAGACAGTGACAGGTTAGTTTATGGAGAGTACAGAGTTCGGACTGCGGAATAGGGTGATGACTACTAGAAAGTGGTTCTGGACAAAAAGACACAAATACAATTCTTTCTTCAGGTATGTCGGGTAAAACAAAACTACTTCGGGCAAAGGGGATCTTTAAATAAAATCATCAGATTTGATATTATACCTGATGTAGTCCCAAACTTTTAACTATCAAAGCAACAGATAGGCTAGCAACACCAACGAAGGTCATGTTATTGAAGAACACATTTCTAGCTGACTAAGGAAAGGTATATCCTAATGTTACCTTATTTCCTGCATCTATGACGCCTTGTGCTGTTACATTAAACTGGAGTAGCCGTACCATCATTACGAGTCCGCGAGTATAATGTCTTTGCTGATAGTACGTTTTGTCTAGTGATGCCAGCGTTTGTCCAATCTTTCGCCCTTTTCTAACTACAAAAGGATGAATACAAATTACAGTCCTTTCTCGGTTGTTGTTTTGCTAGAATAAATGTATACTTAAACAAGTTAAAAATTATACAATGTGAAAGAACATTTTGTCCAATTTTAACATATTTGACAACTAGTGGGGTCGTCTATATCTCGTTGTAACATAAAGGAACCGAACAAAAATATACTTATTTCACAACAGAGCGTCTCTATGTCTTGGTACTTATTGGATATATGACATCTCCTTGAAACCGATTTTGAAAATGTGGTGTGGAATGATACTCCCATACAATTGTTACATTTTATTGCATTTTTCACCTCACTGTTAATACAAAATAGACCAATCTGATTTATAATATTTTGCTGTCTGGTATTATTACATGCTGCGTGATGTAATAATATTGAATTTTGCCACGACTTGATACAAATTCCAGCGGCATTGCATTACGAACATCTGCAGATTTTTATTACAAACAGGGTACCCATAAGAGATTTGCAGCAGTACATGTATTACAAATTGCCGCACGACAGTTCCAAACACATTTTTCGCTGACACGTTGGAGCAACACACACGTTTCTAAAAAAGACAGGTAGATGATTATTTTATTTGCACACTTGTAAATTTGTTGACTGCATGTGTAAATATATTATTCAATAAATATTGTCGGGGGTTGTACGTTTACTGCAACATTTTCATTAATGGGAGTGTGACACATCGAAAAATCTTCATTTTCCTGCAATTATTTCATGGCAGAGGCATTTAAATTATTATCACCTTGACTGAAAAGAGGAGCTTTCGTAGTTCACCTGCCATTCGGGAAATGTTGTTTGTAGTATGAGGAACGATGTGGTGTGATTACAATTTAGATGGATAGTAGTTATATGTGAATACTAGTATTATGTATCTAGTCATACATTCATATATATATAGATGTATATATATATATATTATATATATATATATATATATATATCAAAGCGTACGAGAGGTCGCAAGTGATTTTTTATGTTGGCATCACTGTGCATAAGTGCTGTGACTCAGGGAGGACACCATGACTATGCATTGATTACAAGGGGCTTTTGGTGCACCACCAAATGTGGTTATAACATTTACCTTTGGCTCTGTAGTCTGCAAAAGTGTTTGCCGAAGGGAGCACGCCTCATCAGGATAACAGTAATATCCATGTATAAAGAAATAAAAGATGGATAGAAAAAAATTTAGTGGGGTCTTTTGCACTAAAAGGTTGTATTACATTTACTCAGAAAGTTACACCGAAGGGTTTTAAAATGTAATTTACGCTTTGGTCTGAGCAGACTTTGAGCAAGAGAGTTGTAATATTTGCTGTAATATAGATTAATGTTTATAGCTTATACGGTCCAATGGAAAGCCCAAGTTTGCATATACGTTATGCATGGAATGGCTAACATCTGTGAGATAGAAAAAGATGGCATATTTAATCGCGACCAATGGTTCTATAGGTAATGGACTTACTTTGCATGTAAATGTCACTGCGCCCCACTGAGATCATGACTTCTGATAAATATTATATTACAGATAGATACACGGTCCTATGCAATGCATATTTTTTTCTTTTCTTTCTTTTGCCCGTTGTTGGGGGACAGGGCTGGTGGTGTTTGGCCTCACGACGGATTGAGTTTGATTTGCGGTCATACGCAATGCTGATCTACAAATCTCCACTCAAAACATACCTGGAAACTAGCGTCTACATCAAAATAAAGTAATGACGTTACAATGCTATTTAAAACTATTCCAAGTATACGCAGTCTGTTTCTTTAGCATCTCGTAATATTTATCTGTATTTTAATCCTCTAGCAGTTCATCAGCTGCATCATTGACCAATCAGAACAACACTACGCTGATGTGGGTGTATGGTGAGACATGTGCAAATAGGTCCACCTACTAGTGAACACAGATACCATATTCACGTGGAAGCACGCACAGGAAAGGATCAACAAACATGTCAGGTTCTTTAAACACCATGTTCCGATTATTCTTCCAGTTGCTTTCTGTATCAGTCACGCCTAACTCCCTTTCCCTTTTTACGGGAGACTATTTTTTCTTCCTTTTTTTTAAAGTCAAACATGTATCGGAACAGAACTAACCAAACCATAACCAACGGAGGGCGTGGTTGTTGAGTTCTGCAACCTGCATATGCAAGGCACGATTTTTTTTTTATCTTAAGTAACTTGCAGCTGGAGTGAGGCTGTAATCTGCAGCCGCAAATTGACTGCAATTTTAAAAATTCCTACCTCCTGGGTATGACCACACTTGTGTGTTTAATTTGGAAAACACTACACCTCTGGTCATATTCACAAAGAATTTTGTTCTGATATCAATTTTAAGATCAAAATGAAAATCAGCTTGTTTGATCCCAAACCGCTTACTCAAGTGTGCAATTTCGCATTAATATTTCTAGTTTGAACCAACCTATAATTTCGTGGCTATTGCCCATAGCATATTGTAATATTTCAGGATTGTGGCTTAATGCTTATTTGACCCAGATTTTGATGTAGATTTAAAGATAAAGTACATGATCAAACTAAAACTAATTGTATAAAATGGAAATGCCAAGCACAAAGTTCACATCATAGCTAAGACCACAGCCTTTTTATCACATATTAGGCTAAGGAGTAAGTAGTTCGAGGTAAAAGCACATCACAATCATTGTAGGATCGAATAAGATCAGAACAATATCTTCGCGAATACGGCCACTGTAGAACTTGTTCTTGACATGCGGTAAAGCTGCCGATTTGGATGCTTTAGTCTGAATGCTGTTGTACCTTACTATATTCACACATGAAAATTAACGCACAGTAATCTTATACAAAAGAGTAGTTAAGCTTGCCAATGCAACACAGAAACAAGCCCTGCTTCCTTCTAAGTGCTCAACCACAAAATAGGTGTGTACACATTTGACTTGTTACCTAAATGGCACGCACTTCGGCTACATTTTCATGAAAACCTTCGAATCTTCATATGCAAACGTGCAAGTAATCTTTGCATTTCCTAAGTCACAAATGACGAAGTTATAATTGTTCCTTTAAATGTACCATCAGTGACTGTCGCATATTATATATCTACAGCAAGTGTGTCAAAGTGATGCTTTGGCTCTCTGGCAAGAACCACGTGTGTTAAAATGACAGAGTTCATTAATGTTCTATGCACAGGTAATACCGTGAAGGAACTCATTTAAATGTCATATCGATATGCTAATTTGAAAACATTTAACTATCCAAAATGACGAGCATGCGCCTAATTAAATCCGTCTGTGTCCTTCAATATCGCTCAGGGAGCACCTGGCAATGTGTAAAAGGAACAAAAACGAGTTTCAGTGGGCAATCTAATGCAAATAAGGCCAGATGAACTGTGTTATTTTTGTAAAATAGTTCGATTTGAGAATTAAGAGTGTCCGCTTTGCTTCCTGAGGCACACCTGTCTGGTTTCCAATTAAATTCTCTTTAATCGGAGTTTACATGTATATAAATTTTATGCACAACCAAATACTCTCTGTTCTTTCATGATAAATATAACAGCATTATGAATACCGTTACAATGTATCTTAAGACCCAATGAATCGAACATAGTTTATTCCGCAAGGGTTATAATCAATGAAGCCGTACAATAATCAACAGAACTGTCTGTGCAGTTTCAGATTAGTTCATGAAACTTACACACGATGTGTCAAAACTCTTCTTCTCTCAAAACCCTTCTTCTCTCTCTCTCTCTCTCTCTCTCTTTCTCTCTCTCTCTCTCTCTGTATTTTAATCAGAACACGTTTTAGGCAACATTCCCATTCTGAATTTTATACCTCTATCGATTGACTTTCGCAAACCTGATATTAAATGATTCGAACTGTAACAGTGTGAAGATATGACACAACACATCATTCGTTTCTACTTAAATATTCTCGTGCACGAACTATCTAAATACATACAATACATTTTTATGTTTTATGACAAAATGGACAAAACATATCCTGAATTATTGCGGCTTTATATGTCATTTTGTTGGTATCTGATTGACCCTTAACCCCCGCTTAGTAATTTGGGCCATCAATGCCTGCTGTAATAGTCAATTAACACCGTGTATACTGAAATGGCACGGGAAAAATAAATAAATCAATCTCACATTCTTTGATGCAAAGTGACACTTCGTGTCATCGGAACAGGTGGTCTATTGCTGGTCACACGGCTTTTGAAATAACTATTTTGCCTAAATGTGCATGCCTTGAAAACTATGTCATTATCCGAATCTACTTCACTGGACTCTTTCATTGCCAATATCCGCAAAGTCGATGTCTGAATTGACATATCGATATTATATTCACATTCGTTGTACACTGGCCTTTCTTTCAAGCACTACCATGCCTGCACTGGGAGAAACCATAAGAATGGCCCGGGTCAACAGCTCTCCTCGGCGCCGTTTGCGCCTAAAGCGACGAGGAACGATGCTGACCAAGTCAAAACTTGGCGCTGAAAAAGTTAACGCCATCTGCATTAACTTGTATTTGTCATTGCCAATTTTTGTGATATTTTTGTGCTTTATGTTCTTTAGTAGCTTGTAACCGTAATATAGGAATTAAGGAAAAGCCCCCCCCCCTCCCCATTGCATCACGTGTTTCACAACACAGGAAATTATGTTGCAATTATGCTTTCTGGCATTCTCTTTATCGTGAAATTACCCGGTTACCCCCTTTATTGTTTATTCGTTAATCCTTTGCTTATATTTACAGTCTATTTTATATTATGTCTATTTTAAACTAATCAATTTGATAAATTTTATTTTACCCGCTTTATCAATATCTTACACTGGTAAACAATATTGTACACATCTATCTATCTATCTATCTATCTATCTATCTATCTATCTATCTATCTATCTATCTATCTATCTATCTATCTATCTATCTATCTATCTATCTATCTATCTATCCATCTATTATCTATCTATTATCTAATATCTATCTATCTATCTATTATCTATCTATCTATCTGTCCGTCCGTCTGTCTGTCTGTTTATTTTAGTAAGAGTTTTGAAAAGGTAGCAAGACCACTCCCTAATTTATTGAAGATCTTTTAGAATTAATATACAACTGATAACCCCGGAGCATTTTGTAGCATACCTTACAAGTTCAGTCTGCTTGTTACTTTGAAATCATATGTAGGAATGAAAATTTCTGCTTTAACATCAAATCCTTTTCCAATTTCCAGTTTTCTCCTTTATTATTTCTTTTATAATATCATAATATCCAGAGTAGCATCTGTAAAACTTGTGCTCATGTAAATTGCATGAACAAGACAACAACAGATGTACTCGCCTGAATATGTTTGCATGAGATGAGTTTTTCCACAAACGATTGGCCGTTATGCATTTTAAGCATCAGTTGGAACCTGTCCTTTTTTTCCCTATAGTTCTATACACACCTGTATGCACGCTATTTTTCCGAGACGCTGGACATTGTTTGCTTACTCGTGACTCCACACAAAAGAAATTGTATTACATAAAAAAACAATCCTGTAAGACTGAGATCCAAAATAATATATATACATAAAAAAGTTCGAGGTTGGTAGGATCCGGCGTGTTCAAAGAGAGCTATTTATCAAGAGAATTATTGTTGGCTTGTAAACTCGAAACTATACTTTATGTCATTCTTGCGTCAAGCATGCCGAATTTTTGCTTTGTCAAATAAAATGTTGAAGAAGAAAATAAACAAATAGTAACACGAATCCCAACACGTGTAATGTTACTGGCGAGGCTCCACATTGATAATATCAATGTAAATATGGATTACCAATATGACCTATTCGAAAAAAAGGGATGTGTCTGGGAAGCGAAGAGCAGTCCCAGCAATTCGTCATTGTTATTGTTGTTTGCTGGGGTTAATGCTGTACTGTGGTGTTCCTACACATTATATCCAGGTACCTGATATTTGTGCGGTGCATCTCTATTCTCTGCGCCCCCTCCCCTCCCCTCAGTTGACAACAAACAGTGTTTACTAATATGGCTTAACTACTATTTTATGTAACCTGGTGATTCTACCTTTGTTGTTTCTTCGTGTGATGGTATTTAGGCTCCCGGAGTCTGCGGGGCATGACCGGCGTGTGGGGCTGTCCAAGTTGCAGGTGAATCACTGGTAAGGATGTAAAAAGGTACGAAGCATCTAACCAGTGTCCATATGCTTCACGCTGGTTCCAATGGAAACTCGGTAACATCAAAGACTGACGTGTATATTATACATATTTGGACTGTCAACAAATTACTACAGTGGATGTTGATCAGAAGAGCAAGTGGTTAAACCATGCGCTGCATTTGGGTGACCTGCGTAGCTGTGATACTTATTACTTACTTGGACTGTACTAATGCAAGTGGATACAGGCTTTTTGAAAGGGCGTAAGTATACCTTTTCATTTACTTTTATATTTCTATGTGTCGCTAAGATTTAGTGTTTTGTGCATGTGACTGTGCGTGCGTGTGTATGTCTGTGTGTGTGAGTGCGTGTGTGTATGTGTGCTTGTGTGTGTGTGCTTGGGGTGTGTGGCATGCGGTCGATTTGATCCTTTTTGTTTGCTTACATGTTTCTCCATTTTTGCGCCCTGAAGTTCCTTACATATGTGATTTTGTCTTATATTTGTAAGTTTCGTTGTTTAGATTTACATAAAAATAGTTGTAAGTGGCCCTTGCTCGGCTCATTTATACTTGCAGCTATTGGAACTTAACTATTATCACGCAAAAGAAAAAAATCTCACAGATCATTATCAATTTGGGCATGTTTTTCCGGGCCTGTGTTCAACACCATATATCAAACTTCTTGTAAAATGCATGCGACTTTATTTGAAATGATGTTCTGACATGCAAAAATCCAAACACATCATATGGAAGTTCACGGAGACATTCCAGTTGCAGAAAAGGCAACGTTTTGTAAAGGTGTAAACTGATGTCAAACATACGGCCCAGCACGCGATGTAATAACTTGTTGGCTACAAGCCATTAACCCAGACCGCTCATCGTTCCACCTAGGCATTCAGTCTCTTCCCTGTCGCATAGCTGAGAACAGAACCATTACAAACTCTCAAACAGGTACGGAGTTCTTAGGGTGCAAAATATGTATAAATGGCAACAAAACTGGCCTGAAATACTGTTTGTGTTGGATTGTGCTCTCTGTAGTGACGTAGTGATCACCTGCTCCATTGATGCAGAACCGGTCGCAGGTTTTACAAAATTTGGATCCTTATAGATGCTGTCACTCAAATGGCAATATAACATGTTTTAGGCACACATTGACAGCAGGCCTGGAGTAGAGCTGCATTATGTCACAGTTTGGCAAACTTTTATGAAAAATAAGTTGGTGTAATAGGTGATTGAGATGGTAACGGTGCTGCCCGTCCAAGTGTCGGTGGCTATTGTTACTTTGTGATTGCACAATCTGAACAATAGCGACGTTTTGGAAACATGCGACGATTTTAACCCGTTCGCTACCATGCAATAGAACTGCATCAATGCCGGTTAGTGGCTTTCCGCGGCGAGATTTTAGATATTTTGTGCCAAGAACTCATAGAGCAAAGCTTTGACAAGGGAATTCCGTCATAAGTTGGCAATTTTGTGAAAGGGTATAATTTGAAAGGGAAAGATCGGACGGGTGCCTGTCAAAACTACCGGGCACCGTGGACCTTCGTCGTGGAAAAGTTAACCCTTAAAGTGCTAATCTGCAATAGTTGCTTTCTCATTACCATTAAACATATAACTGTTAAAAGAGTCAAATTCTTCATGAAGATACCTTTCATTCAAATACCAGCAAGCCTAGTCTGGAGCAAAAAGTAGTCTTAGTCAACAGCTTTCCTCGGGACACTTTGTGCGCAATGCGCGGAAAGTGTCCCGAGGAAAGCTGTTGACTCAATCTTAAACCAGCACTTTCAGGGTTAATATCGTCCCTCAGATATATTTATTTTTGTACAGCTTCAACAGATTTTCAACAGTGACGTAGAGGCACTTATTTTTTAAGAGGAGCAAACAAAATAATTGTATCCTTATGCCATTAGGCGCTTATAAAGGCAAGTTGGCTTACTGACACTTTGTGCCAAAAGGTGGCATGTACACAGAATTGCCTTTTAGCTGCGTGAGGTCTATCCACAAACAAATTTTAGTCATGAAATGCTAAAAACCCCCAGAGTAGGACGGTAATATTATCCTGAGAATCCCGTCATAACCTTGTATTTTTTGTGAACGAGCATAATTTGCAGCTGACGTCGCGTATTTCCCCTTAACCTCGTCAAGTTAGTGATCCGTTAGGCGTGAACTGCTATTGCACAGCGTCTACTTTTCACGTTGTAGCCATACTATGGAAATTTTCTACACCAAAGCATTATTTTATTGTAATGAACAAAAAGGACGAAAAAGTAACATGTCAAGGTGGTCAGTGCTCAAATATTAATACATGCAGAGAACAAGATCAGTTGCTTGCAACACTTTGACCCTAGAGTGAATTCGGTCCGCTGACAGACTTCACCTGCTCTTCTTTATGATTTGTTCCTGCATTTTGAAAAAATGTCGAGCTGCCTATCGGTCACTTTTGACATGAACCTTCAACCCGAGTCAAAGCAACGCGTTCTTATATAACAGTTATAACTACTACTGACCTCACGTATTTCTCATTAACCTCGTAAAGTTAGCGGTCAGTTAGGCTTCAGCCACTCTTGCTCCAAAATATTACGTCAACTGACTATGACATACATTGCCATAGAGCTGTGATTTTTATCATCTTAGGGTAGTATTGGCCACTTGCCTTAGACTGTCAACTTTAAACTGGGAGGTTAAAAAACTGCATCTACTTGCTGCGTCTCTGTAATCTTTTACAACCATTACTTAACTCTTAACACGTGTCATTTCCAACACTAATGGGCTGGTTACAAGGGCATGTACATGTATGCAGAGCGGGGCTGTCAGTATGCCTTAATTTTGTTCAGCATACATTACACGATTTCAGTAAGAAACATGATGTCTATTAATAAGTGTCGAAAGATAAGCTATCGTTCAATGTATAGGCATATATTGGATTGACTTGATTTAAACATATTTTATTCAAATGAAAACGATTGGGGAACAGGGAAACCCTATATTAACCCCTCTCGCAGAAGAAAAAGCACAACATATAGACAGGACGTAAAAGACAGCACAGAAACATACAGAAGAAACACATACCAAGACGATGACAGATAAAGGGGCTGGTGCTTAACACAATTGAATTGACTTCTGAGGCGGATAGAAACTTCGATTATAACAACCATTTATACTTTGTGGATTTATTACCTCATATTTCTCAATAATGCTTGCGTTGTTTCCGTGGGACTGACGTGTCACATATTGAAAAAAATGTACTAAGAAGTGTTCAAATAACTCTCACACCGACGCATCTGCATCCAAACTTTTCTAACTAAGAATTTTATCAGAAATGGTCAAATGTCATCCGGTTATTGACTAAAAATGATATAGCCCCTGAGCCAACACTTTTTTTCTCGACGCACTCTGGGCCCCACGTCTCGTGAGGTTTTAATTCAGTCCTCTCAGAATAAAAGCTCACAAAGAAACACATCCTGGACATTTTTATAGAGTGTTATAAAGGAGTACTCTTAAGCTTTTTATACAATATATAATTTGTTAATATCCCAGACATGTAATAAGACATTCCTAAATTTGATTGTTCCCTTTCAATTTTATATTGTCAATATCTGTGTTTGTCCTGGTCTGATCTACGGGGCTTGGGCATTGTCGTCATACTCTCTCCTGATCCCTGTTTTTTCCTGTAAGTCACAGTTAAGACTAGGAATTGCTGTCTCAGGTCACAGTAAGTGTGACAACAGTTATCTACTTATTGTCGAACCATTGCAGTCACCCGCTCGGAAATTACTATCATTCTAGTGATCCTTTCTTGCTAAACAGGACTTAATGACGTGCATGCTCCCAAACCCGAGCCAAGGAAGTGGCAGAAATGCTCCAGATCAGATTCTTTTGTTAGAGTGAGAAATTTAAGTAAAAAATAATAAGGAGATGACATGCCTCATTCGAACTGTTTGAGCGGCAAATTTATTCACGATCTCGCGATAGAACAGTCGTCAGTCGTTCACGGCAAACACAAAAGAGTTCTTCCTAATACAAGAATAAGTTGAGCAAATGATGCAGGTCAATCGACGTGTCAGATAGTATGACCTGTCAAGACTCTAAGTTGCCCATGATTATTTTATTACTGTTAATGCGTTGGATAAAGGACAGAGTTCGTCTTCGGTCATAATTTAAACAATGACAACGGACCCCAGTGAATGACCAGAGCCATAACTGTATAATTATGATATTAGACAGGTTGAATAAATTACCTGTTGGCCGAGGGCATTAAAATGACCAAAATGGGCTATAGGTCATTGTTTCGTGACTGGCGGGGTGTGCTGTAACTGAAGATTGCGAATTATACGTGTCTTATTCTTCCTGACCTGATTACGGTTTGTCCTTTTTGCGAACCCCATATATATATATATATATATATATATATATGTGTGTGTGTGTGTGTGTGTGCGTGTGTGTGTGTATGTGTGTGTGTGTGTGTATGTGGGTGTGTGCGTGTGTGTGTAAAACACGTCGAGTGGAATCGACTCAACTTTTTTCCTCATTGAATTAACTCTTTCAATGCCACATTTTGAACTGAGTCAACGGCTTTGCTCACTGCGCTTTGGGGGCAATAGCGTGCCGAGGAAGGTTGTTAATTTGGACTATCATATTCCATGTAACTACAGGCATGCTGGTACTTGAATCAAAGGTCGTTTTACAAGGAACGCGAACGTAGAATCCTTCTGATAATTGAGAGCAGTTCGTTTTTATTAGCTCGACTTAAGACGAAGTTCGCACAGAAAGAGTTAAGACCTTAAAACTGAGTGTACAATTGAGTCAAGAGCTTTTCTTGACGTGGGGCATGTTTTCTTGATATATCCAATCTACAATTCTCATTAAAATCGGTTTTCATTGCTGTTGATATTTGTCACAAACAATTTAGCATACATTGGACCGCCAGCCGGTTTTGTCCGGTTTAACGGGGGAAGGGTTCAATCACCCAACAGAAGCTCCAGCCTTCGACCCTAATGCGACATATCATACGCTCTTTTATTGTCTTACTTAGACACATCAAGACTGATTGTCGAAAATCGCCAAAAGGTTTTGTGCGTAGCACTTTTTTTCTATTCTGCGTGGTTCTTCAAGGTAATATTTCATTGTCTCTAACAATCTCTGACGATTAGCAGTTTGTTGGTATTATTACCTGCGACCCGCATTGTTAGCAGCCTGAGTTGTCCATATTATTTGGCCAGAAAGGGATTGTATTTGTACATTACTGACTGTTTAGTCTCAATATTTCTATATATATGTAAAGCACCTCCCTGACGGAACGAAAAGAGCAACTTCTGCGACGTCAAAATGAGAATACATGTACCATATAGTCAAACACTTAGTGACATTGGGTTTGCCCTCTTGTCTCCGTAAGATGGAGAGAATGAATCTTTAAAACAACTGCCAAAATGTTGGTTATTGTTGTTTATGGATTCATGGGTTATAGAGTACCATCTTGTGATGAATTTTGTCTTTATTCGTTTCAATTTTCTTTATTAATGCATCATACATCGCCATTCATTGTGTTTATAATTTATTTCAATCGCGTTCTGAACTCTGAGTTATGTACATCATTACATAATCATTGGCAGTGCTGTCCATGTGCAAGTGGCTTCACGCAGAAGGTTTCCAGAGCTGACTCACTTCCTGGTACTTAGTCAGCATACCCTGCGTGGGTTGATTGTGACTCCACGGTGCGGCTGATTGCCAACTAATATGAACGCAACACGAATGCTCCTTACAATTAAACAACTATAGTACATTCCAGACGTAGATACCTGCGAAGCTGAGGTTGAGTCTGTCCAATTTGAGTTTTTGTGGATTGGCCCCCCACACAGCCTTTTTCATTGGCAAATGCGAAACTGGGCTACCGTCGGCAAACAAATGTTTCTGATGACTGGATTAAAAAAGTTTGGTAATGTTTTGTGTGTTGTGCGTAGGGTGAAAGCGAAAGATTTGCTTTCTGGGAGCATGCCCAGAAGCTGACACCTATATGTTAATGTGATTACTTATATATATCTGAACACACAAAAAACATAATAAAGGGATTGATAAATGTCATCACCACCAGGTGGCTAATTGTATGTAAATTATATCATGAGACGAGCCAGTATATATAATGTCTTGTCAGCTCAAGAAGTGGTCAACACCTCAACTAATGACACCTTGGTCACCAGACCCGGCTCACAGAGATGAGGGAAAAGCTGATCATCACATGACCACTCTAGAGTGACATCACCGGAAAAGAGCCCACCTAGGACGTTTAAAATGGTCTACTTTTTCTGCCCACTTCCAATTACCTTTAAATATTTGCTGAAGTTTTCCTGCTCAATTCGTTTTATTTTTCTGGTAAAGAGACCTGACGATGTAGTAATGGTGTGCAAGGCTTAACCACATTAAATGTATTGCTGATATGCAAGATATCTATATGCATATCACATGCGAAAAAAAAAAACCTAATTCATGTCCGTATAATGTTTTACGGGACACCCATATCGCAATCTAAATTTAAATATAAACATCATCTGTGATGGTGTTGCTCGTTACCTTGTTCCTCTATGCGTGCAGCATATGCTATTTGTTTACGTAGGATACACATGATGGGTATGCGGGGAGGATTGGTGACCAAAATAAACAAATGAAGTAATGAGTTAATGATCGAAGAAACGAATAAACAGATGTCTCTCGAATACAGACTCAGAGTCCAACACTTGACAAAAGCGATTAAACTGCGATAAAGGGTACATCGACATCAGCTTGTAAAGCTTGCGCAAAATGCAATGCAAGATATGCAGCAATTTGCAATATCTATGTTTAATGTTATTGCGTTTTGCAGCAAAATGTAATATATTTATACTGCAAAATATCATAAAATTATGTTTCATCAAACTTTATTAGCCCGGGCCTGTGCGTTTTGGTACAAGGGACTGTCATGCCTTTTGTTCAAATGAGCTGTACATTTTTGCTTCTACCCGAATTACCAAAGTAATAAAACGTTTAAATTGTTAACTGAAGGCTAACACACATTGTTTAGAATCGTCCGAAACGCCTTGTACCTCAATGCGCTTTTGGGAAAAAAAATCGCCCCTTACGCCTGCTTGAAGACCCAATGTCCCAGCTCATTTAAGCCCATTCTCACAAAATTATTGCACTAATTGCTACTTTTAATGGAACTGAAGTTTACAGATGCAAAGTTGTACAGAGTCAGTTCCGCACTGCACCTATAAATTTAGACGGTATGCTTTCTGGACCGTTGAAAACAACGGGAACCATATCCACAACGGCGCGGGGGAATGACAAAAAGTGATTTTGAATTATTTTCAATTTGTCATCATGTCTTTGTGACAGCTAGTGTATTCAGAAATAATAACATCTTAATGTGAAGAAATTATTTCCAAAACGGACCACTAAATATAGACAATAAAAAAGGGAAGTTTGCCGAATATTACATTTAAAACGACACTTTCACTGACTGAGGTGGAATGACTGAACTTTATCTAAAGCCGAAGCATTTAATGATTTTTTTCTCAATCAGTGTCATGTACATGATCCAGCTTTTCCTGTACCTCGCCAGGCGTCAGCCTCGCACAATGTGATAGAAAATATTTTCTTGGATGGAAACTGCATGTAACATTCAAAAATCTGTGAATGTTGATAAAGCCTGTGGGCCGGACAGTATCAGTCCTATACTGCTAAAAGAGGCAGCTCCATGTATTGCTTCTCCGCTCTCCAAACTGATGGACCTTTCCCTTTCGGAATGCAAATTTCCATCCGAATGGAAAAAGGCACATGTTACACCAATCCTAAAAAGGTGGTGCACCTGTATTATGAATGAATTATAGGCCTATCTCACTTCTTAGTTGTGTTGGAAAGGTCTTCTAACATGGTGTTTTTAAGCACGTCTTCAATTTTATCCGCGATAACTGTGTGCTATCTGACAAACAGTCAGGATTTATTCCGGGAGATGGAACTGCTAACCAGTTAGTCTCCCATTATCATGAATTTTCAAAAGCTGTTGACCACCAGAAGGAAGTGCCGGCGGTATTTTGTGACATCGCCAAAGTTTTCGATAAAGTATATCATCCAGGTTTGATTCACAAATTAAAGAATGCAGGAATTAGAGGGACTTTACTCCAGTGGCTGGAGCACTATCTTTATGCACGGACCCACAGAGCGGTCGTTGAGAGCCAGGCATCGACTTGGGGTAAGATCTGAGCAAGCGTCACACAAGGCTCAGTTTTGGGGCCCTTCTTGTTCCGTTTGTATGTAAATGGCATTGTTGAAGTAGCTAAATCAGAAATCCGTCTTTTTGCTGACGGTACGACATTGTACATTACAGTTAATGATATAAATAATGCAGCCGAAACGCTTCACCAAGATCTCGAGTCAGTCACTCAATGGCCCAAACAGTGGCTGGTACTTTCAATCCTGACAAGACCAAAACACTGACAGTTAGTAAGAAAGCTAATCCTGGAGACCATCAAAACCTAATATTCAACCGTAGCATTCTTGAAAATATAAATATCCACAAATATCTAGGTCTGTGGCTCTCTTCAGATTTTTCCTGGTCAACACATACTAATCATATAGAGGCAAAATCGCGAAAATTACTACGTATTCTTGAACGTTTACAGTACAAGTTAAGCAGACGAGCTTTAGAATCCTTATACTTTTCATTTATACTTCCTTGTTTAGAGTTGGGTTGTGTGGTCTGGGATGGATGCACTGACGCAGACAAAAAGAAGTTATAATCTGTCCAGCTGGCTGCAGCTCAAATTGTAACAGGAGCACTTGGTCACACTAACCTTAAAAACATTTATGCTGAAACAGATTGGGAGACTCTAGCTGAACGCAGGAGGAAACAAAATTTAGTGCTTATGTTTCAAATAGTGAAAGGACTCTCTCCTGCATACCTAACCAATTTGTTACCTGGTTCGTTTTCATCACGTGGCAATCAACTACGTACCTTTCAAGTTGAGTGATCTACCTTTTACAAATCGTTTTTTTTTTCATCAACTGTCTGTGAATGGATTCTGTTACCCCGATCTTTTAGGAACCTCGAACACTTAGATGACTTTAAAAGAGAACTTGATATCATTAGACCTAAACGTGATGAAATGTATTGTACTGTTGAAAGGAAAATGGCTGTCATCCATGCTAGGATGAGAATGAGAAAATAGCAACCATTCCTTTTTCAATGTAGCAAATACACTGTGTTGAGAAAGGAACTACATTCGAAAATAGTACTTTTGGGGAATTTCAATCTTCGTACTCTATTATTTGGAATTGAAAGAAATACAAAGATTCAAAATGTAGACGTTTTTGAAGCAGTTCGTGATTATATTAAGGATACTGGAAGATTCAAATTAAGAGTGGTATATGTAGCACGGCTAGTAAACCACTAAATTAGGCATTATGGTGTTCGTGTAGGAAGCTCACATACCAACTCCTTTTACCTTTATTCATCATTTGTGGTCCTGTGTGTCCAATCTATCTGCGTAATGGTGTTCCGAAATTTCATCGTTTGTATTGTCATATATGTATAAGAGGCCCTAATGTAGGCCTGTGAGCCTGACGGCCAATTGTTTTTTTTTCATAGGAATAAAATACATTTAAACCGAAATAAAAGGCGTTTCGGACAATCCTGCACAATGTGCGTTAGCCTTGAATGGCCTTGAGTGACAAGTTCCAAGCATGTGTGGTTCCATTGACTCTAATATTCTATTTGCTCAGTTTAAAATCTTTGATTAAAAGTCTGAATTGTATATTTCGTGCTATATAGTATGTGTCTTTATAGCCAGTAGCATTGTAATTTCCCATCACTGCTTAACGGATGCACTTTCTGAGAATGAGTAGATTAGTGGTTGACAAAATGTTCGATCTTCACTTCTGCAACATAAAAGTAGTCAAGAAAGATATGACACTACTTGACGGCAAAATACAAAAGAAAAGGTCACTTGGTTCATAAAATACTGGTACGAGAAGAAGAGCGGTCTCAGGCGAGAGGGACCATATCAGGAGGGATCTCTGTGCTGACTGATGAATTTTCACACTTTGCACAAACTAAAGACGCGCTGATTCAGATAGGTATCAAGTAAGACAGGCAAGACAGAACGTACCCCTTTACACAGATTGTACCGATACAATTGGAGGTATGCATATTAACTGGGATCCTGTGCTGCAACCTAGACTGCAGCAAGGAACTTGACAGGAAGGAGGGCACATTCATTTGTTAAGCAGGGGCAATTGAGCTTCTGTGACAAAACGAGCAACTTGAGAAGGCAAAAAGGTTCAAAAAGTCATTTACAAAGTTTTAAAACATACGAGATGCTTAATATATTTAGAAAATTTAATTTGTTTGGTAGAATATGTGGTATTTCTGGATAATTAAAGTAACTACCTTGTAAAAGTGCCGTGATCATGGCGGAGGCAAAGTTCTGTTGCCTAGCAACTGAGGGGACCAGAGGAGGTCTGCAGTTAATATAGTTTAATATGAATACCTTCTATTGGTTGACTTACTGGAAAAGTTATTGGTGGTTCAAGTTAAAACGTGACACAATAACAACGATATGCGTGTGCCAATATCACCAACCTGCGAGCGCCGACTTTTTATGTTGTCTGACTCAATAGGAGAGGTCTGAATACACAACCCAAAACACAAAATTCTTGTGGACTAGAGGAGGGTATTCCCATAAGAAGCACTGAATACATAGAATAGTTTTGTAGTAAAGTGGATCGATGTACAGGAGTATTTCACCAATGTACAACCATTTGCCACAACAAATTTGGTGTTTCTAGGCACAGTGGCTTTAAAGTTAAACAGATGCAAATTACAATGGAAACTGATGGAAATACAAATACCTAGCCCGCCTGCCTACAGACCTTACTGAGAACCCACATGAACCAGTTAATCTTGACCGTGCCTATTAAAACCGGCGATTAGATACAGCCTTTGATGCTGTGATTATGAGGAACAGTTTTCAGTGTATTCCTCTGTGTTTGCAAAGTTGCTACATGGTATTTAATCAGCTGCTTATTCTTCAAAAACGAGTACATTATTGTATTCATACAATAATAATATGCTCGTTTGTCGTGACAGTTCTATATTTTCCTATACACAGCACCGAAAGCGACAGCCTTTACAACGTTTCTTGTCAAGCAAGGAAAGTCAGGCACATCAAAGTTCATATGTTTATAGTTCGTGATTTGGGGCATATCGAGCAATAATATATATATATATATATATATATATATATATATATATATATATATATATATATATATATATATATATATATACAGTGGAATCTCCCTATTAAGACACCTTAGGGACTGAAAAATGTGGTCTTAATAGGAGTGGTCGTTAATGGGGATATAAATTAATGAAGGATAAGCGCAAACGGGTATGTAAATTGGTGCTCTTGATATACAAATAGTCTCTTTATGGAGGTGGCTTTTATTGGATATATATATATATATATATATATATATATATATATATATATATATATATATATATATATATATACATATATATATATATATATATATATACATATATATATATATATATATATATATATATATATATATATATATATATATATATATATATATATATACATATATATATTGACCCTTGCAATTTACAATTATGTATTTTGTATGTGTATTTAAATTTATTCTGTTGTAATCGACAAGGTAGCCTTAGCTGCAAACTACACACGAAACAGGACGAATGCTAAGAGCAATGAGACTATAGTGGCTACAAAAGATTCCTTGTAGTGCCCCGCTTGATCCATCGCTGTTCATGTTATTTATAGTCTGTCTGACCGTAACGATATATTCCAGGGATGCGGTCAGCCGTTCATTCATAAAACGAGCTTTCACACAACTTAACACGTCAAAATCACTTTTATCCGTAATATGTTTTAGTTTGAATTATGTATCTACATTTTTGCACCCGTCTTCCTGGGAATACCTCAATGTCGATTTTGCAGGCATTTCAATTAACACAAAACAACATTAAATTGCCATACATGGTATTTGCATCTATATATTAAGCTCTATTCAACAGTTAGTGATAAATGGAATCAGACCACGTGAACACAATAACGTGGGGCAAATCTCAAGTCTTCGGAATGCCAGTCTGCCTTTCCTAAAAATGCGCTTCAGTTCAACAATAAAATTTCTTTCACGCGTTGAGATGGTCGACATCTAGGCGTGGTCCAGTTACCTATATTCACTTCGAAATTTCAGTTTGATACAAAAGCGGCTTAGTATGGTGAATGATGATCGGTCACATCCTTTGTGAGGGCTTATAGTGTCCCCCGTCCCCAGGGCTACTCAACATTGGTACCGCTAACTGTGCACTGATGATAAAGTGTTACTTAAGGTGTTACTCTGGTACACTCGGTAATTCTGCTGCCAACAAATCACTGTTTTTTTACAACTCAGTCTTGTTCTTTGAGGTCGATCGTGCCCACAATATGAGGCAGCCAAGCGTGTGTGCGTTCATTTTGGCGCCAATCTTTATTTAGTGTCAAAACCGCGGTGAAGAAAAAGCTGGTAGGTTTTATCAAGGGCCTTTCTTTGTCAATCAGTTGAATCAGATTACTGCATGGTGATTGCACTGCTGTCTAATTATGTTGCAAAAATTATGTTACCTTACTGGCATGTGAGTGTCTATTTAATGACAATAATACAGTAACGTATTGGTCCAAAGACTGGCAAAAATTGAGCGATTATCTTAAGTTTAACAACATCAACTCTATGTGGCCATGTCGATTTCATTTTGTGACTGACCAATTTGAAGGAAGGCATTGATTTACCATTTTTTCATGCTTGGGCTAAACCTGAACAACTAAGGAGTTTTTCTGTTTTTGAATTTGTTGTGACTTCTGAAAATTATGGTCACGGCTCCGATTGAAGCAATGTTTTGGAATTATTGCCGTGTAACTCCCAAGCACAGAATGTCAAGTTTTGGAAATATATTCCAGAATTACAGCAAAAGCAACGCTCTGCACTTTGCTTTTGTTTTGCTGTGTGATATTTTGCTTTGGAGATTTGTAAAGGACCATTATCTCAGTAAATTGAAATATAATATCTGCATTTAGTGGACAAAATAAGCAGAAAAGGCGGGGTTAAAAGTTACACTTGGACGATGACAATAGCCCAAAAAGCTAAACCTTCTCCGTTTTTAAATATGTTGAATAACCGGCTCTGCGTATACCCATAAGGAATTACTTATCGGCTTGAGGAATTTTATTGAGTGGTTTTGTTATATGTATCCTTTTAATGCATAAGGTGAGTCATATCATTGAAACGCCGTTCACATAGGTAAGGGTTTTTTTTTTCTTTCTTTTTTTTTTTTGAACGATGATATTTTGAAAAAGAAAGTACAGAAGAAAGCAGAATGTGTTGTGCCGAAGGAAAAAAAACTTGCCTACAAAAACCGTGACAAATACAAACATAAAAAATGTCCCAGGATCTCAAATGTGACACTCGGATCTATTAAATTCCGTGACGGCCTGTACAAAAAACTCAAATGTACTTCTCCAGAAGAACCCAGCTACACAACAGCAAAGCACAAACTGCTAGTCTATAATCAAATCTCCCGCCCTGCATTTAAGAGCAAAAGTAAAATTAGTATCATTTCCATTTGCTTATAGATCCAAAAATATTATAAAAAGGGCATGGAGAACTGTACGATATGCGCTCGATGCTAAAAAGGCTAAAAATGACCTTCCTTCTTTTTTAGGATCAACACCAAAGAGTTGTGAGTAAAAATGAAATTACAGAAGCATTTAATTCTTTCTTTGTGAATATCGACCCTGGTCTTACCGATCATATTAACGAGAAGTGACCCACTTTTTCCACTTACCTCACCCAAGATTGCAAACACATTTTTTTCTCTTTCAAATGTCTCACTTGACGGTATTGAAAACATTAGTAATAACTTTCAGACCAAAAGTAAAACTTCTCAAAGGTGCACTGCCTCCCTCCCCCGAACCTTTTGCTGTCATCAATCAACCTGTTAATACTGGATCAGCTCAAAGTCTTGCAGTCGCCTCTGTGATATATATATATATATATATATATATATATATATATATATATATATATATATATATATATATATATACATACATATATATATATAAAAGAAAAAGAAGAAGAAGAAGAAGAAGAAGAAGAAGAAGAAGAAGAAGAAGAAGAAGAAGAAGAAGAAGAAGAAGAAGAAGAAGAAGAAAAAGAAGAAGAAGATAACACCTTTATCAAAAATTATACCTGTAGCTCTCCTTCCGTCTATCGCCAAAATGTCTGAAAAAAGGTTTGCTGATAACCAAGTTTATGACTCTTTTTACTTCAAGGATGCTGTTTTGTATGAATCTGTTTGGACAAATGGACTCAACAGAAATTGCTGCTTTTAATAGTTCAGAGGCCGTTTCCTGAAAGTTAACAAAATATTGATTGCTGTCAGTACCAAATTCATTTGAAAATGTACCGCAAGCAAGATCGTAATAGTTTGCGTTTAGAACGATATGCCTGGTTTCACATGAACTTGGTGAACAACAGAAACACGACATAGCTTTCGTGTCCGATCGCACTCAGGGAGGTTTCTCTCAATGCAGTGCAACTCCTTTCCATGTTTTCTTTTTGGTTATTATATAAGCGGTACTGTATTTTCAGGTGCCCGCAGCGATAGCGGATTACATCTCCTCACAGCTCTGGGTCACCCTAACATTTACATTCAGCCATGTGATGTTATGAATTTCTTTTTTCACACCTGTGTATCCCGACAGTGAATTCCTGTCCACACTGATTTTATGATAGCGTTAAATGAATCAATTGTGATGTCTGGGTAAATCCGCATTTCTCTCGTTTTTCGTCTCACCTACGCGTTTCAATAGTTATTGTTCAGCTAGTTTCAAAATTTCACAAGAATTTACTGCAGTATGTTCTTTGTGCCCTTCTGTAAGACCCTCGGACTCTCAAACTTATAAGTAAATAGCTTTCAGCATAAGATTCCGCCAGGATTTTAAAGGCATAAATCACCAGGTTTCTTTTCTGAACAGCAGCTAAATATTTTTTTTTTTTTATTATTATTTTTTTTTTAACATGATTCTCGAGCAATCTTTATCAGGAGAAAAACCCACCCTGATGGATGCATACGGCATGACCTGTCTGACATGAGTAACCTTTGGACAAAAGTTAAAAACGTGATTACACGGTGTGTATGACCACATATCAAAGGTCATGTTACTGTGTCCTGAAGGGAACAAGAGTTCCGAAAGCGTCCTGTTCCGGAGCAACACGCACCGCAAAAAATGTTGCATCCCAGTCTGGCCGAGTCACCACGACAGGGCCCAGTACACACACAGAAAGGATTACACAATAGCAAATGGACGCGTCACGCTATTGTGTCCACAGACAACAAATAAAATGTCAGGAGCCCACACAGATGATCTCCTTGGACAAATGTGCAGCATCGTCAATTACGTGAACCAAACACTTGCAATTGGCTTGTTTAGAAAACCAGGCACATTCGTAAGGGAAATTTGTACTCTGTTTTACAGTGAGCACTATATTTCCCCTTCTGGGGGTGGGGGTGGGGGTGGGGTGGGTCCGCATTATAACGGGAAAACCCTGGCTGAAAGTAGCAATGAAGTTGTCATTGCAAAGTGTAAATTCAGGGATACAAGCTTGACTCTGAAGCAGAGTCACCGCCCTCCCTGGCAGATCCAATCTACATGTTGCATTCTGAATGCTTTTATTTATGACAAAATTAAGCCGCCACGTAATTAAAAGCGGTAAACACTAGTTTGGCATTCAGGCACCAAAAGGTGATATTCATAATGATGTGCATACAAACACACATACACACACATGTGAATTTTATTACCCCAGGGATCATTCAATTGCTTTTGAACAGACTAATATTTCCGTTTTGTAGATCACCATATACCACTAGACATGGTGTGGCTGTACCCATTTCCCATTCTATTATAGCCAGGCTGATTCAGTTACAGCGACTCCAAGTTTTTTACATCATTCAAATTTGATCCTGTGCAAAAGTAAGACTTATGCGAGTCAAACCATTTCGTCACTGGTCTACGTTTGGTTGCCAGAGGTTATTTGGGGGCGGGTGGTGGTGTTTGTTTGTTTGCTTTTTGTCTATTTTTTTTATATATATTTGTTTTCTATTACTTTTTTTCGCTTTTTCAAATGACAACATGTTTAGTTTCGTTGCAATAGTGCCAGAGCACCGGTACAGCCTGCACAGTAACTATTTGTTCTTACCCCCCCTGTAAAGTACCCCCCCCAAAAGGTAATAATAATAATAATAATAATAATAATAATAATAATAATAATAATAATAATAATAATAATAATAATAATAATAATAATAATAATGATAATGATAATGATAATGATAATGATAATGATAATGATAATGATAATAATAAAATAAAATAAGATAAAATAAAATAAACATCAAACTGGTCTGTATTATTCCTTCATTCTCTGATCGACGTTTCAGAACTCTGAACCATTTCAGGCGAATGGATACCTTATTTGTAGCTTCATGACTTGTTCGTATGCACCTTTCTTATACTGTTTACTCTCATGCTGGCTCATACATCTATCCCATTCATATTGTGCCCACCACTTTATTTTTTTATCATGCGCATGTATGTTGATAGAATAAAAAAAATGTTATTAGATTGCATTTAATGCTTCCTAAACGACCAGTTGTCCATCCAAATGAGACACGATATAGCTCAAGTTTACAAGATGGATCTAATATGTGTAGAGCTCACAACTTCTCAGCTTTGCTTGTGTTACTGCCCTCCAAAATGTAACCAACAAGTGCAGTTGAATGCAGTAACTCGATAAGTGAAATTAATGCTATTTTCTATAATTCTACCAAATTGAATGATGCATTGGATTAAGCATTGTGCACCAACCGAAAACTGATAGAGAGTACCTACCCGGGTCTTTCATGTATAAGTTTTTCACACTTACTTAGTGTCTCATCCTGTCTGTATGAAAGACAGGCTACAACCTGTCATGTTTGCCTGTGTAAGTGCCCTTTTTTGCCAGGTATATCATGGTACCTCCCTCTCTATCAGGTATATCATGGCATGTATCGGGTCATGTTTTATTTCTTGCAAGCAATAATAGGTTATGGAGTTTCTCATCTTGTCCTTACTTATTATACTTATTATAAATTGTTTGCTTAACCATGATCTGGACTTTTGCTGGTGGCGCTTAAAGTCGCGCGAACCGTATATATGCATATGTTCTGCTAATAGTTGGTGTACGGAGCATGATATTCAAAATGTTATTGGTACTTGCACACTACAACTATTATCATTTTATTTTTGGGTACGTTTTCAGTAAAAAATCCAACCTGGATCCCCTGATCACCAACTGAGGACAGATCAGTTATTGTGCTCTATTACCTCTGTTGCTTTTTATGTTTTATATTTAGGTGTTTAATATATGTACTCCTCGCAGAATGTGGTCATGTCCCGTTACCCTATGTGTGAGCAGATCTACTATGACTGATTCTAAAAGAATTAAGAGTGTACTGGAAGATTTAAATTCAGAGTGGTACTTGTAACACGGCTAGTAAACCACTGAATTGTGCATTATGGTGTTCGTGTGGGAAGCTCACACACCAACTCCTTTACCTTTGTTCATCATTTGTGGTTCTGTGTGTCCAATGTATCTGTGCAATGGTGCTTCGAAATTTCATTGTTTGTATTGTCATATAGGTACAAAAGGCCCTAATGTAGGCTTGTGAGCCTGTCGGCCAATTGTTTTTTTTTTTTTAATGGAAATAAAATATTTTTAAACCAAATGCTTACTTAACTCACATCCCATATTTAAGACGGACAACTGAGGGAAATATTAAGACGGGCACATAATTTTTATGTATGGTAATGAAGGACCACTTTTGACCAAATTACCATAAACACCTTTTTTCTCCAGAGGTACATAAAATGTTTGTGTGTGTGTGTGTGTGTGTGTGTGTGTCTGCAGAATGACTCTATCGACGATATCTTAAGACTATGGAAAACTTAAAAAGACATATGTTGGGGGGGGGTTCTTTCTTTTTTTTTCTTTTTTTGTTTGTTTTCGTTTTTGTTGCTTGTGGGTGGTGGTGGTGGTGTTTGTTTCTTTGTTTTTGTTTTTGTTTTGTTGGAGGGGGGTATTTCATTTTTTGTTGTTTTTTGTTTCTTGCTTCTGTTTTTTTAGGCGCGATAGCGATATATTATTTCGTGATCAATGTTTAGCGGACACAGTGTCCAATTTTGGCTCCAACATACTTTGGAGGGTAAAGTTAAAGTGCTTTATTTTCTGGGTCACTGTGACAAGGAGGGGTTGTGCTGGAAAGTCAAATACTTTGACCCCCACATTGATGGTAGTTGCGCCATGTGACCTGACGTAATTTGTTATAAAATACGACAATAAAGAAATCTCCATTCACATCCATCCGGGGTTTTTTTACAACTCTGGCGCATAGGTTGACCAATAGGCAGGGACATTCTGCATCATTCTTGGTTAAAGGAAAGGACAGTTTCCACACGGACTAAGCAAATACGAACAATTGCGGCCAAGAAAACTATATTTTATAATTCCTTTCTGCCGTCAACTATACGCGAATGGAACTTATTGCCCCGATCAGTAAGGACCATTGAGCAGCTAGACGATTTTAAACGAGAGCTCAACAGAAACAGTCCAAGCCGTTATGAATTGTACTATTTTGGAGAAAGGAAAATTGCCATAATTCATTCTAGAATGAGAATGGGCAGCAGCCAGCTGAACAGAGACTTGTACAAAATAGGTGTTGTAGAGTCTCCAGCATGCTCATGCGGAGCCAGTCAAGAATCTATTTACCATTTTTTCTTTGAATGTGATAAATATGTAACCCTACGAAACGAATTGCAGTGTAAAGTACTCACTCTTGGTAATTCCAACTTGAAAACATTATTGTTCGGAATAGAAAGAAAAGGATTTTCAAAAAGTCAAAATGAGGAAATTTTTGAAGCAGTACATAAGTACATAAAATTATCTGGCAGATTTAAAACGTGATCCTATTTTGGTAACTGTGTTCATGTAGTACGACTCCTTCTATTTGTACCAATGCTCACGCATCACTTCTTTTCCCTTCCGCTTTCATATTTGTGGTCCTGTGCGTGACCTATCTGTGAATTGGTGTTTACAATATCTAT